>VWPU01002864.1:430287-460918 GCA_013398955.1 Callaeas wilsoni | reverse complement strand
GGGGCCGGCATGGCGGCGCGGGCCGGGCCGAGCGGCGCGGCTCTGCTGTCCCGGGCTCTGCTGTCCCGGGCTCCGCTGTCCCGGGCCGCCGGCGGGGCCCCGGCCACGCCTCGCTGGGGACGGAGCGCTTTTTCGTCGGCGCCTGCGGTGAGCGGCAGGGAAGGGCCGCAGCCTCGGGAAGGTGAGCGCGGCGTGCGCGGGGCGGTCGGGCTGCACCGCCGGCATGGCGGGACGCACGGCAGGCAGGGCTGCAGCTGGAGCGTTGCCTGTGTTAGGTTATTCCCAAAGGGAATTTCATCGCTTTGTGTACTCCTGTGAAACCTTTGGTGTCGTGCCTGGCCTTTGCCAGTGGGAGCTGTGGGTCAGGGTTTCCCCGGCCTTTTCCCAGTGGGCATCTGGAGCACGCCGGGTCGCTGAAAGCGCCTATGAGTGATGTGACACTGCAGTAGTTGAAGGTGTCCTGACCTGAAATTACAGATGTTTGTAACAGAAATAGTAAGGTTGTTGTGAGGTGTGGCTGTGTGTGAAAGCACCACGAAAAAGGTAGGTCGAGGGATAAAGGAATGCTGTGTATTATCTGTTGGGAGAGCCCTGGATGTACCGTTCGGTTTAAGATTTGAATAGCAAGAAGAAGATGAGAAGAAAAGGATCCAAAAAGTTCTCAGATAAGGAAAACAACATGTGAAATCCACAAGATTTTATGGGGTAGCTTTGTAAGATACTTGAATGAGACAAAAAAGAGCCCAAACATTCCCTCCCAAATCTCAGTCATTGCTTTTTGCTAAATAAGTACAATCGATGAAACCTCTGAAGTCAAACCAGACACTTGAAAATAAATGTCATCAGGTTCACCTTCATGTGTCTGAGGCCACATTATTCTGGTGGTGCTTTTTGGACAGTGGGGTTTGGAAGTGTTTTAGCGTTTGAGGAAGAGGAGGAAACGAAGACAAGTATGCAAAGATCAGTGTTTAGATTGCAAATCCAATGGTGTTTGGTGACTTCGTGCATCCCTAGGGATCCCTCACCACAGCTCCAGGTGAAATCAGTGGGCTATAAAGTAGAGCCAGGAAAAACCCAGGCCTGAAAGGGATAAACTCTTTCCCTTCCTGTTCCACCTTCTCTGGGACTGCCCAGTGAGCCGGATCAACGTGTTCCCCATCCCCAGTTCAAGGAGAGAAACAATCCGGTGTCCAGATTGTTCATGCAGAGGTTGGTTGTGCTGGAGAGTTGCACAGAGGAGGGTGTGAAGCTGTGCTGTCAGAAGGAAAGGATGGAGCCATGGCACTCTCCTTTTGGAAATGGGAACTTTTAAGTTTATCCCCCTTGTGCTGCTGGTGGAGAGTGATTTGTGACTGCTGTGTGGGAAAGAGGAAAGGGAGCATAGAGATGAAGGCAAAAGTGCACTTCATTCTTGTCCTCCAAGTTCTTTTTTATCTTATTTTTTACAAAATTAATTAGTAATCTGCAGTTTTGAGTATCTGATCTTCTCTTTTTTCAATGTAAAGATTGGGGAGTATTACTGGGTATTGTCACAAAGACAAAAAAGCTGTACAGAATTATCCTACATTTTTTGCTCCCAAAACTATAGAATAATTTATTTTTAAAATGTTTTTGTTCTTCTCTTTTGTTTTTTCCTTCTTTCAGCTTCAGTAAGGAGAAGAGGCAGGACACCACAATTTGTAAGATCAGTAAGTACTGAAATGATTTACAGTTAACTCAGGTATTAGGGGAAGTTTTCTAAGGTGTGTGTTGTAACAGTTTGCCCAGGAGCCCCTTCTGCATTCAAATCCTAGTGAAACAATCCCCTGGGACTGTTCCAGGCCAGCAAATGCCTTCTGTAACCTTTTCAGTCTATGTTATAAAAATATAACAGTAAGCTGATGGTTAACTTGCATTGACACCATGCAGTGCAGACCAGTAAACCAGGCATGTCAATGTTGTTTTCAGCCTGAGTTTACAGGATTTGTGGTGGTTGCTTTCTGGCATAAAGCTTTTCTTTTTCTAAGAGTATTTCACTGAAATGATGGAACTGATACCCTCAGTTTTTGGAGGGTATAAGCTATTTCTGCAATGTTCTGATACATTGTCCCTACACTGGAATTTCTATGGCAAGAAATTTCAGCACTATGAATTATGAACTGTTCCTCACCTACAGACTTCCAGAATTTTAAAACTCATTATCTTGTCCCCCACGACATGTTCAGGCCCTTTATGAAATAGAGTTTGCAATTCTGTACTGGTTGGATTCCCCCTCCTGATTTATTCCAAGGCAGGAAGATGACAAGTTCTTCTTCCTAAGCATCTCTGCCATCAAATGCAGTGAAAGACGGGGAAAGGCCTGGCAGCTAAGATGGGAGAGGCCCTGTTAAAAATTCCTTTACAAATCACTAACTTCTGCTGTAAAGGTGTCTTGAAATGTCCAGCTGTGGGAATTGATTCCTGAAATCACTGTTTGGTGTGTTGATCTTGCCTTGTCTTACATCCCGTGTGTGTCCCATCCCACTTGTCTCCTTTTCCCTTGATTAGGCTGCACCTCCCAGGACGGAGAGGATGGCTGTTGATCAGGACTGGAGCAGTGTGTACCCAACAGCAGCTGCCTTCAAACCTTCCTCTGTGCCTCTCCCAATCCGAATGGGTTACCCTGTGAAGAGAGGAGTGCCTCCACCAAAAGAAGGCAACCTAGAACTTGTCAAGGTAAGACACGTGCCATGGCTGAGGGGGTCACTTCTAAAGTCGCTGTTCACTAAGGCTGCACTGCTTTGATTGGAATGTTTGTCTTGGAGACTGCTTTCTGTTATTAAGTCACATAATCCTTTTGAATTTCTAAGTGGTAACAAATACAAAGTTAATTAACAAGCAAATGATGTCAGGAGACTTTTTTAGGATGATCATGCCTGTGACTTATCACAGAGTTAAGTCTTTCCCTAAACCAGACTTGAGAAGAGTCTTCTTATCTGAATATTTCCTTAAGCATGTTGTACTGCCTTAGAAGATGTGAGAAGTGTAATCAGGTTTCACTAATGCCCATTTATTTACGATCAGACAAAAAGCTATTAGTTTGGTAACTCTTAATGTGTTTGTTTCAGATTCCCAATTTCTTGCATCTTACTCCTCCTGCAATTAAGAAGCACTGTGCAGCTCTTAAAGGTGAGGAGGGGTTGGTTTTTTGGAATTTTTTCGTTGGTTTGTTGTTTTTTTCTTTTTAAACCATCTCTCGAAGTTTTCAGACAAAGCAAAATGTAGCTGTGTGTGATGGAGGTGAGACATGGTGCACTTGTGAAGCTGGTTATTTGGCTGGCTTTGGCTGGTACTGTCTGCTTTCCTGCTGCTGCCAGGAGTCATCCAGGTGGTAGCAGATAAGTCTCAGGAGGTTTTCAGCACAACAGTAAGACTGAAATGTTACTTTTCCACAAGACTTTACTTGAACTGGTGAGTTGATAGTTTAGTGCTTTACAGAAAGTGAGTGATGAATGTGACTCATTTCTCAGAGAACTCTGTGATTGAACCACGCTTCAATCAGTAGCCATTATGGGCTGCATTTAATGACCAAAGAGCTATTAATATGAGACCCGCTGTGAGAGCAGGGTCTGCTGGGGAGATACAGGATCTACTGGAGACCAGGAGCATCCTTCCACCAGCAAGCCGATAAGGGGAATCTAATGAGGAGCTCAGGCAAAGGAAGCCTTTTTTGTGATGAGGGTGGTGAGACACTGGAAGAGCTTGCCCAGAGAGGCCGTGGATGCCCCATCCTGGAAGTGTTCAAGCTCAGGTTGGACAGGGCTTTGAGCAGCTGGATCTAATAAAAAATCCCCATAGCAGGAGGGTCACTTCCAACCCAAACCGTTCTATGATCCTATTTGGCAGTTGTGAGACTGCATCTGGAGTACTGTATCCTGTTTTGGGGAAGCCAGTACAAAGAGAGACATGGCAATACTGGAGCAAGTCTAGCAGAAGCACTGCTGTTACCTAAATGAGTATGGTTTCTAGGACTAGTACTTTTGCAGTACATTTGAAAGAAAAAAAACCTAGCCAAATATACCAGACAGGTATTACTGGGAGTGTTTTCTCTTTATTGTACAGATTTCTGCACTGAATGGCCAAGTGCTCTGGACAGTGATAAGAAATGTGAACAGCATTTTCCCATTGAAATTGAAACAGTAGATTATGTTTCTTCAGGGACTTCTATTCGGAATCCCAAAGCAAGAGTGGTGACCTTAAGAGTAAGTAGTAGTTTTGGTAAATAGCCTTTGTTTCAAACCCCTAAATGCTTGGCTTTCTTTTCCAAACACGCAAGTGTGATCCGCTGTGAGAAAATCAGGGAAATGGGGGGAACTCAAAATCACACACAAATGAGTATGTCTCTGTGTTCCTGACCAAATCTGTCCATTCATATTGACTGGCCTTGGGACTTGTAAGGCATTGTGGGGATGTTTATTATGCAAGTATATATTGTTTGGATACTCAAATTATTCTTGCCTTGTGTTAAGACTTCCAACATTATACAATCAGAAGAAATTTTGCAAATGCTTCCTCAATAGCTCTCCTTGATAGAAGATGTGCCTATCTCCGATACTTTCACAGAGTTTAGATTTTCCAAGAAATTAAAGTTATTTTCTCCTTTTCTTGAAGGTTAAACTTTCTAACCTAAATTTGGATGACCATGCAAAGAAGAAGCTCATTAAGCTCGTGGGAGAGCGGTACTGTCGAGAGACAGATATGCTCACAATTACAACAGACAGGTGAGCTGCCAGAAGGAAACAAAAATGTTGTAGCAATGGCCACAGCAGAGAAAGGGCTGGGTGTCTTCTAGTAGTACAAGTTATTGTCTTGGTGAATTTTTATATTTTAAGGCTAAAATAGGACTTAATTAACTCTACTCCTGTTATTAACTGTTAAAAACAGGTTTTAAAAAGAGTTCAGACTTAATATATGTTGGATTCCACTTCGGCACAGAGGGCATAGAAGTTTAAAAATGTTTCCAGAAGGTTTGTAAATTCTTGGATATTGTATATTTTCCTGCTGACTTGCAGCTGCCCATTTTCCTGTGTTCTTAAACTTCATGCCTCCGTGATGTTATTCTTGGTTGTGTGTAAAGCAGAAATGCACATGAATCAAAACACTCATTTCCAAAGGTTCCCTGCATTACACAGTAGAGACTTTGATGGTAGGTCTTAACCTTTCGTTCCAAAAGACAAACTTTGTCTCTGGATTTCCAGGTGTCCCCTAAGAAGACAGAACTATGATTATGGCATGCACCTGCTCACAGTTCTGTACCACGAATCCTGGGTAAGCAATTGTGCATGGACTCTCTTAATGTGCTCTCCATCATAACTTCAAGTAAATGACCTTACAGTTCTGTTCTCTTCCAACTCACTTTTCTTCAAATTCAACCAAGAGAGCATTCTGCCTGATTCCAGACTCTTGGCTGTTAATTAGAATATATCTTTCCTGGGGCTCTTCCTGGGCTGCAGTAAACCATGGCTGTCACTTGGAAGGGTTCTGCTTCTTAAATGCTCTCTCACGTACCTTGCCTCAAGCTGACTTCTTTTCTGAGCTCCCTCTTGCTCAAAAAAGGGGCAGCCTCCCCATCTTCTGATCACAGATGTTCATTTCACAAGCAGTTCTTCACACTTGTCTCCTGTATTTTCGTGGTTGATTGTGTTGGTTCCCTTCAACAATTCTCCAGGCGTTTTTTACAGAAAACAAGTGAGCAGTCTGAACTGAAATTGTTGGAAATCCATAGTAATGTTTCGCAGGACTGAGCTTTGTTCAAATGTCCCATGTCACTATCATATTGTTTGGGACAGACAAAGCCTTCATCATCTCCATATGTCACTCTTACAGAAGTTTTACCTTTTCCACTGCTAAAACTCATTACTTAACTGATTTCAGTTGTTCTAGGGAAGTTCAATGAAATGTCCATATTTAGCATTTTTATGAATTGTTCTTGATTTTGATCACCGCAGTGCTGATGTTAAGAACATACTAAGGAGGATGAGCTATATTTCCCTTTCAGTGGCAGTTGCCTTGAAGGATAATTTTGTAATTGTAAAGTGCATCAAATGAAATCGATGGTGAAAGATAACATTTACTCTAGATTTCAAATACACATGAATGTTTTTCTCCCCGACAGCATCACGTTGCATTACAGATCTTAAATTAATGGCAGAGTAGTTTCCAGTATTAAGCAATGACAAGAGAGCTAGATAGTGCTCACTTTATTAATTTGAATTAAAGCTCCAGCTTTAATTAGTGCTGGCAGACAGGGCTATGCAATATTGATATGGGAGTGTTCACTGTGTATTGAATATGCACAAGTCTCTTGCGCTTTTATTACCTTTCATCCTCCATGTTAATATTTGATGAGTTCGTCAATCAGTTGTAATTGTCTTTGATTCCCATGAAAAATTAATGGTTTCCTGAGACAGCTATATTTCCCTTGTGTGACACATTTTGTTTCGTGGCATGGTTTTCTCCCCCTGATCAAGGATGATGCCTTTTAATAACTCGCTGAAAGATAGTTTGGATCCGTTTTGTAAGCCATGAGCAAGCAGTGTATGGTTTATTTTCATTTACATGAACTTCAGTATCAGATGGGGATGAACAGGGCCTGGCCTTCCATTTAGTCACTAACATCAGTCCTGTTTGCAGAACTGATTGTAGGATTTGATGACTTTCCCAGCAGAGTAGTGGCACACTGTTAATGCCTGTGGCTGATGGAATTGAATCAAAAGTTGAGGGCAGCATTCCATTTTTGCCGAGTGAAGGAAAGCTGGATCCTTGTAACTTTTGCCCTCAAGCCTGAAGACTTTGCCCATGATCTCTTCAAATGTCGCAGAACTCCTATGATTTATGTTAATATCTGGATTACTGAATTTTTTGAGTTGGCAGGCTTGTATAGGAGCAAAAGTTATATGCAGATATACATCAGGAAATGTAATTTCAAGTGTGATTATGTTTTAGTTGCCAGCGATGCATCATTCTTTTATTAGAGTTATGAATGCAATATCAGACCCTTGAGTTCAGTTATTTTAAAACATTTTTAAAATCTTTAAAACCTGAGAATGTTCATTTATTTTCTCATTCTAAAATACTTGGAGATCTTTTGCTTCCTGCTTACTAATTGTCAGATTATTAATCAAATATTTGTGTTTTATTAGCTTTGAGAATGTGTTCATTAGATAGTTCACTTGCCCTAATCAGTAAGAACTGAATTTCTCTTCTTTGGGCTTCTCCTGTGATTCCTTTCAAATTATCCCACAGGGCTGTGCCTGGATTGAATTAATCAGTGAAAGGGTGAGATATATTAGATTATTAAACAGCAACTTAACCAGTTGTATTTTTGCTGCCTTTAAATGATAGTACTGCTTGAATGCTATAACATCACTCAAAACCTGGATGTATTTTTATGGTACAAGTGGTTTTAAAAGAGTTAAGAGTTTGCTGCCCTCGAGTGGTTGAAAGGATCATGGATGGATTTCTTCACACAGCTTGGATTAATAGTTTATCACTCAAAAGTCCACTTCTGTTAGGAGCTGAAAGCAGGAATGAGAAGCAAATGCAGCAGGAAGTCAATTTTCCAGTAAGGAAAAACGTTGAGAGTAATTAAATTTAAATTGCTCCAATTCCACATGCTGTTTCAACATACACAAGATGAGGGAGAGTGAAGAATCTCAATTCTGCCTTACAAAGCTGGGATCTTGAAAGATTACTAAAAAGTTTCCCTGGATTTTCTATTCTCCACTACTTCTTACAGTAAGAAGTCTAATCTGACATATTAAAAGCAGAGTAATGCTACCCACATTTTGGAATTCTCTCACTTATTCTGGTAGTGTAGTTACAGAAGTCTGATGAAAGATCCAAGACTTAAAAAATAACAGTAAGGAAGAAGGAATACAGCAGTAGGGATACGTGGGAAGTGGCTTCTTAATATGAATAATAACAGCCAAGTAGTCTTCTGGGTGCATCTCTGTGCCTGCCTTGTAGGTGCTGATAGTGATGAAAGAGCAGGGAACTTGAAACAGAGAGGTGAGGGAAGGAGAAGAATGAAGACTGGACAGACAGCGTGGCACTGGAGGCTTAACTAAAATTTATGCATCAACCCCGCAGCTGTACGGCTTCATTGAATTTCAGGGGAACTACTTTTGCATTTCTTCTTAGAGCTTTCAGTGGCAAGGCACTGGTGGGATGCAGTGTCTGTGTCTGCATGCTGAGTGGGTATTTTTACGTGACCACTGATGATAACACTCAGATCCATCACACATCTTTTCTTTAGGCTTCATCTTCATTTTTTTCAATTACAGTGATTTTAAGCCATTCCAAATAAACGTAATTTTTACCACTTCAGCTTGTGCCAGTAACACCTGGTAACAGCAGAATTTTGCAATTTCATGGGGGGGGGATTACCTTGTAATTCAGTCTAAAATACATGAAAGGATATGAGTCCACTGTTGAAACCTAAGCAGGTCTCTGGCTACTTAGGATTCCAAGGAACACTCAGGACGTTATGACATGAGGGTTGTAGAGTTGCAGTGGGAGGTGGAGGAGGCACTCAAGTCTTGCTGAAACTCCCTGAGCATCTTTTAGTATCACTGTAGATGTTCAGGGTAAATCTCCTGCCTTCAGGATCTTAGAACGATGCAGGGTGTTGTAATTGTGCCCTCCCTACCTAGAACAGGCTTCTCTCTCAGTGTGTCATTATATGTGGTTCAAGTAATGCAAACTGAGGCTGAAGTGAGGCTGGTCTCCACATGTTGGAATAGATCCTGTGTTTTGAGCCATGGATTCCATTGTGTGCTCAAGAGAGCTGAGAGAGTCCTCATCAATAATAGGAACCAGAAAGGGTAAAGCTAAAATGGCTTTACAGTAGATGTTAAATTTGATAAATTTTCTCTGAATTCAAACATTTAAAATCAAAGGAAAGAGGTTTCCTGACAGGAAATGTGTATTCTAGTAGAAGAAGGTTACACTTTTTTTGTACCTCTTGGAACCAAGAAGGATGAGCATTCCAGCAAAATGTTGAATTAGGAATTGTCTTTATAATATTTCAGACTGTAGTAAGCTTTTTGCAATACCTTATGTTTCAGCTCCGTGTTTCTCCTTGCTGGAGAAACAAGGCTCCTTTTTGATGCATAAATACAATTTTTGCAGCTGTTCAATTTTCAGTCTGTGTTGGGGTGAAACCAAGTTTCGTGGGCCTTAGACGTTAAAAAACTGAACAGAAAATCATCAGAGTTGGATTTTTAATATCACTGATCTCTCTTGAGGAGATCAAAATCTTACCTGATCAGCCTTCAGAAAACAAGCTGAGGTAGATAAATAGCATTCAGACGCCTGGATTTGCCAGAAGATGCATGCAGCCACTCCAGCCTAGAGAAATTAGATGTTGTCCTTAGTTTTGAAAGAGGCTGATGGCAACTTTCCCAAGTTAGTTACAGAGCCATAGATAAAACTTGAGAGCATCATTAATTATGAGAGCATCTCTTAGGCAGTATTAGTTTTTGGGGCAGAGTTCTGTTTTTGTTTCTCTGCTTGTTCTCCTTTTGTGTTACTCATTTGTACCTCACTGGAATGTTTAGCCCTCACAGTTTCGCTTGATTTTCCCTTGACCCTCTAGAGGTCCTACCTGTCCTGTGCTATTGCTGTGTCTTAGAAAATACAGTTCTGCTTATTCAGAAGAATGGATTTTAACTTATTCTACATCACCAAGTAATTACAATTTTTGTATCCAGTCTCATATGATAAAAATAGGTTTTGCTTTTCTACAAACTTCTGCTGATATTACTAAGTTGTTAATTAAATAGTACAGATGAAAGGTGTATTACATCCAAAGAGATAAGCACATAATGGTTTTGGAAACTCCTCTTTGGAGTGAAGATTCCCATTAATTTGGAAATGGTTAGCATAGCTGTCATTTATTACCTGAAAATGTAGGATTATTGTGCCACACAGAGTATCTGTTATTTCAGTGCAGTACAAAGATATAGGTGTATTCCAGGCTATACAGAGTTTGAAATTTGACTTGGCATTTAAGGAACTTTCCTTCCTCTCAAAAATAATCCTTTTAAAATACCTGGTCTTCGCTAAACAGCATTAAATATTTAACTGTTCAAATCATTGACAAGAAAATTAACTAACATGAGTCATATTTTTAATTGCCCTATAGATTTCTGTGTGCCACTAGAGAAATTTTAGTTAAAAAGTTTTTCCCAGAGGGAACATCAGGGAACTGACAATTTTAAACCTCTGTATAACTGCAGCAGCAAAATTGTGCAAGTTAAACTGGCTGAAAAAACACCAAGCACATTGATGGTGAAATGCCTGCTTAAGAGATCCCAAGTTCTTTCCTTTTTTCTGTACTTTAAGGTACCATATAAAGTGAAGCTTTTTGCTAATGGCTTACATGTAAAAAGCAACTTCACTGTCCAAAGATTATTTTAGCATTCATACTCTTTTCAGAATTCAGATTAAGCACTGTAAAGGCTTGTAAACCTCCCAGAATATTGGCTTAAATGGTAGCATAAAAGATTTGCTTAGAAACAAATCCTTACTATGTTTATGGCATTAAAAAAATAATTCTTTATGTTTGCATTAGGAAGTGAAAAAGCCTTTCTGTGCCTCTTTAGTAATAGGTTTAGATCTTTGACTTTATATGGAAAATTGTTTCCTGGTGGTTTGAGTTGGGGTTTTTCTTATTCTTATTGTAAGTTTTGTAAGAGGAAAAGGTTGAAATTATGAGCTGAGTGCATCTTTAGCCAGACTGGATCATACTGAGATTCTGTCTTCTGCGTGATAGAATGAGCAAACCATTTTTAGTGAATTCTTATTTTTAACCTGGTTCACGAAGTGGGGATTCTAGGAAAACGTTACACAGGATCACACTTAGATTCCACTTCTCACAGTCTTACTCTCATTTTTTTTAAGACTGCAGTGTTCACTAACATAGTAATTCTTCAGGGGACAAAAATATTTCAACTAACAAAATTCGAGTGATAAAGACCTAATTTTTGAATTTTATTTAATTTCTTAATTAGTTTCATTCATAGCACTTTAAACTGAGACTGCAACGCATGTAACACTTCCACTGTTCAGAGTTCATGGGTGCTTGTCTGCCTAGGGTATGTTTTCAGTTACCTGTATAATTCTACAGCCCCTTTTCTCTGGCAGTAAATTGTGTTGAAAAGGTATTCAAGTTTCACTGGATACAGTTAGTTTGCAAAAACTAATGGATTTGGAAATCTCCCCCTACTGTCAAATCCCTTCCCACCTTCGCCCTCACCTCCCACCATGCAGTCAGATTTTATTTTAAAATCCGTGTTGACAACATCATTTTGCTGGAAAGGATTCCAATAAAGAAATACTCAAAAGCTGCTTTAAAATCTTGCTTTGTATTGCTCACAAGAGGTAGGGAAATCTCGATCTGTTTATCGGTGTGCATCTCCAAAATCCTGCAAGTTACTGTGTGCAGAGGATTTTCCTGAAGAGATAAATGTAATACTATCATTAGTCCTTGTTGTCTCTGCTGTGACTTAGAGATGTTTAAAAGCCTCACAGGGATCTTTTGTTTGAACTTCAGACATGAGTTTGGTCCAAGGAGTGACCACGAGTGATACCCATATTCCCTTACTCCTGAGAAACCCTATCCCTGTGAGAGAGGCTTTGGCTTGAAAATTCTGTTGGAGCTTGGGGAAAAAAATGTCTTGGATAGCTACTCTGCAGATAACCACGGGATGTGTAAAGCAGGATGATGTTGTTAATTTAAAACTGTATATCTCCACCCTGGATTGCAGGGTTTGTCAGACATACAAGGAACACTTCACTGTACCCACTTGTTCCATTAATGTTTCAGCAGTCCAGGGCTACAGGATGTCCTTTTGTTCCCCTTACCCCCTCTAGAAATTGAATGAGGTCCTTTTACTCCCGTGGTTTATTGTGTCCAAGGTTTAATGTCAGTCATATGAACCTTTGAGCAGTGTGGATTGCTGCTTCTGACTTCTGACATTTGGACTCAGATCCAAAAGACAAGAGATGCCATTTACCAGGTGCAGGACACAGCAGTTGGGAAAGTGTTTTAAATTCAGATAGAGGAATCCAAGCACACAAGAGTTGTAGGGGAAAAAAATATCTTGGGGCTTATTTAAAGGTTATTGAATACTATGGTTTTACTACAGCAGTCTTGATGCTTAGTGGAAAGAATACCTTTAAATAAACAAATGAAAAACAGTATCAACACACACACACCTCACCTTACCTCCTTCCCAGAAAAGAAAAAAAAAAACAAAAACAAACCCCAAACAACAACAACAAAACCCCTCCTCCCTTACTTGGAAGAGGTTTTTTTGGTTCTGCATAGCATAGCTAAAAATTTACTGAAGAGCCCTTCTTGGCAAGTGATTTTTAAAAAGAAAAAATCCATGAGATGCTTTATTATAAAGTTTCTTTGAATATATTTCCAGAGAAATGCAATTTTATTTAGATGTGATTTTATAACAATTGTAAGAAAAACACGAATAGCAAAACTAAACCCAAAGTACTTCAAATTGTGATTCTTACATAGTTGAGGCTATATAAAGATATGACATATTGGTTACATCAGTAAAGTACTAAGTAATTATAAATACTCAAATAAACATACAGCCTGCAATATATAAAAATGCAAGTATATCACTGACACATCTATATTTATCAAAGTACAATAAAAATAAAATACACAAAAAGAGCAGGTAGGTTATAACATTTGAAATACTCCTTAAAGAGTCTTTCAGTGCCTGCTGGAGAAATGTTGAAAGACAGAATTGATACAGAACAAGTGTTTTTACAGGCACTGGGATGATGTCTTCTGTCAGTTCCCAACTTGTGATCCTGTCAAATTTTGCAGCACTCATTAGGTAAAGATCAGCACCTTGTGGAAAGAGATTCTTTTGAGCAATTTGTTTCGCAGGAAGAAAAAATGGATTTGTTGGTGGTGCTTTTCCTCGTGAGTCACTCATTAGGCGCTGTCTCGCTTTCCCTCCACCAGCCAGTGTAGCCAGGCCAGAATCCTGTGCTAGGGACATAATAGCTGGGTGGCTGCTTCCAGATCTGCAGTGTTGAGAGCTCTTTAAAATTACTACCTTTACAAGGTTTTTAGTTATTCATTATGTATAGTCCATAAGTTTTTCCTCCCACTCTGACTCACCCAGTTGTATCTGCCAGACACATAAAGAACCTCATGAGTGGGAGAAAGGAGCTCATCCTGCTCATACAGGCTTGAGTTACAAGCCTTGGACTCTAGAGGAAGAAATACCTTCCACAATGAATGCAGTTTTTAAAGGGAATCCCTGTGAGAGATAAATTTCTTCAAATTATTGTTGCTTTGTTTCGGTCTTGGGTAGTTTTTAAGGCTATATATTTTCTTTCAGAAAACTGAGAAGTGGGAGAGTGAGAAGTCTGAGGAAGACATGGAAGAGTATATCTGGGAAAATAGTCGCTCTCAGAAAAATGCCTTGGACACACTGCTTCGAATAAAAGCCTCAGAGAATGTCAGTGATGTCACTGAGGAGGAGCTGCTCGCATCTGAAGTGGTTAAGAATTACAGAAACTCTGTCATTGCGCTTAAAAATGAAGGTGAAACAGAAAGTAACATGTCTCAGTACAAGGAATCTGTGAAGAAACTACTGAATATACAAGCATGAGAGCAGAATCTGCAGGTACACCTGATCGTTACAGAGATGTTCAACTACTGCGTTAGTATTTCTTAATGATATGGATGTATAATTATTCAGAACCTGAACTAAAAATACGAAACTCGACGACGAGTTAAGTCCTGTCCATGAATCTTGTCCTTTGAATAAAGTGTGTTTGGATTCATACTGGTAACTTGAATGTTTTATTCTGTGTTTTCTTAGCATGGGAGATCCTGGTTCAGTCCTCTGCTTAATCACATTCTGATTTCTCACACTTCTTTGGGCATTTAACCTAGAGCGACAATGACAAAACTAATGAAATTAGTTAGGCTCCCAGTTCCATTAATTAAAAGTCTGAAAATTAAGGGCTCTAAATGCTTTTCAAATGCCATTCAGATTTTTCCCTATGTGTAAAATGAGGATAATGTTGCCTAAGTAGTCTGACTTGGAGAGGTGTTGAAGCACTCTGGACAGCTTGAGGCTCTCAACTGTTACCATGAGGGCAAACAATGCCCTGTGTAAAAGCACCTGTCTCTAAAATAATGGAGTAAAATAAGGTGGAAAATGGGATGGTAATGGGAAGGTGAACCAGCAGTTGTTGAGAAGATCTCAGAGGACATGGGACAGGAAGAATGATGAGTTGGTGAGGTGGGTTTGTAACTAAATAGCAATGGACTGAGTCTTGGAACCCTCAGGCCTGCTGACTTCTCTCTTGAATGTACCCAGGTTTTTCAAGGAAAGAAGAAAGTTTGTAGCATCCTATGTAGCATAGAGAAAGAATTACATGGATGTTTATCTTATATTTGGTAATTTGTAATTGAAAGAAATTTATTTAAAACGCTGGAATCACAATTTTATTGCCTTCTCACAGTTAAGAAAAAAAAACCCTACCAAGCCTTGAAAGGACATAAATCTTGCTTTTATTGTACCTTCCTGGCTTAGTAAGATTTCAGTTTAGAAAGAAAGTCATTCTCTGGAAGGGGCAGAGGGAGTTAAGGATTCTGCATCCCTATAAAAGAGCTGACCATGTGACCCTGCCAGTTGAGAAGAAGCCGTGTAAGAATAAGGACATTGAAAGCTGAGGGGAATTGATTTCTGCAGTGTTCTGTGTGCTGGACTCACTCCCTGCTAGGATTTCTCACTGTGTTCTCTGTGTACATACAGCCAAGGAGTGGATCTGTTCCCACTGCCAAAACACTGTCAGTTTAGGAAGGATTCTTCTTAGGTCAAGATTGTTTTCATATGGTGAGAGACCAAGTTTAATGCAGCATTTTAATTCCTATGAGAATTTGCCAGAGCTGTAGCTAAGACTGAAAATGTTTGTCCTGTAGTCCCAATTTTGCGCTGATTGACTTGGTTCTTTAGTAGTCCTTCCTTTTGGATGTGTATTAATGTGAAGCTTTAGCAGAAGCTTATTATGGGGGAAGTTTCAGCTGTTATCAGGCTGCTCCTTTATCCAGGGACAATGAGGGTAATGTTGAGAATTCCCATTTGAAATGGTACATCTGTGTAATTCCAAATCATCTTTGAACAGCCGTGAAACCAAAATGACTGAGGAAGTCAGTGCAGTTTGCCTCCAGAGAATGGTATGGCTGGTGCCTGGAGTTGTGCCTGGCTCTGTTCCAGAGGCACTTTGGTTCTAGTACGTGCACAGGAGAAATCTGTTTCCTTAATTAGCTTTGTCAGTGCCCGCACAAGGGCTGCTCTAGGAGCCAGCCTGGGGAGCCAGTGGTGTGTAAAGGCTGGCAGGAGCAAGGCCCTGAAATGTCTTAGGAAACCGCAAGCCCCATCAGTTTGCTTCTCTCCACAGAGCTGTCCTTCTGTACTCAGGACATGTAAGCACCTGAGAAAATCCTCTGCAGCAGAGGACAACTCAGTTTTCCTTTGCTTTTCACAGAATGAACCTAAGCAGAACTCTGGAAGTCATAGCTAAAACAACAGTTTGACCATACCAATAATAATGTCTGGTAGGAAGAACAGCACAGCAAGGGAAACGGATTTTTTCATTAGCTTTACAGCGAATTGAAGGAAAACCTAAAATGCACAGGCTTCCCAAGCTGAAGTGTTCAAGCCTAACTTATGTACATCCTATAAATGTTTCAGGCAATACAGGCAGGATTTAAGGTGACTGTCTCCTGAGCACCAGGACAGCCAAGTGTCTCTCCCAACAACAGCTGATGCCTACTGGCCAAGAGCAGTGTTGGGATAAAACGCAGACTTAGACTTGTGATTCTTACTGATGGTTTCTATGTTACAGTACAGAACTTGTGTAATGCAGTGGGCAGGACAAAAGGCAGCTTGGATGCTATTTTGAGCTCTTGGATGTTCCTCTGCTTTTCTGTTTCTCCCTCTAAACTGATTGTGTTTGAAGGTGACAGTGTTTCTCTGTGACTGTGTAAAATACCTTGAACACTGGGATCTTAACTCCTGTGGGAGTCTTCCCAACCTCAAGGATGTAAAATACAGCACATTTTTTTATGAAGTAAACGACACGTCTCTATTTTACTGTATAATATTTTTGCATCATCCATCTCTCTGGAAGCCTGTGCTGAAGTTTAAAAACAGTGAAGTTAGAGATTAAGAGACTTACAGGTTAAAGCAGCTCTGCAGCACAATAATAAACACATCTTTAGCACTGGTCACTTACTAATGTGCCCTGTACACTATAATGTAAATGACTGAAGTGCACATCCCTTTGTGCACACTTGTGGGAATGAACAGAGTAGTTGTGATGCTCAGTTCCACTGGTGCTCTTGAGGAGACTAACCTTCCTTTTATCCCCCATGTAAACATTCCAAAGAGTGGACATTTGTTTTTCCCCTGTTTTCAGGCATAGCATTGCTACAAGCACAAGGAAGGGATAAAGGGACAGTTGCCTAAAAAGGGATATGCTATCTGGACAAATCATCTTGTTACCCATTTCTTGCTTTCCCTCATACCTAAAATTTATTTATTTATTTATTTTCTTGTGACTCTCCGAGTCTGTAATAAAATAGCTCTGCTATTGTGCTTCATATAACCCTTTTTCTGCGTTTTTTTTTTTTCCTCTCTCTGTCAACAAACCAAGAAGTATCTTCAGAACATAATCTTGCTTTAGACATTCCCTGCTGTCCCAGAAGCATTTGCTTGAGGGACCGAGAGAAATTTTCACTTTGTCTCCTTATTTTTTTCTGGTGAGAACTGACGTCCCAGTTGCGTGATATGATTCTTCTCCAGACCATCATATTGAGGGTAACACTCAAAGGAGCATCAGGGTGCTCTTAAGTGCACTCTACAGTCACTAATCTGGAGATGAAAAAACCAGGGAACCAGGAATGACTGTGGCTTGCTGCAGGCAAGGAGTTACTTTTCTGAGAGTGAAGGGAGGTGAAAACCCTCCTTTTTGAAAGCAAGTGTTTAACTACCTATGACTTACTCTATTAAAAAAAACTTAGAGCTGTATCCATCCCATAAGATGAGCTTTTCTTCTTTTTTTCCTTGACTCAAGCTGCTCTGGAGGGTCACTGAGGAGCTGAACAAGCTGGAAGCACTACTGATTTTACTGTCAGCAGATGCTCCGTGGGGCATTCAGGGCACAGCTCAGCCTGAACAGGAAGAATGGACACTTAAGAACTTGGGGACATGAAATTAGTGCAAGTCTCAGGTAAGGAAGGTATTGCAATATGATAGAACCTGTCTGTTTTCAGCTGAACTCTGGAATATTTATCTGAGAACAGGAATATCTTAATGGTACAGAGGAGAAAGGTGATGGCCCACATTCAGTTTCCACACTGATACTGTAAGAACTAAGTTCCTTAGACAGGCTTTTGTGGCTGCAAATTGAGCAACAGACCATAAATATATACATTATGGATTTAAGCATCTTCCCCTATCCTTGATGCATGATTAAATCATTACTTAAATAAAAAAGGCATTCTTTGCAAAATTATAAATTAATGACTGAGGGGCATTGTGTTACCATATTGCTGCCTCAGACTGCAAATCTTACTTTGTGAAATAGGGAGAAGGAGGTCTTGTGCACTCTCCTGTCTTAAAAAATAAAAAATAAATTGGTATTCCAATAAAAATCCCAAGTATGAAACAACTAATTCCAACATGAACTGTGTATGCCTCTATAATTGAAGATAACAGAATACTCAGCAATGCTTGTCAAAGCCCTAGGCTAAGAAAACTGAAACACATTATCCAGCTGAAACTACGGGGCAATTTTTAGGTCAAGAGAAGATAATTTTTCTAATCTAAATTAGATGAAGCTACCTGTGTGCGAATTCTGTATCCTAAAAATTACATGCAATTATGTAGCAATAATAATTTTAGTATATTCCCTGATTTTCTGGAGAAACTATATTTGGAATTTAGTGCTGCAAGGTCTTGAAGTTTGAATTGCCTTCTTGGCAGCACTTGAGACTATAAAGTGAACACAAGCAGAATTTTAATGGCTCTATTCAGCTTGAAGAAAGGCATCAAAAAGTTCAGAGCTAGTTCTGTACAAAGTGTTTCTTTGAGTTTAGGTTTAGCCTTTCTTTGGCAGCAAACACGATCATTTTGACCATTTCAAGCAAAAAGACCACTTCATAAGTCACTTGTGTATTCCTGCATTACATGGGATGTTTATTCATTTGGTAGCAAATAGCCAAGCACGAAGGTAACTACTGCAGGATTTCTCATCCAGTTAAATAATTCTCAGCCACACAGACATGCCAACACTGCAGCTGTAGTGAACCTGGGGGAAAGTGTTACAGTGTTTGTCAAACATTAATCTGCATCAGATTATGAACCAAGATGTGCTCGAACACTGGGAGCTGCGAGTGGGTGGTTCCTACCTAAAGAGACAGGGAGTTGTGTTTCATCTGCTGAGAGTTAAATCATAACCAAAATATTCTGAACTAAGTTATCTCTGGTTCTGAGAGAGAAGTAAGCTGGTGTATGGGGTGCATTTTTAAAATGCTGTTTGTTCCATAGCCAGGATGGTGTTTCACAGATTACCTTTGACAGGAGCATATTTTATGAGCTGTCTGGACATCGTTGTTCTTGTCCTCACGGGTTTATAGTGACCCCTCCGGCAGCTGCAGCGCCCGGCTGTGAGAGCAACAGTGCAACAGCACAGGCAGAGCAGAGAGGAGCAAAGGACAACAGGAATCAACCAGACCCCCAAAGCTGCGGCTTCCCAGGCAGCTGCCTCGTTATCCGACGTGGAATTCCTCCCACTGTAGCCTTTGGTCTCATTGAGGTGTTGCTTGCTGCTGTTCAGGCGAGGAGGGGTGCGCATGTGGGATAACACCTCGGCAGGCTTGGGGCTCAAAGCTGAGTGTGCAGTCTTCTTGTCTGACCTGGTGACCGACCTGCTGCTTGTCCTCTTAGCAAAATCATCATCTGCTGGGGCAGTTTCTGCCCTGGAATAGGCAGTGCCTTCAGTTCTCTGCACTGTCAGGCTCCAGCTGGGGGTGTAAGTGTTTGCTGGCAAGCCGTGGCTCGTGGCAGCAGACGGAGCTCGAAGCAGAGGAGAACCTGACACGGTGGCATTGTGATGCTGGCAACTTCCCCACTCAGGGGTCTTTGTGCTGTGCTGCCTCTCGGATTTACTCGGTGAGGAGTCAGCATTTGGCTCTTGGGATTTCAGTTTCTCAAAAATGAGAAGATCTGGATCAATCCCTATTAAATTAGAACAATGTTAGTTTATTGATAAAAGCTTGTCTGCCCACCCACAAAAAGGATCCATGGAGACAGGGGCATGTCAAGGAGCCCAAATAATGCCCTTTTGGATTGGAGGTGTCACTGCCTTGGGTTATGGGACACCTTACGGGATGCAAGGGATGTGCATTTTGGGATTGCACGGGACTTGTCATGGGATGCTTAGGGAAGGAACCAAAGGTGAGGAAAGGGTGGGATCTAGGCTACAGAGGGTAGAGAAATCCAGGAAAGCTCTGTGTGTGTGACAGTCTGCACCAGCAACTGGAGGGAGGCTGCACCCTGGGGGCTCAGACATCCCAGTGACAGCAACTGAGGAGGCTGGAGTCCAGACTGGGCACCCTGAGGTCCAGACTGGCAGACTGAGAGCATCTCAGCCCAGCTGCTGGGGGACTTTGCATTGTATATATGTGTGTGTGTATATATATTCATATTTATATATTTTCACTAACAGAAAAAGCAGGATGAGGCTTTTGGTGCTCCCTGTGTTGGTGTGTTTGCTTTATGTGTTTGTCTGCGTTACCTGTGTGCTCATGGCGCATGTGCCTAATGAAAATAAAGGTTCGTCCTTGCTACTGGTTGGATCTGGGGACGTGGAGCAGTGGCAGCCTCCTCTCTCAGTCCCTCAGAGCTGGGAGGGTATTTTGGCCAAGCACAGTACTGATGAGGTACTCAGAGCATGACTCTTGAGAGCAGGGTGTATCTTCAAGCTCCTTTCTCACTGAGTGGAAGAAAGGGGGGGAAGTATTTTCAGAAGTAGGTATATTAATGAAAAAGGAAAAAAGTCTTCATCTTTTTTAGGGTTGTGTGTTACTTCAGGAGATCATTTAGCACAGCAGCTGACCTGGCATCATTTTAACATTTCCTAGAGTTGCTGTGTTTTCAGCCTTTATAAATGAAATGCTTGATTACCTGCTGTGATGTTGTACAAAATGACATCAACTCCAGCCCTTAGAATGCAGCTTTCCAAAGCTGGGCAGGACATGTGCAGGCAGTTCCTGTTCTCATGAATGGCTCCATGGTAGAACACTGCTAGATTGCAGGAGACTGGAACCCATAAAGAATAAAGTTGAGCTTCTCAGCAGAATGACCATTGCATTTTGCATGTTATGATGTTATTTAACATTAGAAGTTCATTGTACTGGGCAGCTCTGCCCAGATCCTGTGGTTCTCTGATTATCATACAAACTATTTGAGAATACAGTCAAAAGAGAACTTACATTCTAATTTTACATCTGGACTAGAACAATCATCTGAGTTCTACACATGAACCTCATTAAATAATAACTGATTTAAAGCCCTTTGAAATGCCCTCTAATGTCTCTATTTTAGTTAAGATTGTAACAAATTTTGCTTGACTATATGAGAATACAAAAAGGAGAGTTTGAGTTACCATTTATTTTCTCTGTAATTATCCAGTCCCATATGGGGCAATATAAGAAAAAGTTTGTTGTCCAGATAGGAACAACCTTGCTGAAATGTATGTAATTTTTCTCACCTCACATTATTTAAGACAGAATTCGACTCTTCCCAGGACTGCTGCTGGAAGTTACCTTGCTTTTGTCACTGTCATATGACTGTCAAGGTCATACTTCTGCTTGTAATTCAAAATATCATCAACATTTATATTGACTTTTTTTAGTAACTGGTACCTCACTTTCATCCTCCAAAACCATATCCAAACTCCTTTTCAGTCTGGAGAGTTTTGAAAATTTAGGCACCACAGACATGCCCTTCGTGTATCCTTCTAAAACATACTCCTGTAGAGTACCAGCGCCGTGCGATACAGAGAAAGTACAAGGCTTAGGACAAAAAATGTTTTTGCTTATCTTTACTCTGAGCCTGAGTTTACCACGCTAGGGAAAAGGGGTGGCCAGCTGAATAACTGCTATTATTTATTGCTATAACTTTATTGTTACCTGTTTTACACCAGAAACATGGTGTAAACACAGAACAAGAGAGTGCTCTTTCCAAGGAAATGAATATTCTTGTATTTCAGAGAAGGACAAACTGTGTGTCCCCTCCACTTTCCCTCTCATCATGTCCTAATCTGATGCCATACTCCGTGAAGGGACTGCTGTTGGAATCAGTCACTGGTCGTTCTCCACAGTAGATGGGATGAATACTGAAGAGTTACTCTCTTAATGTTGGCATTGCCTACAAGCTTTGTAACAGAGATCCAAAATTTCAAAGCAGACCCTAAGATTTTAATATGTTCCTAGTGTAGTCTTCTATCAATTTCATGTCAATGGGACTGAAGTTGGGGCAAGAGTTACAATGTGCCTCTGCTTTCCTGCCTCAAAAAAATTTATAGATCCTCCTTCTACCTGCTCTATTTCTTCTTCAAGTGAAAGACTGTTTATATAAACATTACCCAAAATGTGGGTTTTGATGTGTGCCACGATCTTGCCAACAAGCACTCACCGTTCCTCAGAAGGCAGCAGGTTCTGCTGCACTGTTGGGGGGAGATTTCTGCATAACCCTTCAGCAGCTGGGCTCCCCTCCTCTGGGATTCCCGCAGGTCGACCAGGAGGCCTGGGAAGCGCCGGATCCAGCAGTTCTTGTAAAAGGCAGTGGGTGAGCAGCGGCACTGGGACTCCCCAGCCAGACCCAGAAGCAGCAGCACTTCTGCCACTGCCACCAGCAGAGCCATGCCCTGTGTCAGGGGCTCAGGGAGGTCCCCTCTGCTCCAGGGGGGCACAGAAGGCTGCGCCAGCACTGCAGAGACCGTCCCTGGAGGGCCGAGGATGCTGCCAGGTCTGCCAGGGGCGTAAGCCAGGGCAGGGTCTCCTCCAGACAATTCCCATGGCGCTGTTTGGGCAGCTGCTGGAAGAAAGCAGCCATTTAATGAGCTACAGAGGATTATAATAGTTATTATTGTTGTTCTCTAACTTAATTATTTGGAGATGAGTTTTGAGACACAAAAGAGAGAGGTTGTTTTTAGTTATTCAGAGAACTTGTTTCTGTGGTCTCCTGTTTGCGTCTCTTGTCCTTCCATGCAGGCAGCCTTGAGATTTGGTGAATAATAGCAAGCTCAGCACGTTGTTCCACCTCACTTTTTTCAGGAACAGTTACACTCAGCACAGAGAAACAGCTCTGTTTAGGATCTGAACACTCTGAGCTATCAAGTGACTGCAGATATTTGCCTTCTTCTTTAACAAATGAACCTCCAGCCAGAGGTGGAGATCTGTTCCCCTTCCTACACTGTTTTGATTGCAAGAATAATACAATTTTATTTGCAAAGATCTAGGGCCAGATGAACTCTATTACTGGAGAGGGCTGGAACCTCCATTCAAGCTATGAGAGAGTTCTCCCCCTAATAAGTCTAAGAATATTGAGCAGTCCATGCAAGGTTTTCTGCTTGGAAAAGGCCTGTCAGAAAGAAAACACAGCTGACATACAGGGAGATGATTTTTCAAGCACCTGGTCTGAAACCTGAAACTCCCACGTTTTGTTTCTTCGTAGGACCAAGTCTGATCCCTGTTTCCCACGTTATGCCTTTCATACCGAAAGGCTTTAAAATATTACAATACATGAGTTGATTTAAACCCAGTGGACTATATAGCAAGGTTGAGAGAGTTAGGTAGAAGTATGGTTGTGTGCAATAAAAATTGGGTGTTCAATAGATAAGAATATTTTACACTGTGTTTTTATCCTTCAAGATTAGAATCAAGGAATTTCCTCCTTTCCACATGACGTATAGATCAGTTACATAGAGTGGGAGAGACTCAAACTCATTTTAATTCTTTAGTCATTACAGACGATGTTTGTTTTTGCAGAACTAGGCCCCCAGTTTGGAAATGAACTGACAGGTGTAGTATTTTGTTCCTTACACAGCTCACTGGAAGGTAATAAAGCCCAGAGCAGGTTAACCCCTGTTGATCCAACAGCACAGCCAAGGCATTATTTTATTCACCGGAACTATAATTAGGAGGATTCCAAATAAATGTCTGTTGTGGGGAATACAAGAATTAAACTGTAAGAGAGTAAGTGGGTAATTCTTCAAGCCTCTATCCTGAAAATCAGCTCTTGGCATTTGTGTTGTTTTATTTAGTTTTGGTAGTTTGATGTTTTCATCTCTGTGATAATCAGCACTTAAAACCTTAAATACATTTTAAAATATCTGATAGCTTTCACTCAGTGGACTGCACAGGGAAGCATTTAGATATTTATCTACCATCGCCACAAGGACCATTGACAGTGTATTTTTTAAAATACTTGTTTCAGCTTTCCAAATATCCCAAGGTATCACTTGATATGGAACACACTCAAAATTTTGAGAGATGCCTATATTTTGGCATTATGTCCTGTATTTAGTATGAATTTCAGATCTGTTTTGTTCTGTAAGATTTGCATGCAAAAATGATGATTTCTGATTGCTTTCCTCACGCCTACTCTTCTCGTATCTCTGAGAAGAGAAACCTGGAAGACTGAAGAACTTGGGGAAGCACTTAACAAGGAGATTTAAAGTATTCTTTCCTCCTCCTCTTTTTCTGCATAAATTTTAAAGGCAGAAATAGCTGCAGGGAAACTTCTTTTTAATGAAAGATAAAGTGATTGAAATAAGTAAATAAATGGCTGCTTTAGACAATTTCCTTTAAAAATAGAAAACTTCTCTCTATTAATTTTCCCAGTCTTACGCCAGCTTTCCTGTAATTTCACTTTGACTATTCAATGGGAAAGATAAATTAGTGCTGAAATGTTAATTCAGACATTTTGCAATAAGGAAATCCCCAAGTCTTACCTGCAAACCAGTGGCTGATTTTCCATGTGCTCTGCAAAGAGGGACCAAGAGGCTGTCACTGATACAGGGGAGCCTCCGGCCAGTACCAGAGCAGCACTTCATGTTATTTAGGAACTCCTTTCATCCGACTCCTCACATTTCCTCCTGGAAAACAAAAAGGCAGGGGCCTGTTTCCTGTGAGAATATGAATGTTTTTGCAGACCTTTCAGTAAAAGAGATACAAATGGACCTGCCACGCTGGAACAAAATGATCTTTTTCATGATCCTTCTTATAATCAGAAACAGTCCCTGAAGTTTCCCACCTGGGCTGGCAGTGAGAATGGCACAATCCAGGAGCTTCCCAGCACAAAGAATTCATCATCGGGCATTAACTCTTTTTTTGCCAAACAGAAACAAAAGCAGATGCGTTTTCCATGTGAAGTAACAGATATGTCTTGATTTTTGGAACTATATTTAGTTTTTATGGAATATATGGTTCTATCACTCAGAATATGTAAAGACCAGAAAGGATCTATTTAGTTCTAGAATCATGGAATGGTTTGGGTTGGAAGGGACCTCAAACCTCACCCATTTCCACCCTCCTGCCATGGGCAGGGACACTTTCCACTATCCCAGGTTGCTCCAAGCCCCATCCAACCTGGCCTTGGACACTTCCACGGATGGGGCAGCCACAGCTTCTCTTGGCAACCTGTGCTAGGGCCTCACCACCCTCACAGGGAAGAATTTCTTCCCAATATCCCATCTAACCCTGCTCTCTGTCAGTGTGAAGCCATTCCCCCTTGTCCTGCACTCCATCCCTTGTCAATAGTCTCTCCCCATCTTTCCTGTAGGCTCCCTTCAGGGACTGGAAGGCCACAGCTGGGTTACACTGAGTCCTTCTCTTCCCCAGTATTGTGTGACAGAGCAGTTGGAAGGTGACAAGATGAGAAGTGAGACCCAAGCAGTTTCCCAGGTGAGGTATGAACCTGCCCAAGTCCTTCTGTGAATGTCAGTAATGAATTTAATCAAATGTGCAGCATAATCCCATGTGACATCAGCATGAAGTTCCCTGCCTATGTTGTGCTCCACATAAATAAACTGAATTTCAGGCCTGTGTTAAAATCATCTTTCTCTCATTTTTCTGAGATATGCACATGTATTTTCCCTTTATTATAATAGTTGTAAGGTCAAAATTTTAAGTAAGCCAAGTATATTGATAATTTCAGAATATGTCACTGTAACTCTGTTAAGGTATAAAGGTTATAAAAGACTAATGTAATGAATCATGAAATAATGAAATGTAAATATGTGGAAAAAATCAAACCAAGTCTCTGACGTTATTTAAATAATGTGCTTGCTTTCTTTCTCCTTTAAAATTTTCCTTGAAATCAAAATACTCTTGAAAAATGTCTTAAGTCCAACAAAACAGCATTTTTTGAGAGAACTGTTTTGTCAAAAACAGCTATTAGTGGTCAGGTTTTGGTTTGGAGCAATGTATCACACTTTTAATGCATCTGACCTTCTCTGAGGTTAGAGATAATTGGATCCAAAGATTCTGGTTTAAGTCTCATCCCAGCAAAAAATGGTAAAAAGAGGTGAAATATTACAGTTTCTGTTCCTGGGGCTTCATGCAAACCATTTTTTAAACTCTTGTTTCCAAAGGTCGCCAGGCCCTGAGATTCTCTCGGAGCTTGGCTTCAGACTAATTCTGGCCAAACCTCTGCACCAAGGCTGGGATCTGTGTGTTCAAGCAAAGAGCAACACAAGTTTTAGCCAGATTAGATTTATACAAATATATATCTACTGGCATTGCGGATCAACTTGAACCAAGTTTTATGACAAAAGACACAATGTTTAGCAAACACTAACAGATGCTAATTTATGGCAGAACTTGAACTAGGCAAAGGGGATGGAGTTTCAATATTGCGGTGAATTTTATAGAGCTGGATACTGAGTGGAAGTCTTCCGTGTGGATTACCATTCATCTTACTTAGTTATTATGTACTAAAATTCAGCTCTGCTTGTCTGCACCAGGATTAAAAAATATCTGCTGGTTTAAAAGCACACAGTTTAGTCTCCCCCAGGCACAGCTGCATAAGAAATTCCTGGCTGTGGATACACGATGCGTTTGTGCAGAGCAAACATCCCTAACAGGGGTACAGCAGCAGGCAGAGCACTCCAGCAGCCTGACCCCCGTTCAGGTTTTGTAAGGGAACATTCATTTCACCTGAGGGAGTTTCAAGGAAATTCCTTATGGGGTCTGTGGCGTAAAGAATGGACCGGGTTGAAGGCCATTGCAAGGATTTACTCTCTTCCACCTCCACTCTTCCATGCTGTCTGGTGCCTGGACTTCCTCATGATCCACAGACAATGCCCACCACACACAGACTCTTGGGACAGCCTTCCTGCTGCCCAGAGCGAGCTCAGGAGCACACACTTTGGTATTAATCACTCAGATGTGACTAATAAGTACTTGATAATACATAATCTGCTTTCAAAAAACATGGCTCTCCAAGTATCTTTTCAGTAGTGCTGCAACATACCTTTCTTGCAAGGAATAAATTAAACAGCACATTAAAAGCAGAAAAAAATAAATAGAAACTGTTAGGGAATAAAAGTCTAAACAAGTGCTATTAGAAATAAGAATGCTTTCTTTCTTTTCTTTTTTTCTTTTTGGAATAGCGTTGCTAATGGCACTGGATAAGAAGTGCTTTGTTTGGCTGCAAATCTGAAAAGAGAAATTACCTTTATTTAGCAGGTCATCCTTCACAAATGATAAGAGTTTAGCCGAAGTAAAATTATGCTCTGGTCAGTTCCTCTCAGAAACGCCAAGATCCTTTAGAAGACGGATATTCTTGATGCTGAAATACTGCAGGATAATTCCTATGTTCCATATATGCTTACTTTGTATCCTGTGACAGGAAAAATACTAAACAATGGCAGCAGTTGGTGAATCCTTTCCAAAAGACCAATTCCTGTCTGGAGTAATTCCACTATTTCTCAATGCACAGTTCCCTGGCAGTGCAGTACAATTCCCTGGCGTCTCAGAGGGCAGAATATGGCACTTTATATTTTATATTAGATAGCACGGATACTTTAAATATCCCCAGATTCGGTTCCAGTTCACACTTTAGACTAATAAGGCTGAAAGGAATTCAATTTTTCCTCTATTTTTTTCACTCAGTGTGGTCCTTTCCTTGGAGCATTCAGGTCGGTGTTACTCTCTGGTTCTCAAGTATTATCCAGTGTCTCTGTGGCTTTACTTTTCTTGTCTTTGTAGCAGTAACTTCTCCTGAGTCTCTGTGATTCCTTGCTTTTGCTATGTTGGGAAAGTCAGAGGGCTACAGAAATGCATGCCCAGGCAGAGAAAGGGTCAGATTCTCTGTGTCATGGTTGAATGGTCTATTACAATGAAGTTGCTGTATGAAAAAAGCTTCTTCCATTTCCATGTCTTTTTAAAAGAAAAGAGTGATCTCTCTTCAGCCTTGGAAGTAATTCAGACATTAACTACAAGAAAATAGTTCAGGCGCCAGACACAGGGAAAAATTATGTAGCACAAATGGCCAACTCAACCGCGGAGCAAGAGAGCCCTTACTGACACTCTCTGGTGTCTGCACAGTCCCTTTGCTGGCACTTGAGAACCCTTTTTCTTGGTATCGGTTTGTCTCTCAGGTACTGTAAAGAGAGACCTGAACTGTCTAAAACAGCTTCAAGATTTTGCCCCAGGAGCCAAAGTCTAGAAGACAGGTATTGAAATGCTGAGCAGAGTTACCCTCGTCTTCCTGTCTGTGTGTCTTGTTCTTCAGGGCATGTTCTTTTATCATAAACTCATTTAACATCTACCATGATTGTTTTCATATTTGATGCTTCAGCATGTTCCTGAAAGATGATAGATGGTCTTTCATATTTGTTTCAAAAATCATGCAAATCTTTTATGGTTGTGAACTACAGATTTTGGCTCTGTAGCTCTAGAAATAGAGTTTTTTCCATCTCTGGAAAAAACATTTCTTATTCACTTAAGATACAACCAAGATGACTGCTAGTGAAACAGCAAAGCCTTTTCTTTAATTCCAGTATAATAACAGGTATTATTGATCTTAGAATAAACTAGTATAGCAGTAGACTGGAAGACAGATGAAATTATCTCCACAAAATTGGAACAAAGGAGTAGCCCTTGCCTTGGTGCATTTGCAGTGTAAGTACTCTATAAGCACATCACACAGGCTGCCTGATGAGTGTAGTAAAATCAAGGGACCTGCCCTGTCAGCACACTCTGGCTTAGCACAAGTGCCCAGTGCTGAGCCTGCTTAAAGCGCAGAGAGGTGACAATCAGCCCAGTAAAAACAGCTGGCTAAGGAAACAGGCTTTTTGCAAAAGTGGTCACTCAGTACTGCTGACCCCTTGGGCATGTGAGAGCTCCTGGGGAAAGCTGTGGGAGTCGGTGCCCTCGAAAATTTGCTGGCAAGACTAAACCCTTACTGGGACATGCCAGAACTGATTCAGCTCATTAACAAACCTCATGGACTGTGAGGAAGGACTGGACATACCAGGCAGAGTGGCAGGCACAGGCACATCTGGCAACATGCAGCCAGGTAAGAAATATTCCATCCACCCAGGCTGTTGGTGTCAACACTTTGAGGCTGACTACATGGAAAAAACCATTCACCAGTTAGGTGCTAACTTATGAATCCATGAAACAGAAGAGACTCCAAAGCAGATGTCTAAAGATGGCATTCCTGCTGTATTCCAACAGGACAGCTTGCTGGCCATGCCAAATACAAGATCTCTGTTTTCCTCGGGAGCATTAATGATTACAATTGCTTGAAATGTCTGCCTGTGGGAATTAAAGGACAAGAAGGAGTTAAGAGTTGGACTTCTACTGAGGTGGTGAGACACTTGTGTATGATGATCTTTTGAAGGCTGAACCTGAAGCAGGAAAAAAACCAGCCAAGTGCTCATACTTAAACTTTGACTAGGTGTAAGAAACTCGAAAAGCAAAAATGTTGTGATGCTTCATCAAGGACAGCAGACAGGAAAGTGGAATTTGAATATTAATTAAATAATGAGGAAGACTGAAAGAGGAACACAAACCAAGCAAACAGTGAAACATATTAGTAGGAAAGAGAAGGTGAGAGCTGATGGTGACCCAGCTAGCAAAGGCTGCTAAAGAGACCTCTTTGGATCTGGTTGAGACCCTATATAAAATGACTTCAGAACATTAAATGGGCCCCTCAAAAGCAAGATGATGAAGATGCTTTGAAGTTAGGTGGAAAACAAAAATGCACAGAAATCTACCTCACCTCAAAAAATGCTTTTATAAAAGTCAGCAGAAAAGAACACCTGTAACTGAGATTGACATTTGTGTCATCTCTATGGGCTAGAGTTAAGAAGCTGAAGATCAACAAAACAGTGAGAGAGAATCATTTTGCAGAGGAAATGCTAAAAAGTAAACAACCCTGTCTTCTTTAAAGGAGAGGGGAAAAAACCCCTACAAAACAGACTAATACCACTGAAATGTTTTCATAGTGGGGGGAAAAGATCTCTTCTGAGCAGTGAAAATAGGGAGTTGTCTGAAAACAAAGCAAGCTGCACTAACTGGACATGAGTCACACTACTGCTAAAGGGAAAGATTTTCTACGGTCTGCAATACCCGAAGGAAATACCTTTATAAAGATAAAAAAATATATTTTGAACATCTTTATATTAAGTATCATCATATAGGAATACAAGCATGGCAGACTTCTCCTCTGTTTCAGCACGTGGTAGGATTTTTTTTAAAAAAGGACTGTCACTGTATTTCAAGAATATAACAAGGGAAACAGCAGATCTGTCATTTTACCCTTGCTCAAGATGCTCAGTTGTTAATTTGCTCTTTCCTTGTTCATGTCAAAAAAATTCAGGCTGGTAACGTAGCTCACTCATGAGATGTCCTGTTCCAGGAACTTAGTTTAAATAGAAAAGATGGAGCAGCAGAACAGGTTATGCAGTGTCTTCACAGGGTAAACCAGGAGCTGAGACACGCAGGGAATCAGGACGGTCAGAGCAGAGTCATCTATCGCACTTGCCATTCCCGAATCCCACTGCTGCACTGGCCGTGCAGGGTGAGCCCCGGGGGGGTTTTGCTCGGGAAGGGATGCGGCAATACCGGGATGCGATGGCACCAGGCTGCCTGTGCCGCTCCTCCTCCGCTCTGCCTGTGCGCGGATCCAGCCACACACACGCTGCTTTTTCCCTGCGTGTGTGCCTCGGGAATGTTGCCTCTCGCCGGGGATGCAGCGGTACATTTATGGCAAGGGGTTAGAGCTGCGGCTGGAGCTGCGATCCCGGCCCAAATCAGGAGAGGGGAGCACCAGGGGGGACCGCTGCGCCTCTGGGCCGTTCCCTGGAGCCCAGCATTGGCCCTTCCACCGTGTCCCTGACACCCACCCTGGCTGGGCCCGGGGGATGCCCTGACGGCCCCCCCGGCGGGCAGCGCCGGAGCGCTCAACATTGCCTTTTTCGGGCTTTTTTTCTCTTTCCTCTCTGTGTGCCGGTTTGTTTTTTTTTTTTTTTTTTT
>VWPU01002864.1:337177-430213 GCA_013398955.1 Callaeas wilsoni | reverse complement strand
TCCCGGCCCGGCCCGGCCCGTCCCGGCCCATCCCGGCCGGCGGAGGAGGAGCCGGCGCGGCGGCTCCGGCCGGGCTGAGGCGCGGCGAGGCCCGCGGTGAGCGATGTCCTTGGCGGAGCGGCGGCGGCGGCGGCAGGAGGAGGAAGAGGAGCGGGAAGGGGAAGCCGGGGATGGGGCCGGTGCCGGGGAGGAGGTGGTGCAGATCCGGCTGGGGGACAAGTGCTACCCGGTGTGCAAAAGGAAGCTGATCGAGCAGAGCGACTATTTCCGAGCGCTCTACCGCTCGGGAATGCGGGAGGCAGGGCAGGGCCAGGAGGAGCAGCTCCTGCGCGGGGGGCTGAGCGCCCTGGGGCTGGAGCTGGTGCTGGACTTCATCAACACGTCCTGCCTGGCCAGGCTGGAGCAGGAGGAGGGCGGCGAGGAGGAGCCCCCACTGCTGGAGGAGCTGGTGGAGGCCGCGTCCTACCTGCAGGTCACGCCCCTGCTGCGCCTGCTGCTGTCCCAGGTGCGGCTGGGCAACTGCTTCGAGCTGCACCGCCTGGCGCAGGTGTACGGCCTGCAGGACCTGCACGACGCCTGCCTGGACTTCATGGCCGCGCACTACCACCAGGTGCTGCGCAGGCCCGACGCCCGCCCGCACCTCCTGCTGCCCCCGGCGCTGCAGCAGCAGCTCCGCGAGCGGCGCATGAGGGGCACGGCCACCCTCGTGCTGCTCGGGGACTTCATGGGCGCCTGTCCCCCGGGGCTGCCCGCCGGCTGTCACCCCGCGGGGGACGCGCCCTGGGCCATGCTCAGGTACGACGAGGAGGCGCGGCGGTGGCTGCCGCTGGCCAACAACCTGCCCCCGGACCTGGTGAGCGTCCGCGGCTACGGCTCGGCCATGCTGGACAATTACCTGTTCATCGTCGGCGGCTACCGCATCACCAGCCAGGAGATTTCGGCCGCGCACTGTTACAACCCGTGCCGGAACGAGTGGAGCCAGCTGGCCTCGATGAACCAGAAGAGGTAACCCCTGCTCCCCGGGATACACGTGTGTGTCCCTGTGCTGTTGAGATAGATCCCCTTGAGTCCCGTGGCGTTGGCTCAGCCTTGGGGACGCGATAGAGACCTGTGCGTGCTCTGAACCACCAGACAAACCCCATGAGAACATTCCTTTTCTGCTTTCTTTGCGGTATATTGTAACTCCGGTTAAGGAAGTGACAAGTTTCCTGCTCTTAGTGGGGATATATAGGCTATACCAGAGCTGGAGATGGCTGAAAAAATTTAGTTGCAGCAGTTATCCAGTGGTTTGTACTTTCATAAACATCTGAACGTTTTGTAGGCCTGTACGTCTGTGAAATACCAGAAAAATGTCAGTAAGATGGTGAGAAATTTCTCACGTGATGAGAATATTTGGATCTGGGAATTGTTTTGACAATTTTTCTTTTTTAGCTTTATCTTTTTGAACACATTGATGTTTTACTTTGCATTCAGGAACACTTGTATAATTTATACTTAAAAGAGTAATAGAGACCTAGCCTTGAGAGGACCCAAGAAGAGAGGCCTTCTCCCTGGCCAAGGTTGTGGCTCCTCTACCTTAATGACACTTTGGAGTTATAAAAACAAAGGCTTTAATTTCACTGAAACAAACTGACTTTGTTTCCAATGTGAACTTCCTCCTTGTTTCCATTTTAGTAAAAGTGTTTTAAATTTTATCTTCTCTCTCTGAAAAAGAAAACGTGAGGAGGCCAAAATTCACTGTAAGATGGAAATCCTATCCAGTGAATTGAAAGAGCATGCAGAGAGACCCAAACCATTGGCGTCAATGATTTGTATCTGAGTAGTTAGACTGCAGTCTGTAGTCCTGTCTCTATTTAGCTTTTGCCACCTAAACCCCCTGAAAACAGGGATTTGACCTAAAATTAAGTCTTTCCTGTTTCACTTTATTTTTTTCCCCCCACTTGTATTGTTGTGAGAATTTTACTAAAATAGTCACCTCTCTAATCAGTCACCATAACTGTTCAGAAACCGTTTTTCTCTGTGTTTCTGACTGCTTGGAACGGTGTTGGGAAAAGTTTCATCTGTGAAATGAATGTTTAACTTTTAAACACCTTTTTTTACAGACCTGTTTCTTGGAGGCTTAGCCTCTAGCAGAGTTCTCTGAGGTGCCTGGGGAACTGAGATGTTTTAGCTGCCTTCATTCCACAGCAGGGCCTGTGTGAACAGGGCTGGGAGCACTTGGCCTCGCTAGAAAAGGAGGATGGGGTCAGCTCACACAGTGTCTCTTGTGGAAGTTAACTTGGTCACAGAAGTCCCACTTTGATCAAGTCACGAGGTTCTGTTTGTGTGATGTCTATAGCAAGAGAGCTGTTACTATGTGTGATGACTCTACAACATGGATTTTTAAAAAAATACCCGTTCAAGGCCCTTTTTGCACCTTACAGTTTGTGTATTCAAACTCTAGATCAGCCTTTTTTCCTCCACACTTGCCTGTTTTTATTTTTTTTCTAGGATGTATAATCATTGTACTTGAAATAAACAGATGGTTATTTTCTCCTATTACTGTATTCAATGGCATTGCCACACCAACTTAATCTTCAAACCCATCACAGGTGACAGCAAGGTGTTCCTTAGAATGGAATTTTACATTGGCCATTTACTGCAGGAAAGCAGCATGCAAATGGATATTTTTGGAATAATCTCTAGTCTTACATTCCATGGTAGTTATTGCAGGCCAAAAAGTACCCAGAATTACACCTGCAAAGTAGCAGGAGGATGTTGCTCCCTGAATAGTTGTGGGAACTTTTTTCATGGAAACTCAGCTTACTCCTCCACAAAACACATTTCTGATTTTACCAGCTTCATGGAGTCTCAGCTCTGCAGTTGTTAATTGTTATTTTTTTCTATCTGACATAACATTTCAGGTCCCTGATGACCTGCTTGGTGTTTTGTGGCAGGGAGGGGTGGCCTGTGCCGTAGGAGCCAAGAGTGGGGCCATTTTTAACATGAGGAGTTTGCATGCTACATGGCCAGTGCTGATGCCTGCCTGCCACACATCTGTGCTGCAATTAGAGCTGCAGTTTGCTTGGCATTGTATTTTTAGTTTGTTATGCTGTAGTAAAATAAGCAGCGTGGTTGCCCAGCCTTCTGCTTAGGAATCACAGCCGTGTGACTGTCTGGCAAATGAATTTATGTCAGCTGATATAATTACATCCCATGGATGAAATTCGACATACCTTCAGGGAGGGCTCTCGTTTCCATTGAAGTTGGTTCGACAGACAGCAGAGGGTCTGGATTTGTCCTGCACTGAGTGACTGTGTGCGTTGGCCTTGAGGGAAGGCTGAGGAGTTATGGATATAATTTTGCTGCTTTACTGTTCATATAAGAGTTTTGTGCCCTAAACAAACCCTCTAAATTCTATGGTATTTTTATCATGAATTATTTCCATTGTTGTGATGCAGAATCCCAGGATGCTGGGATTTGCTGCACATGCTTAGATGAAATAGTCCTAACCTACTTCTGAGTAGAAGACAAAAGCCACCTGAATGTTTAGCAGCCGTTCTGGTTTGGGTCTTCACCATTGACTTTCTTTTTAGGGGTAGAGGTCTTATTACTTTAGTTTCAATTCTTGAATTCTTTCAATTCAAAATTACTTGTTCACAATAGGCAACTCCTGTATATTGTTCTTGTGATGCCCTCAGGAGCTTGAGAGAGTGTTGTTCCCAATTTATGCATACACTAGGGAGATTAAATAATTTGCTCAGGCTCCCAAAGGAAGCCTGTGACTGAGCATGAAATTTTTCACCGTCTGAGTGCTAAATCCAGTGCTGATCACAAATAGTCCACAGCGGATCATGTTTTCTAGACCTTTTCGCGCTAGAGGTGTTTCTGCACTTGGTATTCTCCAGAGAATGGCCTGAACTTTTTAATAGAAGCAGCTCCATGTAAATGTGGCCCAAGATCACTTGTAGTCTTTAGAGTCAAGAATGTAACAAAGTGCATAGGGGACTGTTGCAGTAATGTCCTTGAATACCTTTCCAAACCTTTTTTTTTTTCTTTTTTTAAACGAACACTGTTTGTTGAAATTTGCTATTTAAAAATACTATACTCATAGGATTTCTACTGCGTGTGCCAGTTAGAGCTGTATATTCCACTTCTGTTTTCCTTCAGAACCTTCCTATTTATGGCAGGTAAATATTCCAGGCTCGGAAGACCCATGTAAGCCCCAGGCTGGAATTATGCACATGCATGTGGAACATGATTTTTGTGAGCAATCTGTGCCTGAATTGCTGCCAGTCTAAAGATTCTTACAGGAATATAGGAGATGGTGCTTCTGGGGAATGCTACTTGTTTAGGAGACCTTTGCTTTCCTCATTTTTTACTTTTTTTTTTAAATTCACTCAAAATTCTTCTGTGCTGGAAGAAAATAGACGTCAGAGATTTTTAAGTTACAACCATCAATACCTTACTTATCACAAATATATCACACACATCCAAAGCCAAATGTTGGATGCAGTGTACTCTGCAGACTCATGTAGGAAATATAAAAAAAGGAAAAAAGAAGTAACTCATTGAAAATATGTAAAACACTTTGGAATTGCTCTGTAACTGTGCTTTCGTAATTCCTTGTCTCTGTTGTGCTTTATCTCTAGAGTAAAGAAGTCATCTGATTTTTGAGAAATTTTAAGGTTAAATTAATCATTTGGCAGGAAGAAACAATGTCGGTTAATCCAAGACTCGTGTTCTGCAGCAGGACCAAGGCTACCATGCAAATAAATACACATTTAACTTGCTCCTGAAATCCTCCAGCAGTGTAGATTCCAACCTACACTGGAATTCTCCTCCCAACTGCCTGGTTCCCGCGTGTAGCCACCCCTCTCATCAGAAAGTCCTCTCCAGCATCTGAGCTAACTCTATTTTGTTGGACACTAAGGGAAGATTGTCAGCGAACAAGAACCCTGTGTGCTGGTCCTTTATGGCTGCTGCCACCATGGCCTCCTGCAGATACACCTGACACAATCCAGAGCCACGTGGGAGTTTTGGGGGGCTGTGGAATGTTGTCTTGTGTGCAGAAAGCCTCTGTGACCTCCAGCTCCTTTGCATTCATGCATTGTATTTTCCTTCCTTTGTGCACATAGGGCTTTGCACTTTATTGAGCGAAGAACGGATTTTGAGCCGTGGTGAAACCCCACAGCTCCCACTCGCTGGTGTTCCTGGGCTTCTGTTCAGAGTGAATGGGGGCAGCAGAAGGCAGCTCCTACCTCGGCTTGTCCCAGCAAGAAGGGACTCACTAGGCCTGGTTTTTGGAAAGTACGTCTTGGTCCCTCAGGTTTAGGCAAGTCGCAGGTGCGAGTGGAATTCCGTCGTGGTTGAATCTGTTGGATTCGGCCCCGCTGTTTCCAGGCTGTAGTCCATGGAACACTTGTTGGTTGTGGAGAGCTGGCTCCCTGCTCAGTGTTTGCTTTCCTTGTTTCCAGCTGCTCCAACACATTAAAAGAGTGTAAAAATGCACTAAATATTTCCTAATGTTCACTCTCCATAAAGACACCTGCTGTTACTGGCATTGGAAAGGTGAATGGCAGAATTTTTTTATAGCATATTGAGCCATTGTCCAAACTTTCATATAAAGTGTGCTGATGGATGCTTGCAGCTACTTTTGAGTAAAATTAACCTTATTGTTAATGAATTCCATAAATCTGAGATACCTCCACCGAATGTTATCCATTTTAACAAGTGTTTGGAAGTGATTAAATGACTGACACAAAGGTTTGTGGCCTCCTTTTAGAATATTTGAAGCTGCAAGTTGTGCTGTTTGTGTTTCAGTAGATAATTTTCCCTGTGGTTTTACCCCTTTGTTAATTTGTGGGATTTTTTTTCTGTCCTAACTTTTACAACAGGTATATTGCTTTGAAAATCAGAATGTTTTGCAAGTAGTTATCCTCATTTAATACCTGGTATTGATTGCCATGTTATTCTGGATTCTCTGAAATGGAAAGCATAATTGCTGTTGAGAGATTATGAACAGACTGACCTAATTGTAAATGTCAGGGGAAAAAAAAATGGGTAAAAAGCAATTAATTCCTTCAGAGGAGCATTTTAGTTTCCAAAGCTGTATCAGAATGACAAGAACAAAGTGATTCCATCTGGAAACAAATCCTTTTTCCAAATATATTTAATAAAAAGAAGTTGCAGGGCAATCTGCCGCTAGGCAGGGTTCATTTTGTCCAGACAAAATCCTGCAAAAGTACTTAGCAGTAAGTTTTGAATGTTGGATTCCTGTAGGGTGAAACTCCCTTTGCTGCCCAGCAGGCCAGTGCAGGTCTGAAAGATTACTTCAGTTTTACAGCCATAACACAATTCCCTGTTTGGCTTTGTGCTGAGCTGGTGCGCTCCAGGGACTGCTACACATCCAGTTAATTGGGATACTCATGGTAAAATCTCAACTGGCTCAGCAGAAGAGAAGGAACAACCTTTCTAGGCAGTGAGACTGTTCCTGGGGAGAGGAAAAGCTCATCCTTTGTTAGACCAGCTTCCCTAGCTGGAACAGCTGGGCATACAAGAGTTCTGCCTTCACATCCTCCAGTTTCTTTCTCCAGACCTGCCCCTTTAATACCCATGGACCTTTTGTTTCTGTCTGTGTTACAGGGTGTGAGATAGGAGACTTCTCGTGCTTCAGGAATTAGGAAGTTGCCCTTTGCCATGTGTGAATTTCGAGAGCGTAATGGAAGAGAGTAAGAAATAAATGACCAGGTCATTACTTGTGGAGTGCAATGTAATTTTTGTTCAGCTATGGGTAGAACATAATTTACAGATAGATCTTGCTTCAGAGGATGTATTTAGTAGTTTAATGCTGATTAGGGTATTGAAGATTCTCTCTTCTTTCTTTTACAGAACATGATTCAATGTGTTCCACTTTAAATTGCTTTTTTATTAGGGTTATTAAAAAGATTCCATAATACAGCCTAAGACAAGTATGCATTCGTAGGCATCCATCAAGTCTTGTTTGAAATTTCTGCAATTTTAACTGAAATCATATCCTTCACTGTGTGTCCGTGTAATGCATTTTTCTCTACCAGTGACACATTACTAAAAGCCTAATAAAAACAAGCCATCAACTGAGCACATTGGTTAACTGTACACTTAGAGCTGGACTGGCACAGACTGAAATATAAAATAAAATACTCCTCAGTCACAGCAGCATCATCAATAACACCCAGACTGTCACTGGGTTCTGTCCTGAGGAATTCCAATGTAGTCACAGCATTTTGGCCTTGCACGGAAGAGTTCAGATGCTGCAGATACCTGAAGTGATGGTGCCAGCTGTGAGTGGTGATGAGTGTGTCAGAGCCTGGGTAGGAAGAACTTACTTTCCTGTCTATTTCAGTACACGGATTCAACTCATTTCAGTGCTGCAATCTGTTCTTTCAGATCCAACTTCAAGCTCCTGGCTGTCAGTGGGAAGCTCTATGCCATCGGTGGCCAGTCCCTTTCCAACGTGGAGTGCTACAACCCGGAAAATGACTGGTGGAATTTTGTGGCGTCTATGCCGAACCCTCTCGCAGAATTCTCAGCTTGTGAATGCAAGGGCAAGATCTACGTTATTGGAGGGTACACTGCACGAGGTAACAAGTTTGCTGTTACATCTTGTTGGTTTTTACCTGATTGTTTCCAAGGCCCAGATAATTTTCTCCTGTTTTTTGGGAAAGCTTTTGAACTCGTGTAGAAGGCTGCATAATGCTGATTAAAACACATAGAAATAAATTGCTGGTAGAAAGTAATTTTGAAACAAAACAATAGCTCTGTCAGGGAAAAATCAGGTATTTATATTTTTTTCAGAGCCTATGTGGATCTGGGGCTCTGTTACTTGGAGAGAACAAACTGATGGGTACTTCAGCACCCAGCTTAGCCACTACCCCTTTTCTTAGATTTTGATCACACAGTACAGAGAGGTCTCAGCAGATATACTTTGTATATTTTTTATACTCCTGGTTTAGACTGTCAGAAGGAAAAATGCATAGAAAATACCTGCCTGCCTTAGTATTTCTCATGTATTAATAGATGTCATGGCCTTTTCACAACAATATTTCAGCATTTCACAGGCAAATTCAAGCTATACCTTAATAAATTAATAGAATAATCAAAAGCTGAAGCAAGAACCAACACTTTTAGCTTTTTTAATTTCTCTACCCAGTTATCTGAGGACACTATACAGAGGGAAGGATTTGAAGTTTCTTTCTCTTCTGGCAATTACTTTTCTTTTATCCTCTGGGCAAACAAGTTCAGTTAAAAAGAGCTCCAATTTGTTCATTCCTGAAGTACACAGTGCCGTTTTTTTGAGAGGAAGACCATTTTCTGAGAGCTTTAGAAGTCAATTTTTTAAACATGTCAAATGTTCAGTATTTACCAGGATTTTGTAAGTTTGAATTTGGCCTTTGCCCACTTCAGTTGACCACAGTAGTTTTAAGGGTTTTCTTTCCAAACAGAGAACAAAATTAGAAGACAGATCAGCTTTTACAGACAGTACTGCAAGCAAAACTAAACTGATGTTAGAACAAGCTGTCCCTTCTAGTGTCTGAGCAGATTTGAGCTCTGAATCATTTTAACGTTTATAAAAGACACTCCGCCACCCCTTATGGTCCTTCTGGTAATGAAAACTCTCAAACTCATTTTGTCCAGACCATTCTGGCCCAGAGCCTGGTGGCTTCTGTGAGGAAAATGTGCCTGTGTGTATGGAGAGCTGTGCTGTGTGTGCTGCAGTCCCAGTCTGGTCATCCTCACTACAGGATCTGCTGGGGCCATTGTGCTCCCTCATGTCCAGCACTGGGACTCAGATGTCTGCTAGGAAACACTTGTCGTGCTGAGAAGTCAGATCCAAAGGGAAACATCCTGTCAGATAAGAGACCAAGGAGAAGGGGTTGAAACAGGTTAATGGGAGGTCTTGTCTCTAGGGACCAAAGTTAGGGGTTTGGCATTTTTACCTAGAGAGAGAGAAAGAAGAGGTAAGGCGAAAAACCTCTGATTTGGTTAAGAGTGCTGCACAAATATGGGAGGACCAGCTTTTCTCCTACGTCCTCTGCACTCTGGAAGTTCCTTTTCTGATGCTTGTGCTGTTTTTTCATCAGGCTGCCTACTCCTGGTGTCGTGAAGAGGAAGATCAGCACATTGCTGATGCAGATCCCATTCCTTTAAAAGTCCTGAACAAGGCATGTGCAGTCAGGATTGCTGCCCTGTGTCAGGCTCCTTACTTGGTACTTGCCACCTGTGGGTTCAGCTGAAGGAGGGTAGTGAGTTACCTCTGGCTTCCTCCACACTCCAGGGGATGGCTGCTGCCCTCCAAACCTCCTGTTGTTTCCCAGGTCTTTTCCTAAAAGCCTTTTTCAATGGAGATGGGGCAGTAAAACAATATGAAGTTTTGAGCAGTGGATAATTAGCACATTTAGGCTTCTGTTTAAATCCAGGATCACTCAGGACAACAAACACCTGTGCTTGTTATAAATGATTTCCTGAACAAGGGTCCAGAATCAGTTTTTCTGTGACATCTTGCCTTGGACAGGTAGCAGACTCAGGAACCAGAATTGCCACAGTTACGCTGGTGATTTTCCTTCCGAATTATGCAGATGTCAGAAAGTGCTAAGGCCTAAAGATCTGTGAAACACTAAGGTTTATTTGCTGGTTAGCTGCATTTACTACATAAAACACACGCAGCAGTTAATGGGTTTTATGTTATGTTATTTTTAGTAATTTTGGTATTTCTGTATATAGCTCAGTTTTGGTAGATTTTGTGGGCTATTTTTTAAATTTGTGTAGAGCTTTCTCCTGAGACTGCACCTTCCGAAAGATGGCAGGATCTGGAATTTCCTACTGTAAATTATAATGACACTTCTTGAATAAAGTCCTTCTCTTGAGTTTGCAGCTCTCACTTCTGAACCTAAATCCTAATAGAAATTCCATGTCAGGCACTGTAGTGTTCATGTTGTATATTGTGGGTTTTGTTTTGGGATTTTTTTTTTGTTGTTGTTTCAGTGGATCTAAAAGACCCAGGCTGTGGACTGAGCATGTGAGGGCCACGTTGCAATGGACTTCTATTTCATACCCCTCCTCTCAAATAGCACGTTTTACAGGGGAAGTTTACTGCTATAGATAGTCATAGAAACTTAATTGGGACTTCTCCTCCCCTTAATGAGTCAGAGAATGGTACGTTGTTTGTAGACAAAGGTCATCTATATGTAGAGATGCAGTTTCACAGAGCATTGCTATGAAAATAATCAGAGTGCAAATGCTGGATGGAGCAGCACCTCCCTGATGATGCCACTGATGCACTTCATTCATGACAATCCAGCTATATTTCTGGCTATTTATACCTGTGCCCTTACAGAACCTGTTGGTATGTCCCTGTCTGCTCTTCCCCCTGGGAGCTCATCTGGAAGTCATCGTGCAGGACAGACTGGTAACATGGAGCAGGTTTAATAAAAGACCCGTCTGGAGTCTGCAAACCTGTTCCTGCTTGTCACTTGAGGTTGGATTTGAGCTCAGGTCTCCAGAGACTGGAACTGAATTTACTGAGTCGTGTGCATTCTGTGATAATTTAGTGAAGCCTTGGGCACAGCCAGGGTCCTCACTGCACCATAAATCAGGGTGGGATTGTAACAATTTTGTGGAATAACACTATTGCAAACACATGCACTCACTGAGTTGTGAATTATGGAGATGATTTCAGCTTCTTTTTGAGCCTCTGCCTGATGGCAGAGCACAGAGTTCCTGATTCTTAAATGATTTTGACAATGTGTGTTTTTCTTTTTGTAAGGTGCCCTTAGGTCATCCAGGCCGCTTTGTGAAATGTAACCAGCTTTACTAATTTTGTTCCATAAAACTTTGATTTATGGAATGACATGCAAAGTATCAAAGTTAAGCTTGGATGATAAATCATCACTTGACAGCCGTTAATGAAGCATATTGTCTTCATGATAGTTTGATTCATCCATGACCACTTCTGGAAAGGAGAATATTGCTCCATTTCTTTCTGTAAAAAAATTCTTATGTATCAATCAGAGACAAAACCAAAAGCTTAAGTTAAAATGTAGGGATTATTCTGCTAAAATCTGCATGCCCAGACAGTTTACATCATGCCTTGTGCCAGAAGTAGCATAATTTTTTTTCCCCTGTGCCAAGGAACAGAACGTTCAAAGTTTCTTGTGAAGGGTGGAGAGCTGCAGTTGTCAGTGATCACCATTTGTCCCCTGGCTTGCCCTGCAAGTGTGTGAGCAATATAGAGTAAAGGCTGGGACACTCTCAGGAAGAAAAACGCTCTCCCACAAGTGCCTTCTGATAGAATTCTCTATTTGTGAATGTCTCCTCTCTGTTTCAGGCAGGAACATGAGCATCCTGCAGTACTGTCCCACTTCTGATTCCTGGACCAACTTGGAGCTGTGCGACGTGCACGTCCGCAAGCAGCAGATGCTGTCTGTGGAGGAGACCATCTACCTAGTGGGGGGCTGCATCCTCGACCTCGGACCAAACCAGAGATCCAGCCCCAGCGAGGACATGCTAACTGTGCAGTCCTACAACACTGCCACCAAAGAGTGGCTCTACCTCAATGAGAACTCGTCCAAATCCGGCCTTAACTTGACTTGCGCTCTCCACAACGATGGAGTCTATATCTTGAGCAGGAATATTACTCTGTCTTCCAGCTTGGAGCAGCGTCTCTTCCTGAAGTATAACATCTTTACGGACAGTTGGGAGTCACTGGGGCGCTTCCCAGCCTTTGGACAAAACATTCTGATCTGTTCTATGTATTTGCCTGATGGGCGAGAAGTGTAACAGCACCAGGGTTTTCTTTTCAGTTCATTCATTGTTCCTTGATGAAATATTGCTCCCTCTGAATAATTCAATTTTCAGAATGTAATGTGGTTGTATAATGCAGGCATAAAATACTGATTTTGTTCTCTAAAAAGGTTTCAGAATCCAGTATGAAGAGAAATGCTTCCAGAAACAATTTTTAAGATTTCAATTTAAAAATCTCAGTGGTTTGGATTAAAATTGCACCAGGTATTCTTTGCAATTTAAATGTAAAATTATTGTGTTGGCAACTGATACAGAAGTTCCAAAGGCAAAACCGATTAGTCTGGTTTTATTCTTCATCTTAATAGACAGTGTAGAACAAAACACATACATTTTTAAAAGTGGAAACAATTCAATAAAGTAAATAATTAGTATAATCAAAACCACAACAGGATTTATTTCTTCCAAAATACAGTTTTCACTCAAGCAATGTTCTGGCAAATGCACACTGTTTCAAATTGTTTATACTATCCCATGTTTATCTCTTCCACGGCAGCGAGATTCTCAAGGGTGCCAGCAATTGGGGTCCCATCAAGAAGAGCTTGCTCTGAATTATTTGTAGTGCAGTGCTTTGCCAGGGACTGGTAGGAATTACCTAGAGGCTACAGTTGCTGATTGGAAAGTAGATGCTCCTTTAATGGAAGTTGGCAGCATTTCTTGCTACCGTTAAGATAGAGGTAAAAAGGCTCTTTATTCAAAGGGTGCAGTTTCCTAATTGTCGTAAAGGTTTAGGTCTTAGTTACCTTGTTGTGTTCTGTAGTACTTAAAACTGAGTTTTAAAGATCAAGTTGTAGTTGGCGACAAGCTGCATGTTGTGCAAATGTCCCTGAGCACGTGCAGCGGTGATCCTGCTCCGGGCACATCCTGATTGGTAACACTCTTGTGGGACACACATAGGAGGCTTGGCTCTCCTAAATGACTCCCTGACAACGTCCCCCAGAGCAGGGGCACGTGAATGTTGGCTCTTCCTTGTGTCACCAGGAGAGGCTGCATGAGTTCTGCCAGCCAGCGTTGTTCCTCTCTGTAAAGGGCACTGTAAGGTGGTCACTGTGGGGGTTCTGGAGTGGATACTCCGGGAGCTTCTGCCAGTTCCTGTCTCTTGAATTGCAGCTATGATTGGCCCCTTTTCTCTTTGTAGCTGCCAAGTGCAAAAGTGTCTTCTCGAAGTGCCTGCCCAGGTTTGGAATGTGTGTCCTCACAACAAGGAGAGGAATGCTCTGGGTCACCATGGGAAGAGCCAACCAGGTTAGACGTGTGCTGAACACATTGCAGGGATGCTGGTTCTGCTCCAGCTCTTCTCCGCATAAGATGAGATTTAAAGCACCTGAACACATTCCTGGTGTGTGGAGATGTCTTTTTTGTTTCTTCATTAGAATTCAGGAATCTGAATCTTCTTTTGAAGACAGGTGCCTGTTGTACAGAGGAGGAGGCAGCAATGGTTCCCTCAAGGTCCTTTTAACTCCTTGTTTTCCATGGTTTTGAATGAAATCAGTTCTCGCTAAAGGGTTGTCAGTCTTAAAGTGCCTTGCCAATCCCTGCTCACACATTAATCTTGGTGCTTCCAATCACCTCAAGCAACTCAAACAGAAAATCCCAGGAAACTTCTCCAGAATGAGAGCATTTGTGTTTGAACGTTTTTAGGATGAAAGCAACCATGACACAAGGTATTTTGGATGTCTAAGATTTACCTTTCTGCATGGAACTTTTGCAGCCTAGTGGAGAATGTAATGCCTCAGCCCAGACTGGTGCCTGCAACTCAGCTCTGTATGACTTTAATTAGCTAAGTCCACGTTGATTTGTTTTTATTTCCTTTGAAAACATTGAGCAGCTGCTGTGCTTTGACAGCAGTATCAGACCACACAGTTGCTCTTCTGCAACGCAGCAGTAAGGTGTCTTTCATAAGATGCTCCTTTCAGAAGTGTTTCAGAATAAATATAAGCAGGGTGCTTTTGCCTGGTGATAAATTGTCTTGGTCACATTATGCTACTTGCTTTCCTAAATTTGTTTTCAGTTCCAGATTCAGTACCCTACAGTCAATTGTGACCGATATTGCTAGAGGGAATCACATCCAAGTTGCAGCATTCTCTTTCCTAGCAAATTAACCAAGAAACCCCATCACTCCTGGGTTTGCAGTGGGGTGTGTCAAATCAAGTCCTTTCAAACCCTTTCATTTCTTAGTGCAGTCATAATTCCAAAAACTATGACATTACCTTCTAGATACGATTACTCTTTTTCAGAAGGGGCCTTTCCCCATTTGGTGTATCTTGGTTTCAACTTCCAGTAATCAAGTGACCACCTGGAAAACCTGCTGAAATGTAGAAGACAAAGATGTCTCTGACTGTAAATACAGTCAGACCCTCTTGTCAGTCCATGGTGCAAATGCCTCCTACGCTGACATCTAACAGTACTGCAGTCACAAATCAAAACTGGTGTTTAATTTAGTGGTAGCATTAATTAGTGTAATAATCTAAATATACTCCATTACTACAGGCTGAAATAAAAATAATTTTTTTTTAAACAAAATCCTTTACAGAAAAGTATGCAATGTGTGTGGCCTCATATGTCAGGAAAGAAACCAAACACTGTTATGACTGTCTCGTGCCTTGTTCATTTTCTTTCTATCAGTTTTATACTTCATATTCACTTTTTATATTTTGAGGCAAGGAAAAGTGTCTGAGAGCCACTGACAGAATAATTAAAACACTGCTTTTTAGCCAATGGAAATGTTGTTCCGTGATCTGGTGTGTTCTTCTTTCTCTGGTGGCGGGACGAAAAAGACCATTAATTTTAGGAGTAGCCAAGGAGTCCGTGCAGTCTGATCAACTGGAAATTCCTCTGTTGTCCTCATGTTGCTCCTAACTTACCATGTGAACTTGGAGAGCTCATTCCAGCTTCTGGCATCTTCATCTCCAAAAGTAACACGTGAGTAGGAATGTTCAATTTGTGGAAACACAAGGCTTGTCTGGTATGTAGTGTTTGAAAGAGTTCCTGAGCATGTGAAGAAGTACATATGTCCTCAGTGCTGTGAGTGCTGCTTTGGCTATTCAGACTGCATCAGGAAGTGCTAATTACCTCAACAAGTGCTCATTACTTCTACCTCTGCTAATTACCTGTATTTTGAACTAATGGCTATTTCCAGCCCGTTTCTTTCCTTCCTTCTTTTTTTCTATTTGGTCACCCAGCAGTTTCTAGTTCATCTAAGTTTCCTGGTCTTGGTGTTCCCAAGTCTGTATGCAAATTCCAAACCGCTGCTTTCCTGCTGTGTCTGGGTTATCCAGTGCTTATATATCTGCTATTTATCTTCTCTGCCTCATGGACCAATTCCCCTTGATCCTGACCAGCAAAAGCTGACTATAGTAGAGGATGATCCCGAGTTGAAAGTAAAAACAAGAGCCCCCGAAGTCCTGAGGGAGGAGTAAACGTAAAACTCTGGGAACTCAGTCCCTCCTCATAAAATACAGAAGCATTTAAGAAGATTGCTCACATCAAGGCTAAGAAGGACTATAAAAGTTTCTTCCTTTCCGGGAATGGTTTGTGGTTTTCAATGTGAAATAAGAGTTGTGTGGGGCTTAACTTTAATCTCTCTGGCTGCTTTCCATGGGTTTCCCTTTCTGCCCTGTCGGCTGACCTCTCTTGAGCTTAATATCTGTGTTTTACATTCTTTGAGGATTTTGCCTTTCTACATCAGTGCCCAGCCCATTTTTCTGAAATCATATGGTAGCAGTTTGTTGGTCTTTTCTGTGTGTTGCTCTCCTTTTCACACTTGTCTGTGTCTGTCTACCACAAAGTAGTTGGTAATTCAGGTGTAACCTTTTCAGTTGGTCACTTTTGGGCTCTGGGAAGAGAAACCTACAAAGCTACAAATGTTCAGTTTCCTTTCATCCTCATTTCAGTGAGAAAAGATGCTGCAGGCACTCAGTTTGTGGGAATTGGTCTGTGTCAGTGACAGGATAGAGAATGGAGGGCATGAAGTGTAATGACAACATTTAGCACATAACATGCTCGAAGCCACCCAACAAGCAGAAGTTGCTCCTCTCTGCCATCCCTGTGCAGTAAGACACACTCTGTAAATGGTGTTAAACCAGAGACACCCTTGGAACAGCTGTTGGCAAGACCAGTGAATTTTTAAGTGTTCATCAAGAGCCCTCCTCGGAGGGCAGAAGCTGTCAGAGTGTGCGGTTATATTGATTTTGCAATTAGAGCAATGACCAAAGGGTGGCTCCCCAGCCCCGCAGGAAGGCTTAGGAACCAGGGCTGATGCTCTCAGACAGAAAGTTTAAACCCCTTTACTGCCATTCTCGGACTGTGATTTCTATCTAACCAACTTAGAACTTAGTTTAGTGTAGCTTCTGGGTTGTTTTTTTTTTTCTTCCTCAAGAGGAGAATGGAGTTTGGAAAACAAGTCTGGATTTCGTGAACTGATAGGGATCATGCATTCACAGATTTAAAATTACTCTCCCAATTATACATGCTATATGGGTTTTTTTCTAAAAGCAGTGACATTACCAGTAAACACATGTTGCTATGTCCCGTGAATATCAGTATTTTCTAAAGTAAGATTCGGTTTCTTTATTGCAATTAGAAGAGTAAACCAGGAATCATTGCAGTTACTGTACTTTTCTAGTGTAAGGCTGATTATACAGGGTCCATTTTTAGAGTACTCAGTTATATGATGTGCTGCACATCTTCAACCCATATATGCTTCAGGAGGAGAGAAAGACATTCGGCACCTGAGCAAAGAAGTTTCCTGTTTGTTGGTACTTAGACCATTATTTAAGATAGAACAGTGAACACAAACTCTCTGAATCATCCTCCCCTCACTCCATTTTTCAGTTGAAATTTGTGATTATTTGCTCAGGTTATTTTCCACTATCTTATATTTTCCAGATGTATTAGAGGGTGTGTCCTGTGATAAAAACACCTTCTATAAATAATTTTCAGCATCTTCAAAATTACTTACTCTGTAAACTTTCTGGTTTACTTTTATTAGTCATGCTTTGAAGAATGATCTTGTAGAATTTTGAGTACTTTCCTATACTTACTACTGACAATATAAGGGATTTCAACAGTGTAAGGGCAGGGGAATATCTGTAGCTCTTCAAGGACACGACTTCAGCTGTGCAAGGTCTGCAATGTAAAAAGTGTCATTACTTCATTTCCTTTGAAACTTAGTCTAATTTACAGTTAACTAATTTAATTGTGGTAATTTACTAATTTCAAGTTTCACACGATTCACTGAGATTAAAACACTTGCAGTTGAACAGTGGTTTGGGAGGTGATGTTACAAGGGCTCTGTGTTCATCTTTGGATATTGTTATTACAATTTACTTTTTCTGATGGGGCTGTTAGAAAAACCTGGTATCCCACTGAATGCCTTTTTACTTGGTTGTAAGAGAAGTTTTGCCCTCTTACAGGTAGGGCTATTTGAAGCTGTAAATTACTGATTGATGATAACTGCAGTGAAGCCCATGAAAACATGATTTTGGGTGGCAGGAGTGGAAATAAAGCTAGGAAAGAGATGGTTGGCGACAGCCACTCTCTAACCTTCAGGCATAAGCAATTTTCAGTTGCAGAATCAGGCAGAAATGGTTTTAAAATAACAACTCCTTTTTCCCTCGTCCCATCTCTCCCACTGCAACTCAAACCCTTTCAGCCACAGTAATTTGTGGCAAGGCATCTGTGTACTTGGAAGAGAACGTTGGTGGTGAGGTAGGAATGCACTGCTTGTGCAGGTGACCCCTTATCAGAACTGCTGCTTGGCAGGCCAAGAAACCTTCCTGCAGCTTTCCTGGAGGACACTGATGGCTCTTTAATAACATGTTATCTGCTAACGTGTGTGTGATGATAGGTGAGGCAGGGAGAGGAGGCACAGAAGCACTATTGTGTACCTGATAAAAAATGCACAATAGCCTTGTAGAAAAACTTTTTGGTTTTTTTTACTAGGGCCTGATCCGAAGTCTTTTGATGTTAATAAAAAGAACCAGCTTGGAATTAGGCACATGTTTGAGTGAATTAGATAATTCTGAAAGAATCCAAAGGGGTATTAGCTGTACAACTGGCTGATGAAAGAAGAGGCATAGGCTTGGAGAGCCTTGGTACAGTAAGATCTCTGATATGCCTCATCTGTGGTTTTTGAATTTCACTGTGAAGTTGTCCATCTCTATTAACAAAAGTTTATCAAATACACTGGCTCTGAAAAAATCAGGAGAATGATGTTTTCTTAGGAATATCTGGGGAGAGGGTGAACGTCTCTACAATTATGGTGGTGGGGAGTCACTGAGAAAACATTGCTCTCGTACTTCTGACTCTGACCAGCAAAGCACTTCTATGTTTCCTTGTACCAAGAAATGTGGTGTGTGAGGTTGAAATGTTTTACTTTTTATCCCGGTGCTGTGAGATTTTTATTTGTTTGTTTGTTTGTTTGTTTGCTTGCACAATAGCATCTAAAAAAAAAAAAAATCTTGTATCCAGGCATTGGATCCTTCTCTCACAGGCTGTGATAATGCCATAGCCAACAAAATGACCTGAGTATGGCCATGTGGGACTGACAAGAATCATCCCTGTTTTACTGTCAGTATATACAAGTACAAAAGATTTATTTGTACAAAGATTAGAACTTTGGCTGATGTTCCATGCAAGGTGAAACAGCTCCAGGAACTTTTTGAGAGCAAAACACCTCAGGGTGGTTTCCCTCTATAGAAAAGATAAGGGTGTGTCCCACATGGGGATTTGAAATCCTTGAGGAAGAGGACAGACTTAAACCCAAATCTTCCAGTAGCCATAGTCCCTTCTCTTTTCAGTTTTTATGGGTAACTAGTTTTTGTTACTTGCTTAAGCCAAAAAAGAAAAACAAAAAAAAACCCCAAAAACCAAAACAAAACCATGGCCAAAAAAACCCAAACCAAAACCAAACAAACCAAAAAACCAATTTTCAGGCTTTATGTGCGATAATGAAATCGGGTTTTTTTCAGAAAATAAAATATTTACACCAAGATGTCTACACATCAAACATCTGTACAACGTACCAAACTCAGGATGTTCAAGCTTGCATTTCCTATATATTAATTCCCTTGCTTTTTCTTGAAACTTGTTTCAGCTACTGGAGTATTGAAATGAGCATTGTTCCTGCTGCGTCCTCTGAGTATTTGTAAACCAGCTGGTGATACAGGAGGGTCTGTCTGTCCATCAGCCTGGAATAATTGTACCTCTCTGAGGGGCACTGGGCAGGGCTTTTCTGGCAGGGTGGTTTCACTGGGAGGTGGGTCACAGTGGGCTGAGCCAGCTGTTCAAGACTGGCTGTAAAGGCTCACTGTTGCTTTGAGGAGTGAGAGTTGATCAGTGTGGCCATAATGCCTGGAGAACACCCCCTTTCCCAGCAGCATAGTTTAATAGCAACTCTGAAATTGTTTCCTTCTGAATTTTCGTTGATCCATCCACCCTCCAACACCCTCAAATCAGAGAGATTCTCTTCTGCCAGCTACGTTGCATAAAAAGTTCCACCCTCTCTATGGCCCCTGAAGTCCAAAGTAAACACGCAGGAACATAAACCCGTTCACCCCTTCTGGGTCCAGCACTCAGCAGCCTCCTCACCCCTCCAGTGATCAATAAAAGTCAGAAAGGAAAAAAAACAACAGCAAATACTTCCATCCCACTTGGTATCAGAGACCCCCAAGTCACTGGCAGCAAGAAAAATCGCTCCTTTCCTGCCAGGCTTTCTTTGCCAAAGGCAGGCTTGGGAACAGTCATCCTTGGCTCCAGGCCCCTCAGCCAGTCGCCATAAATAGCTGGAAATTCAACCTGTCAAGCTGTTCCCTGCCAGTCTAACACCTACTTCCTTCAGGTGCCACAGGGTGGGACATATTAGGAACTCAGCAGCCCATTAATTCTTTCCTGGTTTCTGTGGGAGGTCTTCACAGAAGTTCAAGATTTTCTTCAGAGGAAGAAAATTTGGGATTTGAATTCCACTTTCTGTAGCAAGCATGGATCATATATATTAATGCTAAAATCTGCCAGTCTTTTTGTCAGGATTAAAATGCACTTGTGCTTTAAAAGTGAGTGAAGGCAATGGTCAGGAAAATGTTATGATGCGATGAAAAAGTGAATTGAGGGGCAGAGTACCCTGTAATTTTAGTGTTTACAGATAAGTACAGCAATGGCAACATAGGAAAAAGGGGCAAAGATTTTTTATCATGGTCTGTAATGCCTTAAACATTGGGGCATTAAATTTCAGGCTCTCCAGAACAGACTCTAGTTCAAAAATTCAGTGCTTAAGTGCTTTCTGAAGTGTTTCTAATTAGGCATCTAGAAGGTCTAGTCAATCACTCTGAGCTGTTTCTGTAAATTTTACTAAGCAGCCTTCTGTATCTTCCTCTTTTGAATGCTTTGCAACTTTGAAAGCACTGAAACCAAAATGGAACAATTTAAAAATTTAAATTCGGTTGGCTTCCCTCAAGCCATATTATCTGGACAGAAATAGTACCTCACTTCCAGTGTGGAAGTGCACTTCTTCCAGTTCAAACCTCCACAGTTTTTGTGCAATGCATTTCAGATAAGAAATTGCAAATATGTTTTATTTGTCCTGTCCATTCAAAGCTACTGAGCAGTGCTCAGCAAACAGGAATCGTGTGACTCAGGGGAAGCACGCAGTGGGGTTTATTTAAGCACGAAGTGTAGCAACAGAGGAAGTGCATGTTCAAAGAAGGAGAGACAGAGAAACAAAAGTACTTGGAAATAAAGGGTCTGTATCTGTACAGCAAAGTGATAACCTGGGTTTGGATGCACACCACTTTCGTGCAGGTGTCCATCCACCATCTGCCCAATTTTGTATTTCCTTTAAGCCAGAGTTTGTTTTATCCAATGCTGAGAGACATCTCATTTTGCACCCTTTCATTTCCTCTCCCATATCCTGTGTTTCCTGTGACTGGGAAATCCCTTGCATGTTGTAGACAATTTTGGGAAGAGGGAGCAGCCTTGCACATCTCTCTGTCCCTTGTTCTCTGACAGCAGTAGCTGTTAAGGAATATTTAGGACCAAAAGTTCTTTACTGCACCTTTTACATTATTCACTTGAAACTGCCTTTCTGTTGGAAGTAACAATCTGTCAATTTGTGGCTCAGATCTGCAGAACAAATACCAGTTTTGATGTCCTGTTGTGACACTGATGGAATCCCACAAAGGCCAACAACTGTGAAAATTATTTGGCTGATAATCTCCTACAAAGACCTGGCAGGGTTTCCTACACAGACCTGGTAGAATATTGCATAGTACTTTTTTGGTGATCTCAGAAAAACCACTTCCCAGGCTTTGCCATCATAGATCTCCATGGTTTGCAGGTGATCCATATGAAAAAGGAGCCAGTGGGGTATACTCAGAGCAGAAGTCTTAGGCTGAATCCTACTGATTTGCATCAGAGAGTGGTTTTTATCAGCAGTAAGAGGTGGCTGGATAGGGGAGGGAAAGATGTGTAGCCTTTCCTAGAACTCTGTCAGTGTTTCACAGCAGACTTGTTCCAGGTGGTTGGCAGTTTAATCTGTTCTGCATTCAGAGGTTTTTTGTATGAAGAAATGTTCCTCAGCAGGCTTAGATCAGAACGAATCTGCCTTGGTAGAACTTCACAGCCCAGTGAAATTAGGAGTTAAAACTCCCTTTTCTGCATGTGTTTGAACCAGCTCTGTTTGGCCACGGCACCAGGGTACCTTTTGTGCCAGTCTGTGACACTTTCAGCTGGTCATCTGGTGAGAACCTGCAGGGACCTTGTGGTTCCACTGCTTTTGGTCTGTGTTTGTGTATAAATGAGTCTGCGCACTTGCATTCATCCAGGCCCCTGCTCCAAAAATCTTCCTGTCACTGTTACCTCTGGAAAGCTTTTCCTTCATCTTTAAGGGAAGTTTCATCTGAAAGAGATTCATTTCCAGATGGTCCCTCTCACTTGAGATGATTTGGAGTGCCTAATTAAAAATTTAACACTTCCAGGACATAAAAACCACAAAGTTAAAATAATCTTATCATTTGAAACATAAAAACTTACACATTCTCAAGTTTTATATAGATCTACACCCTAGGTAAGATGGATTTAATGACTTCTTAATGATCTACATACTCTGTCTCCTAAACTTGCAATTCCAAATGTGATTTTAACACAAACTCTCATTTGTCACATGCTGTAAAAGTGTCATACTTTGCATTGGTCAAGAACATTTCCAAAAGTAAAGTCATACACCTAGGATAAACCCAATGCACTTATTCCACAGCTATAGTTCACTGCTTTTGTGAAGCATAGCATGCATTCTATAAACATTTATCATATAATATAGTTCCTTTAGTAAATATTTAAGTAGCTATCTAACCTATTCCAGCACAGATGCAGACTTCCCCACGATGAGGGGAAGAAAATATTGCTAGGGGTTGCTATACTAAATGCTATACCAAGTGCACAGTCTGCTTTTGCAACAGCATTGCATCTGTTATCTAGAATAAATACATGGGTTTGACTCTGAAAAGATTATTTGTATGAAGTAAAAAGCTTCCATGAGTGGAGGCTTATTATAATTGTGTCTTTTTGCAGCCCTTGATCAAGATGGAAATCTCTTTTCTTAGGCTTTTCAGTACAGGTTATAATTCCCTGTTTGAGGAGGGAGAGCTGACTAGAACACACCAGTGGGATTGGAAGGGGCATGATCTCTCAAATCCGTGTTCCCAGATTATTGGCATTTTTGGCATTTGTGTTAGCCATGTTGTGAGTGTATCCTGGGTTTAACTGGATGTCTCTTTTCCCTGTCCTACGCCTCCATTTCACCTCGTATATGTAGGTCTAAAATTCTTATTTTCCTCAACTCAGGATTCATGTATTCCATGAAACATGTTTATTGCTGCACTGTTCAGCCTTCAAAGGAAATTCAGAGAAGGTCAGCTCTTGTTAGTTGTGGAAGATGGGAGATCGACTTAGCTTTCCCCTCTAGTCAAAATATCCCAGAGCCTTGAGATCCCTTACAAAAATATGATGGGTTTGCCTGCAGTTTTATCATGATGTCATTATGGGCTTGCAATAACAGCGCTCCAGTAAGACACAATAATAACACACACACACGGTCACACTCTGTTTAGCTTTCAGTTTATTCTGCTTTTTGCCTCCAGCACTACTCCTGTCTGATGCTGTGTGATTTGAAAGCATTCCCAACAGGCCAGGAGCAAAGCCCCGGGCTCTGGCATCTCTGACTCGCTCTGTTCCTTGCTGGCAGAGCCTCTTTAATGTGAAGGTAATCACTTTCTTTTGAACTGTTTATGGCAACAAATTGGATGTGAAATAATAAACATTGGCAGCTCTTTTCAATATTAAAGGTATCCCAGAGCTGACATGAGGTCCTATCAGTTTCTTGAAGACAGACTTTTCTGTGTAACCTTTTAAAGCATTTTGTGTGTCAGTGAGCACGTTGAGAAATTCTCCTGGCATCTTCCAGGACTCCCAGTCTCTTTTATGCGTTAAGGCAATGAGGAGCTTTGCTTTATTTTTTTTTTCAAATCTAGAAAATTTTTTAAAAAACCCCAAAGAAACAAAAACAAACAAAAAAACCCCACCCAACAATATTAAAATGCCATCACTTCGATTAATTATTTGATGTCTAGTTAACTGAGGCAACACAGAAAAGCATCTTCATTTTCTTGCTTCAGTTTTGGAAGCGATTATTTTTCTCCATGTCCTTCCCTGATGGTTACAGAAACTTGCTCTTAACCTACCCCCACACAAGCCTACTCTAATACAGTATGAAGAGCACACCAATTCTTAATGAATATAAATAAAACAAAGTTGGTGTTATTATTTTAAAGTAAAAATTTGGACTTTTAAACACCTCAACGGGCTTGCCTACCCTAGAAAGCTTTGTGGTACTTAAACAGCTGGAGAATGTGGTTAATTCCATGTTATTTCTTCCTTTTGTCTCCTAATGCACGTTTTCACAGTTTCCTCTTGGAAACGATAATTAAAATAAGTTGTAGTGAAGCTGTGATGTTGTTTGGCAGAATTTTACTTTTGGTATGCGAGCAAACATTTTAAAGCAGGCAAATACTGTCTCACAGGGGGTTTGAGTTGGCTGAAGGTTATGCTAAATATCAATTTGGAAATGTGCCCCAAAATCTGATCTCTGCCTTACTGCTTGGGAGATTTTTTTTCCTCACTATCATTTTTAACACATTTCAAATAATTCTCAAATCCAGATAATACAAGAGCATTTATGATAACTGCACAAACAGTACATCCTGCAATGACTGATTTAAGATTTTAACCTTGAGATATGAAGTGTTTGAGGTTCTGTTGAGATATGGATTTAAGGATAGACTTCGTTTTCATGGAAGCACAGGCTCCTTTGTATTTTGCTGCTTCTGTATCACTGAGACAGTGGCACACACACAAGAAGATTGATGAGCAGATGAAAACAATGAAGAACAGTGAAGGCAAAAGTGAAAGAAAACACCAGCCAGCCAGTGCTGACTGACAGGGTGTTCTGTTCCCGTTGTGCCATGGGTTTGCAATGATTAGCTGCTGACCAAACCACAGCAGCACTGAGACATGACTCATGCCTTGAGTGGTTTTTATGGGAGCCCTGTAGCTTTCACAATGACTCTGGCTGTCCCATACAGCAAGAGGGGTGATGTATGGCAAGAGGAGTAACGTGGAGAGGCGGAATTATCCGTTCCTGGATCTCTGAGGATTTGCAATGATAAATGGGGTTGTGAGAAGTGAGGTGGCTTTTGCTCCATGATCCTGCCACAGAGGAGAGCAGGAGGAAGCAAAAGGAGCCTCGTGGGCTGAGATTACTCTTTCTGTGTTGCGGGAAGCAATAGCTGTAAACAAGATTCCACAGTAACAATTGCATGGCTGCTCCCAAGTCATCCCTGAGCACAGCCTGTGGTCCAACAGGGTGGGGATGCTGGTGGCCATCCTGGGCTGTGGCCCTCAGCACACTCACAGCTCTCTGTGCCACTCGGCTGTGCCCATAAATCTCTTACATAGCCAGGCTATAAACCCAGCCAGAGAATCTAAACTTGACTGGAGTGCAAGAGCAAGCACCTTGTGGAGGGGCTGCTGACTGGAGAGGTGATTAGTTTTGTCTGAGGTCGTAGCTCTCTGAGATAAAGTCTGGCAGCAAAACTGGTTTGAAGTTTTCCCCTTGTCTCTTTTTCCACTTTATCCTCTTCTATACCCGTTCTGACGGTATCCTGTGGTGTCCTGACCCCCTCAGTTGTGTGCCATTCATGTAATCACACCTGGCAGCTGGAGTGCAGGATTTCTTAATGCTCTGCAGGTACAACCCCCCCAATAAGGAAATAAGATAGGTGGCATTTGCTCATGGCTCCCCATTCAGTACCTAATGGGAGCCTACAACAAAATTGGAGAGGAACTTTTCATAAAGACATGTAGTGATAGGACAAAGAAGAATTCCTTCAAACTGAAAGAGATTTAGAGGTTTGGATTAGATATTGGGAGGAAATTCTTCCCTGTGAGGGTAGTGAGGCCCTGGCACAGGTTGCCCAGAGAAGCTGTGGCTGCCTCATCCCTGCAAGTGGCCAAGGCCAGGTTGGATGGGGCTTGGAGCAAGCTGGGATAGTGGAAGGTGTCCCTGCCCATGGCAGGGGGTGGGAACTGGATGATCTCTAATGGTCCCTTCCAGCCCAGGCCCTTCTGTGATTCTGTGATACCCACACATTTGGAGATCTTTGCCCTACCTTTCATCTGCTCCTGCCCCACATCTCAGGATCCCTCCAGTCTCCTGGCAAACCTTCTCCTGGCAAACCCCTCCTGTTTGTCACCCCACACAGCAGAAGCGAGATGTGTTCCTGCTGTCTGGTACTGAGGGCTGGCATCCAGATTCCCGAACTGCAGTGTGGGCTCCAGCCCCGGCAGAGCCAGTGCAAGGGATGAGGAGGGATGGGTTGTGAGTCGGGGATTGAGGGTACCATGGACTTACCCAGGTAAAACTTCAGCATTTGCACAGTGAGTGTCCTGCTTTGCCCCACTGGCTCGAGTGGAGCAGCTCCTGCGGGCAGCGCTGGGGCAGGTGAGGGTCCTGCTCCGTGTGCCACCCACTGCTCGCTTCAATTGCCTGCTTCACAGCGTCCTGTTTTTCTCACTGAAGCTTTCCACCTCCAGTTTTATGCTTTCTCTGAAGGCAGTACCGCAGTCTGCCCCACACATTTCCAGGTTTATTCCTGGTTGCAGTTGGTCTCACCAAGTAGGAAAGTATGAATTTGCAACCTTGTGGTTATTTTTATATAAGAATGTCTTAATACATGGTGGATGTTTGAGTCTAGCTTTCGATGTTTTTCAAACGGTGTCTGTATTTTGATTTTTAATTTGCCTCTGAGCAAGACTGTCTACAAACACTGGCCAAATCTGCCTATCTTGGACCTGGAAGGGGTCCCTGGAGAAAGTATTTCAAGTCATTTATTCAGCACTGGCTGCTTTTACATTTGGCTTGAAGTCTGACAACTTTCCACTAGACCTGCAGCATAGTAAAGCACATCCTCTCTGTGACAGCAGGAGAGCCAAGGAACTAGCAGGTTGCAGGAGCGAATGCTATAAACCAGATGTTATTAGTGGGCTTCACCAAGGGTGGGAGGCTGAGTACAGTAGCCCTATTACAGCCTCCAAGGTGGGCCACGAGATTGCTGTCTTATGAGCAAGCTGTGCCTGCAGAATTTGGCTCGGCATCGCATCCTGAAAATTCCAGTGCTGAGAAGCACTTTTGCGCTGTGAGTAAACTGTAAGCTAGATTTGAAAGGAAAGATTTTGATTAAAATCAGCATTTCAGAGCCTTCGGCTGGCAGCTGGTGTGGTGTTAAGGATGGACATCGTTGGAGACTCCTGTGGTAAAGAGGCCCCATGTCTGAGTGTTTAAAACCAGGTTCCATCCAGTTGTGATGGTGGTTTTTTAACAGTCAGAGGAAAAAAAATATTGCTGTATATTTACACATAGGGACAGATTCTGCTCCCCTTAAAACCCGTGGCAGAGTTCCCGTTGATTTCCATGGGTGCCTGCCTCAAAATGTTTGAACAGTAAATATATTCTTCTGGGTGGGAAACCAGGATAGAAATCCCTCTCACAGCCTGCTCCCAGCACTGCAAATGTCAGGGTTTTTCAGTGCTAGGCTCAGAAACACTACTTCTAATTTTAAAATCCTTTTAAACTTTAACAACCAGATGTGGCCATACTTCACAGCTGTCAATCAGAATCAACAACCAGCATTATATTAGTCCATATTTCTTCTATTTCCCCTGTATGTAGAATTATTTCACCGATATGAATATCAAAAATATCAGAGTAACTGAGAAATATAGTATCAGGTACAAGCATTTGCTCCCTGAGTGCTTTTAATAATAAATATTTTTAATAATAAAGCTTTAGTTCCATTGACACTAGATGAGCTGATCTGCTATGGTATGGATTTTTTAGTGCTATTGCTTATGCTAAATATGCATTTCCCAAAGAGTGTTACATGGCTGTGGGCATGTATTTTTTGCCTTTCTCTCCATCTCTATCTTGACTGAAGGCTTTAGAAGTTCAAAGTCATTTGAGATTTTTAGGGATACAGCATACAAAATTTATAAAAAACTACTTACATAAAAATAAAAATCCCTATCTTCTTCCCAGAAATCTGAGACAAAAGCCTTTCTTCAACATCTCTGAAAGCTCCTTTAATGCAGAGCATTCCCTCATAAACAGCTGGCTTTGCTTTAAACCTGCAAACTATATATAGATTTCTGTTTTCAATAGTTTTCAGAGTCAACTCAAATTATGCAGAGCCAAAACTTCTGGCAAATTGCTGTCAACCTGTATCAACATTTGCATCAATAACACTCAATATCAGTAGATGGAGGATCTACATCCGGGCTTTGGAAATCGTGGTTCAGTGGGCTGTTCACTGTCCTGACCACTGAAGGCTGCTCCTCTCCAGCACTCAGCGCTTCCCAAGGACAAAACTGCATGATGGAGAGCCTGCATATCCTAAAATTCTGGGCCTGAATAAGCTGTAGATTCCATCTGTGTTCTGAAATAGGCAGTAAGAGGCCACAACTGTCCAAAAAGGAAGGAGGAATAGATAAGCAGCAATCTTTGATTATCATGGTAATCACAGAAAAAAAAAAAAAAGAGAGGAAAAGAGAGAGAGAGAGAGAAGAATAAAGAAGACATTAAAAGGGATTTAAAAAGCAGAGAAATAAAAGGAAAATATGAAAAGTGAGTAACCAGTTCAGCTGACATATCTATGCTTTTAATACCACTCAAGTATCTTAAGCCACACAAAGCTGATGGTAAGTGGCACCACCCTGGAAAGGGTAACCTTGGAAATCGTTTTGAAAATGCTCCTCACTCCTTTTTCTTTTGTACTAATGGAATATAAGGAAAAGTTTAATGCCTGTGCAGGCGTTCTTAAGTAGCCCATGACTATTACTTATAGAGTAAAATAACCCTCATCATCAGTTTCACTGCAATTCTCGTGTTTTTGCAGTGAAATGGTGGTGTAAAGAAAGAACTCACCTACTTTGCAGTGCATAAGCAATGCCCTGCTAAATATGCACTTTGTGTCAGAGGTGGCTCTTTTCACAATCCCAGTGTGAGAGCAGCATCCTCAAATGTTTCTCAATCATTTGCAGAGTCACACTCAAATTTTCTTCCATCAGTAACTGCATGCAGTCAGTAGAAATAACAAGATAACCTAGAAGGAAGGAAAGCTCACATTTATTTCCTAACTTTGGCACAAATTAGTCACTAGTCAGAAGTTTTGAATCTCTTCACCTTTCTGAGGTAAATAAATTGAGTGCCACACGTCTTAATATGTATGGGCCTTTCATATAAGATGTTAAAAACTGCATTGTGTAGATAATAGATCCATTGATGAGGGACCAGGCTGGGAATTGGCTGAGCTGGGTTCTCTCTGTGAGTGGCTGTGTGGGGTTAAGGAAATGGCTGAGCTCGGAGTCCCCATTTGTGACGGCCCCTGTCCCAGGAAAGAACTTGAGGGTGGAGAGCTGAAATCACCACACAGGGAGGGTGCCCATGGCTGGGAGATCTCCTGTATCCCTGTACATGGAAAGACAGGACTTTGAGGGGTCGTTTGGTTGCTTGTTTTTACCCTCAACCCTCCTTTCCTCTGCTGTGCAGTGTCTGGGGGTGTTGTAAACACACTGTTTTCCAGTGATGTCTCATCAGTGTGCTGGACCAGTGTCCTAGTGTCCTTTTTACTCTGGCTGGTGGCAGCTTGGTGTGAAAACCCCTGAGGTGGCAATCAGAATATCGATATGGAGTCTGTTGCTGTTTTGTTACTGGATGGTAATTTGATAGCTAAGAAATAAGCTATATGTTAAGCTACACAAACAGTGGGGGCTTGGGTTAGTTGTGATACTGAAAATGTGACCCTGTTTTAAGTCTGCCTGAAATGTTTTACCTAACTTCTTTTTCTCAAATCCTTCTTTAAAAAAAAAAAAAAAAAGTGAAAAAACTTTGAAATGTTTCAACCAGTGTCAGTACAACACATTTCAGCGTTCCTACATTTTAATCTTTTTTAGGCAAAGTTTGATTGTGAAATTCAGCAGAACTTCATGAATGGTTTCAGCTTCCCAGGACTACATAGTTCTGTGGATAAGCTACTTGCCAAACAAGCAAAGAAATCAATTGACTCGGTTCTATTTATAAACAAAAACTTTAAGAATTCATCATTGTTTTACAAAGCTGATTTTGCAGATCTGTCTCTTACGGAATAAATTGAATTAATTTTCTGTCTTGCAGTGTGTCTGTCCAAAATAACAGCCCCGGGAATGGTGGCTGTTTCCCATAGTTTGGTATTTGTTTTCAGCTGTGGTAGTGACACATTGTGCTGTTTGTTGTCTGTGTTGATGGGGATGTTTTCCATGCTTCTGGATGGTCCTTCCTGAGTGAGAGGGCTTCAGACTTGTGTAACGTAGGTGGAGGTTTTTCTTCTTTGTGTTTCTTTCTCAAACTTTTGACTTCCCTGGCTGTGCCCACAAAATGGCCACAATTCTGCAAGGTCACCAGGGAACACTAAAAAAACCCTCTCCTAGGGAAAGGCAATTGGATTAATACTATGGATTAGAATAGATTTGTGCTTGACTGATTTTCCAATATCTTCATTAACACTGTTGTTGATAACATGGCTTTTAATAGCTTTTATAACCACAAATGCAGCAAGGGATGAAGCAAATAGGTCATTAATCCCTTAAAAGTACAATTTAATGCAATGCTTCATGACAGGAAGTTAACAGGATAATAAAACCTTTACTGTTTTAAGCCACACTTAATATTTTTATGGCACAGTTGGCTTGACAAAATACTCTTTGTGAGTCATCACTTCAAAGCAAGGTCCTGGGGACCAATTAAAGTCGTGTCTGCAAACCCCCATGCATAACTGCATGTAAGCGTGAGGTATTTCAAAATATCTCTTTCAAGTAATAGGAGTTGTACCAAGGAGAAGTAAAAGGGACCTTTTGCTTCAAACCTTTTAATTTAATACGCCCATGTGTGGAGACACCCTTGGGGAATGAAAAATCGATTTTCATTCTTTGCATGGATCCTACAGTAATTTGTACTGTCAAAACAGTCCACGGAATTTGTCTCCCAAAAATTACATCCTTGACAGACAAACAATAACAAGATAGACTGTGCTTTATTTCAAGCTTTATTTTGAAAGAGACCAAAATGCCCCTATTATGGCTGATTAAAAAGGGAAAAACATAAAAGTAATTGCCTCGCATACATTTTGGAATTTCTGGGCCAGTGGAACTGAGTGGATTAAGGATGAAGAGAGGATCCTAGAATTTTCTGTTCTAGTTTAGTCTATGCCAATGACCTGCTGTTTGACCAAGTTATCCTCCCACTGGTTGCTTTCCACTTGGAATGAACTGGAAATAGGTGTTGTTCTGGTGTTGCTGATACTGTCACATACCTGTGGATGTTTCCATCTGAATGACAAACTAAGCATTTTTGTGTGGACTGTACAGATTTCTGGAAGCTTTTTCTAAGGAACATGATGGCTTTCATACTGAAGCAAGTGACACCTTTGTTGTTGTTGTTGTTCAAGGATCGTCTGGATAGAATCTCTTTAATTACTCTGCAAATAACAAGCCTACAGTGATAATTTGTTGATGGAGGAGTGGGAAGGAAAATCTATTCTTTTCATGTAAGTAGAGAATAAATATTAGATTAGCTGTGTTTTCTGACAGAAATCGTGTTCTGTTTGTGGAAAAATCGCTCCCTGCTATAGTTGGATTTAATGTCTTCATTGTGCTAATTCTGCAAGAGATAATTCTTGCTTCAACAAGCTTACAATAAAATATTGATTGTTATTATAAAAAATATTGCTGGCAGACAAAAATGGGGGGGGTCCACCAGGCAGAAAGTGATGTAATGAATCAGAAGTGAGAACTAGATCTGTGTTTCCTGGGTTGTAGCTTGCAGCTGTGTTTGCAGGACTGTAATATCTCAAGTACTATGGTTTCTTTTAAGAAAATGCTACATTACCAGAAAAAAACCCCAAGCAATAAAATACTGAATTGTTTCAAGATCCATCCACTTCTCCCCATCAGATAATTTCTGAGGCACTGACATCTCTTCTTTTTTCTTTCAGAATTTCTTTGGATTTTGATTGTGCAATTTGTTTGTGGGCTGGATTGGTGAATCAGGACTGACTTACTGCCATAACAGATCATTGCATTTTTATGTGTTAGGATCCTGACAAGTTCAGAAGAAATGTCCTGTGGAGAGGGAACAGAGGTGCAAAGAAAAGGTCCTGGCATGAGTGGTATAAATTTGGGCTGTAGATGCACATGACAGAGTTCACATGAGAATATTTAGATTTCTGTTTTCTGTCTGGGAAGCAGTTTTGCAAGAGTGTTTCTATGAACAACCAACTGCTTTTTTCATCACCTTCTCCTCCTCATATTTCCTAATTATCTGTCACTTCCATCTCTTATCCTGCATCTCCATTTAGTGCCGTAGGAACATCCTGGGAGCTTGGGAGTAGACAGCTTTGGTAAATGTTTAGCAATGGCTCGTGTGCAGATTTCTGAATCCAGGGAGGTTCAACCCGTGGGAAAGTTTCAAGTCCCATCTTAGGACTAAGTTCCAAGTATTGTTAAATGGTTGAGGTTAGAAATAGTGGGGAAAGAGTAAATAGAAGCAGAGCTGCAAGTCAAGCCTTTACACCCTTTCTTTTCCCTCTCCCCGCAGCCTCATGCACTGTTGCTGTATGAGTCAGCCTGTTCCTCCCCCTGCAGCCCCCCTGTAAGTGGGCAAGTGGATCTATAAAAACTAATAGAAATGAGAGAGAGAAAAGAAAAACAACCAACCCAACCAACTCTTGATCTTCAGGCTCTGAGACTTTGACTGAGAGCCAAGTGTTTCAGACAGCAGCCCTTTCATAGCGGGAGAGCCCGCGCTGGATCTGCTGGGTGTGCGGTGCGACCGCAGAGCGCTCAGCACATGTCAACACAACTGATAACCCAGTTGTACCTCCCAGCCCCCACCCAGCACAGCCCTGGCAGGCTCTCAGCCCTAATTAACACGCTGCCTCGCTGTGACTGGGAGGTTAAAGCCACAGCTTTATTTACTGCACAATTAACAGGTAAACATGACTTAATCATAACTTAAACATTCAGCATTTACGAGAAAATTTCAAAATCCTTTTAGGAGCTTTTTTGACCTCAAGCCTCCAAGCAGACCTCTTGTAATGTGGAATTAACTGCCTGTTCCACCAAGGGATGTTGGGGCTCTCTGTGACACCGTAGCTTTCCATCCCTGAACCAATTAAAACCAACATCAGCTTAATAGACATTCTTGTGTGTGGGTCCTGTCCCAGTGTCAGGGTTCTTCTGGGCTAAATCAGCATCTGATGGCATCTGAGCACTGGCTTTGATGAGAATCCCCAAGTATCAGGACATCTCCCTGTTTTTCTAGAATCTTAGTAGCTCTGTCATGGCCCACAGTGACCCCTCAGCTTTGAATCGAGTACAGCAGCTTGATCCTGGTCCTGCAGAGACCCAGAAATGTGCTTAACTTCACATCTTGTGCACTTGTTAACTTTAACAAACTAACCAACCACAGTTCAGCATCCACATACTGTGTGTTTATCGTGTTTGGAGCTTTAGATGATAGCTGGCTTGCTCAGTTTTAGTTTCAAAGGACTGTAGGAAACCCACCAATATAAGCTGACTTCAGCAGATTTCCTTCTGCTTAAGAGAACTAGTGCTTCCATACCCAGTGTATGGCTTGTCTCACATCCAAACAGATGTAATCCTTTCAGATAGACTGGCTATTATACCAGGGGTGGGACTCTTTGTGGAACCACCACAGTACAAGCAGACTGTGTTGTAGGATAGAATCATAGAATCATGGAATCATTTAGGTTGAAAAAGACCTGTAGCAGCATCCATCGACTAAACCATGGTCAGTGCTAAACCATGTCCCCAAGTGCCACATTTGGCATTTTGAAGTCTTCCAGGGAGAGTGATTCCACCACCTCCCTGGGCAGCCTGCTCAATGTTTGACCATCTGTTCAGAGAAGAAACATTTCCCAATATCCAAACTAAACGTCCCCTGGTGCAGCTTGAGGCTGTTTCCTCTCAACCTGTCAGGCTCTGTTCCCTGGGAGCAGAGCCTGACATCCCCTGGCTGCATCCTCCTGACAGAGAGTTGTGGAGACCCAGAAGGTCCCTCCTGAGCCTCCTTTTCTCCAGGCTTAGCCTCTCCAGCTCCCTCAGCCGCTCCTCATCAGATTTGTACTCCTGTCCCTTCCCGAGCTCTGTTCCCTTCTCTGGACACGCTCCAGCCCCTCAGTGTCCCTCTTGTTGTGAGGGACCCAGAATTGGACACAGAGGTACATCAGAGGTAGAACCCCAGCAACACCATTATGGCCCACCAGCTGCACCTGCGGCAGGATGGATCATCCCCGTGCTTAGAGCCAGGCACCCATTCCTCATCTCCAGAATAAAGTGATTTGCATGTCACCAGCTGTACAGGCGTTTTGATAACACCCCACCACAGCCGTCTTCCTGGGATGTGTGTCCCTAGAAAGGATGGAAGGGGGAAAAAGCTTTCCCCTGCCAAAAATAGTGACTTCTTGTAGCTGAGTGTTACCTACTGAAACAAATTGATTTTCAATATTCTGCAGATTAACACGAGGCAGTTGTCCACCCTGAAAAACAGTGTCCCTCTTCCACCCTAGCTCCTGATCCTCCAGTGCATTCACTGCTCCCAGCCCACTGTTCTTGCCACGGCAGTGAGTGCTGAGCTGGCAGTTTTACCTCTCCTGCCCCTGGTTCAGGCTGCAAGGTGGAGAATCTTTGGCAGGGAAGGAGGTGAAGTAAAGAAGTAGCTGATATCAACTGAAGTGGATCAATAAAGGATTTTAAACACTCATTTAGACATATTGATGTATTTTACAACCTGCAAATTGTAATATAGAATAAAACCGATCAAGAGGAAAAATGTTCATAACTTGTTGGGGGAAGATGTCATTTTATAAAAGTCTTGGTGCTGTTGCTAATATCCAACTTTTTCATAGTCTTATGTATTTCTCCTAGATACCAAAAATGCCACATTGTCTACCAAGTAAATCTTTTATGAGGACATGAGAGAAGAAAGATGAATGAATAGGAGCTGGTGCTTCTAATGCAGGCTGAGGAGAGACAGCAGAGAACAGTGATTGTGAGCTGTCAGGAGGCTGAGCAGCTGAGATGGGCAGAGTTGAGCCCTGTATTTCTTTCCCTGCATTCCTTCCCCTCCCTGATCCCATGACTGTCTCCCAACCCTTTAAGAGGCGTTTCCTCTTCCAATTCAGCCCATGCTAGAAGCTGGTATAGAGTGGGAGGAACTGTGGAATAAAGGAAGCTTTGTGGATCTGAAGCTGGCCAGGACATTGGCAAAATTCCTGTGCCCTCCTACTCACTACTCCTGCAGCTGCCCGTGGCATTTGCCACCTGTTGGAATGTTCTGTGACTTTGGGGTAACCATTGTGCTCTGCACTGCTCTGGATCTGCTTTCACATTGGCCTGGGAGACTGCCTTGCAGGGGTGAGAATGAATGATTGAATGAAGAATTAAGAGTCTAATCTTCTATCCCAGCCCTGCCACTGATTTGCCCAAACTCAGAGGGAAACCAGTTCCTCTGACTTCCATGCTCCTCAGCTTTCCTGCCTGGACAATGGTGCTTATCAAGAAAACACAAGTGACATGAAATATTCCTTGTGTTTAGAGAAAGCTTTTCAAGTTTCTTGGATTTTCTGTCCCATTGGAAGTGTCAAGTAGTACTAGTGTAGGAGAGTATGGTGGCTTTTTGCTTCCTCTGACTGTGTTATTCCCTTCTGGGCTTCGGGAGTCATGTGCACATCCTCCTGTGTGTCTGTGCCAGCGCTGAGTGCTGCGTGTGCCAAGACAGGCTATAGTGTCTGTACTCACTATGTACAGCCTACATACCACCCTTGTGAGTAAGGATGGCAGCAAAGGAAGAGGGGAAGGGGGGGAGTATCTGTATGTCTGTGGATAAGATCATATATTTGTATGAAGTGTGTGTCTGTGGGCTTCAGAGACTGAAGGGAGTCTGTGGTTCAGACAGTCTGCCTGGTTTTTTCTCTCTCTCTTTTTTTTTCCTCTCTGAACACAGCAAAATATGTTGATATGGATTTTTTTTTTTAATAGGAGCTTTTTGTGTTTTGAGTTAACGCATTTCCCTCACATCAGACCTTGCCAAACATCATTTGCTTACCAGTTCTGTGAAAGCAGGTTACCCGAAGGCAGCACCGTTCCCTGTCATTTGCTTCCAAACTGCTCAAACTGTAATAAGACTCCTGGTTAAAAACAACAGAATATCAGCGTGAGCAGAAAAGTGGAGAAAAAATGCCTGTGCTTGTGCTTCATGTGTGCTTAAATATTTAGCTGAACTAGTGCCAAAGCTGTGAGTTTAGAGACCAGAAATACTGCCACTGATGTGCTCTGTGAAACTGTAACTTCAGATGTGAATTATGTCCAGGGTGGTACTTTTGTTCAGTATTCCCACTGGTGAAATGAGGCTTTAATCAGATGAGAGAAAAAGAGGAGCTTCACACAAACTAATCTACAAGGCAGTACAGGGTTTTCATTCATGAGAATAATGCTTGTGATTTTTTTTTCCCAGAAATGAAATGCCTGCTGTAAGAAAGTACAACACAAAGGAAGCGAACTCTTCCTGACTACTGGAGTTTGCAAGTAATGACCTCTTTTCTCTTTTTTCTCATTCTTTTTTTGTTGTTACCAACTAGCAAGATTTCTCAGTGGAAATAAGCTATTTTGTCTATGGATAGATCGTTCATCAGAGGGATTGAAATACATTCTTTATAAGCATGCTGAACATACCCAGCCATTAATAACATTTTTAGTGGTGAATAAAACAAAGGATATTACACATTGCCAGCAGAGAAATTGATTTATCTTGCTTTGGTTGGTTGTCTGTGTTAAGAAATGTCACACATATTCGAAGTGTTTTGCATAGTTAGTGTCCTGTGTTTTTACCATATCAAAATCTCTGCTAAATTCTATTTTGGCATCTTTTTCTTGACTTCATGTCAGCAAGGAAACACTACTGTCCATAAGGCATGTTTAGCCAAGTAACATATATACTTTTGATACGTATAGATGTATATATTCCTGTAAGTATATATATAATTATGCATATGTTTAGTTATTTTGATTAATTAGACAAAAACATTGGCTTGCTTCCCCCCTAAGGACCACATTGTAATGTGCATACACTGATTTTGTGTGCAATCTTCAAGGCTGAGTTACTGACAAAGGGGAAGACTCGCTGCTTCTGAGCATGGCCCTTCAAAGAACTTGCACTACTAGAATTTATCTTTTCCCCTCGGAATCACTGGCAATTATAACTGGCTTTATGGACCTACAAGACAACTGGTGCAGCCAAAGCACAGCTGCTACAAGTGGAATTCAGCTTCTCTGTGTCCACAAGGCTGGTTGGCACAATCTCAGGTGGAATTAAAGTGGTCAAACCCAATGTGCAGCCCATGTATGCCCATAGAAACCGAGTATGAGGCATTTTATGCTAATAGACACTTTTAAAACTTATTTTCAGGGCTGTGTGAACATATCCAATGAGCACCATTAGGCTGAAGGTGATGATGCCACTCCAGCTATTTATACATCTTCCCACTAATTCTTGAAAGATCTGCATAACATCCTGAAACTGAAATTTAAAGGACTTTGAAGACTCAGTGTGTTGATGTCCAGATTTGGCTTGAGGTTTTTGTGTTTGTTTGTTGTTGGGTTTTTTCCTAAACTTCTTGTGGATAAACACAAGCAAAATTTGGAATTCCTTACTGTGGCTGATTTTGAGTTCATTGAGCAGAAAATATCTGATCAGAACATACATGGAAATATTTTTGTGTGGCTTTTTTTGTTTTCAGTGCTAACATAAATAAACTGTTCAACTGATTTTGTATAAACTTTCCAAAAAAAATCTCAAGCACGGAAAATTTCAGCCCAAAACTGAGTTTATTTGAGAAAATTACAAGCAACAGAAAAAGAGGGTTAGAATGGAAATCTGAACTCCTCATTAGCTTGAGTTAAGCGCCAACTTAAATGCCAGGGGTTTTTTTCTGTTAATATTTGGTTTAAGGTTACATACAGGTTTGGAAGAGCTTAGCCCTTTTTAACCCTTTTTCTTATTGCTGTCACCGACTTGGTTTTGTTCCAAGTTGGTGTCTTGGGTTCAGGACTCCAGAGCTGCTTTCACCACAGCAGCAGACATGGGGTCGAACTTTTTCTTTCACATCATTGCTCTTCACACAGCCTCGAATTGCCCACAAACCCCTCTCCCTAACCTTGGCTGGCTCTAAATATTCAGTGGCACGAGGCAGTGGGGAGCACCAGGCCAAGGTGGGCCCGAGGCTGTCAAATTCTGGTTTCCACGACAGGCGTGGGGCAGGGGGTCTGGCTCACACAGCAAGAAGGGGTGCACAGCTCTCAGTGAGACAGCAGGCAGCTGAAACACTCGTGTGCTGTGTTCCCAGTCCTCAGCTGGGGCAGAAACCCTGCTCTGCTTCATCCCCAAAAGCAAGGCTTTGAGCACGTCGTGCTTTTCATCTGGAAATCTCAGCGCCTTTAGGAGGCTGAGGAGATGGATATTGTTTGACTGGCTTTACCCTTGGTCTAGCTAAATATGGAGATTGCTGTGGTCTAAGGGTAGGACCTGCATCTAACTCCTTAGCAAGCAGCTAACTCCATTCCTGGCTCTGTAGCAAATTCCCTATGTAACCTCTGGCAAACTTTCTCTTCCTTTGCGCCTTCCTTTGGAAAATTCCTCTGAATTCAGGGGGGCATTTTGTTGAGGGAAGGCAGGATGAGGAGTCGCTTTACCAGATTTGGAGTCTGTTTTGCTTTTTGAAGTTTAGCCAGTTCAGTTCCGAGACCAACAGTGAATGTCTGCATTGCAGTTCTTAAGAGAATTGTCTCTTTTTCCAGAGATGTAAATTTTGTTTACATTTTGTGCTTCCTACTTTTAAAAACCTCCCTCATCTGTCTTTGTTCCTTTTTTTTTGTCCAGAGGTCTGTATTAGATATACAGAAGAAGGGATCCAACTGTGTATGAAAAGCAGTTATAGGAACTCTTAATTTAAAAACTGCCTATTGCAAACATTCAGGAAGCATTCAAGTGGTCAGTGATATTGCACCGAGGGTGAGAGTGCCCAGGTCTCTTAAGTTATGAAAATTATTAAGTTTCCTATAGCTGTGAGGAAGCCACTGACAATCCATGCCCCTGGAAGAGCAGGTCTACAACTCTGCAACTGCAGCTCCAGAACAGAGATCCCTAACGCTTGAAAGAAGACAACTGGAAGAAGACTTCTGTCAGAAGTGTTTCTGTGAAGCACTGACAGGCTGCAAACCATGCAGGCAAACTAACTGGCAAGGAGCCTGACACTGAGGCCATGGTCAGGCAGCCTGATTCCCACAGTGCCAACACCCAGCTTTTCCTATCAGCTGTTTTCCAGAATCTCCATTATTAGTGTTCTTTAGCCCTCTAAACACTGAGGTGCTAGAGCATGTCCAGAGAAGGGAACAGAGCTGGGGAAGGAGCACAAGTCTTATGACCTGAGGGAGCTGGGGTTGTTCAGCCTGGAGAAAAGGAGGCTCAGGGGGAACCTTCTGGCTCTGCACAACTCCCTGACAGGAGGGTGCAGCCAGGGGTGGGATCAGGCTCTGCTGCCAGGGAACAAGGAGCAGCACAAGAGGAAATGGCCTCAAGTTGCACCAGAGGATGTTTAGGTTGGATGTTAGGAAAAATTTCTTCACAGAAATGGTTGTCAAGCATTGGAACAAGATGCCCAAGGAAGCAGTTGGGTCACCATCCCTGAAGGGATTTAAATGATGTGTAGATAAGGCAGCTGGGGACACGGTTTAGTGGTGAACAAAGTGGTGTTAGGTTAATGGCTGGACTCGATGGACTTATGTGTCTTCTCTAATGTAAATAATTCTATGCTTCTGTGACCTGCTGAATGTGGTCCTCGGGGTCTAGTGTTGTTCCCTCTAAATTATATGAAATCTTACACTGTTATCACTGAAAATTGAAGTGGACTTTGCTCTGTCCATAGCAAGTTATTTATTAATTAAAATTTACAAAACCTTAAGCTATTGATTGACATTTGTAATAAATTCAGATTCTTTAGCCAGACAACTTCAAGCACTGGTTAAACATAATTCTGGAGTTCTGAAAATGCCCTGAAACTTTCAGCCATTTCTTCACTAGAAGACTTCTGCAGGAGACTAATTATGCAGAAAGCTTGAAAGCGTAACAAGCTGCATTTTGCCATTTCCATTTTTCAGTATCATGGACAAAACCACAGTCTAATATGCAAAACACTTATTTTGGTACTTTATTGTTCCTGCTGCTTAATGCTCTTTCCTTCTGCTTTTTTCCTAGTGTGCATGGTTTTTCACATTGGCAGAATGTGTGTCGACATAAGCTAAATAAATGTTTAAGCTTAAATTTGGGAGCAATCACTAAATAATTGAACAACAATGCCTGCATGAGGGCAAAATTACATCAGACCAGTAAGTTCTTATGATAAGGGAGACCAGGGTCTGCTGTCAAACAAGCAGAGTGCAGCATTTTCTGAAGTGGCAATACGAATACAAACACTGATTTTGTACAGAATCAACAACCCAGCCTGCAGCCTTTCTTGGCAAGCACATGCAAAACCCCCACAATTAAAATACCTTTTGGATGTATTTTCTTCCAAGTAACACTAACGGCTTGAGCACGCTCAGGGCTGTCACAGCGTGTCGCGATGGTCGAGGTAACCTGTGCTAGAAAATGACGTGGCAGCTCAGTGCTGCGAGACTTGTGCTGATTATGGTGGATCTGGAATAAAAATAAAGCCTCAGGCTCAGGCACTTACATGGACAACAGCAGTTCCCTTCCAGATGCAGATACAAACCTTGTTCCGTTTTTTTCCCTGCAGGAAGCCCTCAGGTTAATATTTGTTGGGAGAAAGCTGTTTGCAAGTGGGAGAAATGCTCTGTGTGTGGCTGTCCCAGAAAATCTCACAAATTCCAGCTAGCACAACACCGCCCTGTGACTGGCACTATGTAACGTCTGCATTTGAGATATTTCCGTGCTTTGACCAGAAAAATCCCAACTGAATCCAAGTCTTGGTCTTCATGGAAGGGCCTCTTGCAAAGAGGTGTCCTCTTTGAGACCCACCTGGACACAGCTTCTTTGGTGCTGATCACCCCGACATGTTTACTCCACTGCAGATATTTCCTCCTAGGGATGAAAATTCCTTCTCACAATTGCTTCCTTTTTGCCCTCTAGGAGATACAAATGTTGTCAGTCAGCTGGGAGCTTCGTCCTCCCATCAGTTTGTTACCAATCCTGGCCCTACTTTATCCTTGAGGGAACAGTGAGTCCTTATGCCACAGGGATTGAAAGGGATAAAGGAAGGAGGTGATCTTGCAGAAGCTCAAGAATGAGTTGGGACCTGGCAATCAAACTCTGTGGGTGGTTTCATGTTTGAAAGCTGGAGCTGGGCTCAAGGTCCCTGCTGTAGGTCCAGGATCAGGGAATGTCTTATTTTTCCGTCACTCATACCCCTCTACCCCAAAGCTTTGCTGTTCTGAGAGGCTGAGAGGTTGGTTCTGCTTTTGCAAATAGTGCTGTTCCCCACAAGCACTCTTGAGTTTTGGTTTGGGAGGGTGGGAAGCTGTGGTGAAAGTACTTGACCTTCACAAGGTTTTAGCAATACCCTTTTTACTCTTTTCTTGGTTGCCCTTTCCCAGATGAATGGACATGCCCCAAGGCACAATTTCAGATGGGCTTCAGAGAAGGAACTCAGTCAAACAGAAAACAGAAGGTAGCTAAGCCCTTAGGCTTATTTAGTGAGATCTTCCAGCAGTTCTCAAAGGGAACTAGATTTTTTAAAGCATTTAGATTATTAAAAATCTAGTGATTTAAAATCCTGGTTGATGTCTGCCTGCTCATTCAAGTGCTTAATTACTGTTCAAAATCTAGTTATCAAACCTGTCTTTCCATACAGATTTTGGAACAATTCTTCCTCTATTGGAACTGTCGCTATCCATCATTTTGCTGTCACCGGTAAGAGAAGGATATGTCTGCTGCTCATAAATGCCAGATAACTTTTCAAAACCATAACAAAAGATGAAGAAAAATAATTATATATGGTCAAAACATGGTTGCAGTGTTGCTGTGAATGTGGGTGACCAAATGCCTGAAACCAAGATATGAGATGCCTGTGAGGCTCTGAAGCTGATACTCCATCGGTGTAGGAAGGAGGCCAAGTAATACGACAAGTGAAATGTTGTGGTTCTGGGAATTTCTAGCAGGCTTATGGCTCACATGTGTATTTCATGTGAAAGCATGTCATGCGCCTGTCCTGGCTGATCTTGTATACAGCTGTTGAACAAAAGTATGTGGAGGAAAGTTTGCATGCAAATCTCTTCTGTGGGTGCCAAACAGAGGTGTTTCAGTCCAAGAGATGTTAATTATTTGGGCTGGGCGAGGAAGTACCTTCAGCAAAGGACTTTTGCTCTGAGGAATGGCAGGTTTTCCTACTTAGAAAAACTAATTTTTAATATGCCTTTTGCTTCTAGACTTAATAGGGCAATTTGTAATGAACAGCATTGCTAGCTAGTACAGAAAGGTAGGTGCCAACAAAGCAAACAGCAAACGGAGAAAGGAAGGCTGAAAGGCTTCTAAGGTGCACTGGAGTTTTGCTAGCATATATCACTTTAGTAGGGTAGGATTGTCACCAGAAGAGAAACAATTCAGCCTTTCATTCACAGAATCATCCAGGTTGGAAAAGTACTCCAAGGTCCAAGTCCATCCTGTGCCCGATCCCCACTTTGTCACCCAGCCCAGAGCACTGAGTGCCACATCCGGTCCTTCTTCGGACACGTCCAGGGATGGAGACTCCAAACCTCCCTGGGCAGCCCTTCCAGTGCCTAACCACCCTTTCCATGAAGAAATTCCTCGTGATGTCCAACCTGAACCTCTCCTGGCACAGCTTGAAGCCTTTTCCGCTTGTCCTGTCCCTTGTTGCTTGGAAGCAGAGCCTGACCCCCCCACCGAGCTGCACCCTCCTGTCAGGTAGATGTGTATAAATGAACACTCTTTTTAATTGCTGCAGTGCACTTTATTACCTGAAATTTAGCACGCCACTCATGATAATTGACATTCTACTCTCTACCTGTAAACTTGTTCTTTTCTCCATCATTAACATTTCTCAGAAGTGAGTCACTGAAAACTGCAAAGACACTTTCAGATACTACAATTTATTGCTTACTTTGCTTATAAGGAGTCTCTGATCCTTGCTATGATATAGAGTATATATAGAATTGTAAATGTAGTATTCAAGAGACTGCCAGAATTCCTGTGTCTGCGCAACTTCAGACCATCAGTGTGGCCTGAACCCTTGAACTTTAAATAGTGAAAGCATGAACCCTCTAAGATGGAAGTAAAGAGCTGGACTTATAACGAAGTAGCTCATTCTTTAAGTTTTTGTGCTGATTGTTAAAAAATGGTCTGAGCTAATGGGAACAAAACACTCTCAAAATGGGGACCATGCTTTTTCTTTGAGTTTCTGCAAAAGGCCGCAACTACATGGAGATGGGAACTCTTGCTCATCAGTGACCAGTTGATTTTAGAAGAGCAGGTTTCACAAACATCTGTGTTTACACTGGCTTCACATGGTGACAAAAGAGTTGAGGAGCTGCTTTTATGGGAAGTCTGAGGAAGGAAGCCAGGAATAACAGAAAGAGAAGAACATACCAGTAGATTTGGTAGTTTGGTGACCTTCCTTAACCAATACAAGATCCATGTTGAGCTGTTCTCTTCGTTAGAAACCAAAAGGATTCTTCCTTGACAAGTTGGAAAGCCTTGGTTCCTTATGTTAAATTATCCTAAGACTTCCAAGCTGCAAGGTTTTCCTGTTTTCTGAAGGCAACAGACAAACACTGTTCCCTAGTGTCTCAGCTGCACGGATCAGGGAGATGGATTAAGATGATGTTTCTCTCAGCCACCAGATGTGACAACCTATTTTTATATGGAGTCAGTTTTAAGAAGTCTTACTTAGGAAAGCAGAAAGAAGAACTGAAGAGGAGTTTTGTCCGTGACACTTCCTTCCTTATCCCCCTAAATTTGTACTTTATGAATACTCCCTGAAATCCTTGCTTGGAGTGACCCTGAATGGGTTCTCAACCTTTGATGAATTGCTTTCAGGTTTTTTTTCTGAGGAGTTTGCAGTTAGAGAAAAAAATATTCCTGGGGGATTCCCTAGGAAGATCTGTCTGTCTTGTTATGGGATACATTTCTTGTACTGTCACAAGATGAAATGAGGGGCTCCCCTGACAAATATAAAAGTTATATGACAACCCATCTATTTTTAGATGATTTAAATCAGTCAAGAGGGAAAAACATTTGTTTCCAAGACTGTAATTTTCCAGATGACACCATTTTATTGCATGGTGCCATACCATGAGAAAGAGCATTCTTGTGGCTTTTGAACTGGAAATCCTGTAGGAATGCTATTTCTGGCATTTATTTGCTGTGAAGCCAGGCACACATGGAGAGCAGACAGACTGACCAGATACAGTTTGTGGTATTAAGGCATTCAGAAAAGTCCCTGCTACACAGCCCTTTTCCAGTATCCAGAGTGTTGAGTGAAGTTGAAAAATTATCAATGAAGATAAAATCTGAATGCCATGATCTGATCAGACAGCCAGACTTTCACGATATTAATGTGTTCCTTCCTCTTGCAAAAATGCTATTTTGAGAATTCAGCTTTTCTGTCTTCATACACTGATACTTCTAAAATAATTCTTGGTAATGAGCAAGATTTTTGGTGCAAAGTGGGAGTGAGGGTTGAATCCACGCATTGAGGAAAAACCAAATGTCGTCACTCCATTTTAACGGGGAAGATTTTTTTATTTACCCGCGTATCACGTGTGAACATGCAAAAAAGATGTTTATTGAGGAATGAGACAAGAGCTTAAGCCCGTTCTTTGGTCACCTTCGAAAGTTGGCAGGGATAGTGAATTCAGTGTGACTACCCATGCAAGGAAAGTTTTTGTGTGGGTAAGTGCTTATGCTTAAGAATTTGTACCATCAGATACTTCCTGTAGTCAGTTAAACAGAGTAGGCTCGATTTTTCCTTTTTCATTAAAAAAAAAAACAGCAAAGAAAAAAAGCACTAGGCTCTGAAATTTTTTTTCAAGATAGTTGTGTCTCTCTACAGCCTCTCTCATAGGAACTGCTCTAAAATGATAGTCTGCCTGAACTGAGCAAAAACCCTAATAAATATGGTGCATTCCTCTTTAAAAAGTGTATTTATTTAGTAAGTTTAGAAACCACTCTGAGGTTAGGTTACAGCTATTGGGATTAGAGGGCGTCTCGTGGGCAGTTCAGACATCAAGCTATAGGTCCGTGGAGCGAAGCTGAGCTGTTTCTAGCCTGATGTCTGAATTATGAATTAGGTTCATTCTAATTCCAATGGGGTAAACCTCAGAGCAGTTTATATACTTATGGCTAAGTGCTCCTAAAATACAGGCTATTTATTTAAAACATACATGTAAAATGTAATATCTAAAAAAGATGTCTGGCCTAGTGATGCTGGAGCACAGCAACCCAGCCAAATAAATTCTGAATTATGATTTTGGAGCCCTCAGAAAAGGGATGGCACAGCTGGCTTTATGCCACCTTCTGACATTCCCAGCTAGGTCAGATCCCTGCTTGGCTCAGGATGAACTAGAACAGCCACAAGACTAAATTAATTTGCCTCAGCCCAATTTGCCTCTTCCTTAGCCATGTGTGTCATGCCAAAGCTGGGAGAGCTTTGGGTCACGATGCCCTTCCTTGACCACTCAGGAAAGCTCTGTAGGCCAGGAATACCCTGCAGGGTTGGCTCCTCTCTCTTCATCACTGGGGTTATGCAAAGAAGCCCAAATCTACCTTTTGGTCTGGTTGGATATTTGGGAAGTAGGATGGAGCTGCAGGGTTGGACAGAAAGCCCAGGATTTATTAATAGCATTAATATCATCAGCAGCTGCTTCCATGTGGAGCCACTCTCGTCTCTGAGCTCATTCCAGCAGCAGTTCCAACTGTGAACCTCTCACCTTAACCACCACGTGCCTTTGACCCTGCTGCTGGCCATCAGTGGCCATGCCAAGGTGGCTTTCCCACAGGGACTACTCTCCTTGTGGGGCAGAGCACTCAGTGAGGTTCCTGCAGGAGCCTAAGCCATCCCTCCCTCTGCTCCTTTTGCTCAGGCTACCCAAGAACCTGAAGGAGAGACAGCATCCAATGTTATTTTCCTGGGATGGGAGTGGAACAGAAACTACCTGCTATTTTAAGACATCTGAGCTGACTCCATCACTACCCAAAAAAAAAAAAAAAAAAAAAAAAAAGAGTCAGTTTACACTCTGGTTCTCTCTTTCCTCTTCACTATGCTCCTTTAATTTCCATTCCAGGAAATAAATGAGACAAAATACCTCTCAAATAATTACTTTTGCCTTAGCATTGAGTAAGATGTAGAGAAGTCTTCTGGAAACAAGCATTCACTGGTTTGGTCAGAAGGTGAAGATCTGTTGCAGACACAGAAGCAGCAAATGTGTAGTGGATGCAAAGGGCAGATTTCTTTGGACACTGAAGAATTGTCATAGACCTGAGGGAGTGCATAATTAATTCATGTGGGGATACTGAGGCCAAAGATCACTTCATACAGATTTCTAGGAGTTGGCAAAACTAAATGTCACAAGCAAGCTAGTGGGAGTTAAAAAGTGAACATGGACAAAAATCCCTGTTATTGTTTTCTGCTTTCAAAGGACCTAAATCTCAACATTTTGTGTGGCAGGAGAGTGCTTACTCACAGTTCTTGGATGCCTGAGGCTGACCATGCGGCTCTAAATATGCCTGAGTGTAATGAGACTGTTGAACTAATCCCTCTCCCCCAGCTGCCCAAATCCATTCAGAGACACTTGGGAGGCAATACTTCATCTGGCATAACTGAATTTTGGGTTGGGCTCCACTTAGTACAGGAACAAGAAGTTGAGTGCTTTCAGTGGACTGTTGGGATAGCAGCAAACTTCCCATGTCACTAGGTAAGTAAGGAAGGATTTTGGAGAGTGAGATAAAAGCAGTGAGAAACCTGAACAGTGGATCTCTCTGTTTCACTCTGCTTTGACAGGCTGCTCATGTGTCCTCGGAGCTCTCTGGATTAGCATCCCAAGGAGGGACAGCAATGGCCCTAGAGGGCTGACACGATGTCTGGGGAAGGGCTCAGATGTGCCTGCAATGTGTTAGAACCAGCTGCAAGCCCGGGATGTGGGTTTGATTTTGGTTTTGGTTTTTTTCCTGATGACCAATACATATGGCCAGAGGAAAGATTCTCCAGGAAGGTGTCATAGGAGAATATGCATCAGTCAGAAAAAGGCAGAATTACAGTGAAAAAAAGAAATCCTGTTGTAACAGATGAAGTACCTATCAACTGAAAACAGCAGTTTATTTTCCTTGAGAAAAGTAATGGGTATACTTAGACATAATCCTACCCTCAAGTGTTTTAATTCTGATGGAACTTCTTATTAAGGAGAGACATCAAAATGGAAAAGTGCACACCCTAATGGAAACAATGTCATAAAGCTGACAGCATTTCTATAAGGTAGGTTGACACCTAAATTAGCTAAGAAGGCTTGAAACATGATGGGAAAAAAATTAAAATGGAAAGGAAAGAAAAAGATTTGGTATGAGTCAGTATTTTTGTTATTTGTTGAGTGTTTTCAAGTCTGTGTGTTAACAGCTAATTAAGATACAAAGGGTAAGAGAATTAAGAGTTTGTTTTATTCCACCTTCCCTGTCTGTTGACTGGCTAATCAAGAAATCGCCAGGCCCAGATGGGAGTTCATACCCACATATTTCTCTTTGGCCCCATGTTTTACTTGAAAATGTACTTTGTTAATCTTGCAGCTTATCCTGTAGCCTTGGAAAGGAAAAGACAAATGCAGTGAGTTCAAGGTTCCATGTCTCCTTGACCTCTTGATGTTGCTATTGCAGATTTTGCTTCTCTGCACAGAATACGCCAATACACTTATTTATTCCCTGCAATGACCAAAGTCACACTGTAGGCCGATCTATACACAATGCTGATATGACCAGACTTGCTTATAGAACTACATAATTTCATTTGTAAGGAGGCAATTTTTTTCTTCCTCAAATATTTGTGGTTTATTAAAATCACCCAGCAGGCTGATGAGCCCCACAGTGTGTGTCTATGTGATTCCCAGTAAATTTTCTCAACTTAAGCAAAGCCAAAATTGTGTAACTCCAGGAGCACCTGAGGGAAGAAAAAAAAAAGCATGATTTAATAAGGCACAGTTCCTTTTTTTTGCCTTCTTGCTCCTGCTGGAGAAACTCTTACATTTGTACTAGCCTACAGAATACATAGAAAATACAGAATATCTAGAATATATTGAGTTTTAGTACCACAGAATGGTTTGGGTTGGAAAGGACCTTAAAGATCATTTAGTTCTACCCCCCTGCCATGGACAGGGACACCTTCCACTAGACCAGGTTACTCCAAGCCTTGTCCAACCTGGCCTTGGACACTTCCAGGGATGAGGCAAATAATTTTGCAACACTGCATGCAGAACATGGCATGCTGTGACGAAAGCCGGAGTCTAGAAAGTTTATGTGCAAACAGAATTTTTGGTTCATGGTAAGTCAGGCTATGCTATATTTCAAGTCCGTGGATTTAATAAAACAAGAGGCTTCAAGATGGAAGATGATTCTGGAGAGCTCAGCTTAAGTTCTCGGAATGTCATTTTAATTCTCTGCTCATATGAGAGTTTCTGGTGCAGGGAGCATGATTTGATTCCTTATCTTCAAAGAAGGGGGAGGAAGAAATGTGGAAAAACTAGAGAAGAACATTCATATATAGACACACACATAAAAAACACACCAAAAAAAGGCATAACCATGAGCATGTTGGTTGGAAGGAAGTTCTTTCAGATTCTCTCAGGACATTCAGACTTTCAGTCTCCTCCACTCAAAAACTCAACTTGACAGGTAGACCAAGCTGGTATAGTTTTGGGATGATGAATCTAGGACTGAAACCACCTCTCTAAGAAACAGCAGAAAACCTCTCTGGTATCTCTGTCAGCATGTCTGATGTTTTGAGACAGTCCGGAAGACATTTCATAAAACAAGCTTCCATGGCTCATTGCTTTAGGTTGATTACTCATATTTTCCCTTTGTAATAATGTTTTCCTAAATGCATTTCATTCAACACAGTGTTTCTCTGGCAACTAATGGCAGCTCATTGTTGAATAGCAAGCATTGCTTTGATGATTTGAGTGCTTCAGTGCCCGTTTGCATAGCAGAATCCTCTGCAGATCTAACACAGCCAGTTCCTTGTGTCAAAATTATCAGGAGGCTGAGCTTTAAAAGTGCACAGCTTTCAACAGCAGAAAGATGCGTGCTTCATCCCACAGAAGTGTTTGAGGTTCAGGAAAGGTTCTTGTGTCGTGGCGAGGCCAATGAAAACTAAAAGGCCTTGTGAAATATCTTCACACACATGTGCAAAGACACCTTGGGACAGCTAAGAGCTGCCTGCTTAGGGCACTTGTGTGGGTTGGCAGAGAATGCCTTAGCAGGGGTTTAAATCCAGTTTTTATATCCCAGCTGACAGCCCCAATCAGTAGGCTACCATCCACTCTGAAGTTGTTTGGTCAGCCTCTCATGTCTCCTATCGCTGTGGTCCTTGGGTTTCCTCCTTCCCAGGCAGTCTAATCTCTGATGTATGGCAAGAGGATTTCCATGTTAATTATTTTTGCACATAGAAAAAAGTTCTACCAAGATTTAAAACACAGTAATTTTAATCTGTTTCATGGTCTCCCCAGGTACTGAATATTCATGAGTTTTTAAATATATGTTTTTGGTAAGCCTAACACTCCCTTGTGTTTCTTTGTGCTGCTCTACTGAGTCTTACCTACAGTTTATTTTGATGAAGGCTGGCTGTGAGTCTATTGGCAGATCTGTAGCTTAGTCTTTTTTTGATTGCAGAGCAGTCCCATTTATCTAAATAAATTTTTTTTCTGTGAAACAAGGGTTTGATCTATATTCCAGGTGAGTGTCAAATCACTGAAACTAGACTTCACAGAAAAATTCCATTCAAAATTTAGAAGGAATTTTGAGAATCAAGGTTATGCTAAATGTAGATGTCCCTATTAAGAACCCTGGTTTTATGGAACTGGTATTTTTGACATTAAACATATGGTCAAAAGGCAAGTTATGGGAGTTTGTGTTTTTCTGCAGACACACGTGCGGTGAACATCCCAATCCGAGCAAAGAAGGATTATTGTTTTGCCTCTGAGTGAAAAATACATTGACGAGCCCAACTTGATTTTGATAGACAGAATAAACTTCTGGATTTCTGGTGTTAATTTAAATGAGGATTCTTCCAACAGACCACTGCACTCCCACTGAACTATGGAATAAAATATCTGTGGGAACAAAGGCATGCCACTTCAGAAAAACTGGCCACACATTCTTTGTCATTTCTAACATCCACCTGGGATGGTTGGAGCCCCAACCCTTACCTCCTTAGTTTAAGAACATCCTTGCCATTAGGAGCTCTTGGTTACCTGGCCAGCTCTTATCCCACCAGGATGAGAGCTGACTGGGGAGTAATTAACTGGACACTTCCATTTATCTCTTCATGCTGGATCAACAGAGTAAAATGAAGGATATGTGTTTAAAGCACTTGAAAGGCAGTAAACCTTAAAGTGGCACCTAATCAACCTGTGGAATTTTTTGCTGTGGGACATGGAGACAAACAGTTTGAGAGCCAGGGTAGGATTAAGCACTTGAATAGGAATAATACCTGTAGTTAACTTGTGAGGTTAAAGTATTATGAGGTTTATCAGTTCTTTTGCTCCTGGGCATAAACTGCCATCTCAGCTTGTGAAAGAACTCATCTCTGCTCTCGTCTGTTGCTCAGGGCAGTTTGTGGAATGCTTTCCCAGGGTGTGGGGAACCTGAGTAAGTTGGTGCCTGAGGAGAGGACAGCAAACCGGATGGCCAATAAAACCTGCAGTGGAGCACTGGGTCTGGTCCCCCTCATTCTGAGGGATTCCACAGCCCATGAGGGAGGAAAGCAGCACAGCCACTGGGCTGCCTTATATTAAAGCATATTCTCAGAAAATTGTCAAGGCTGGGATGTGATTTATCATCCAGTTACTGCACAGCCACTTTTCCGTGCAAAGTAGAAGCCCTCCATTATGTATATGTGTCTTCTGACACATGAATATCTTAAAAGGAATTAAACCCTCTCGCCATTTGTTATGAGATCACACTTGTCTGCACATTCTCTCTCTGTCTTTTTGGTAAAGAGAAGCTAGAAGAAAATGGCTTGAACATTCCTGCCTTTTTAAAACTTTCCGTACTGTCTCTTCACAGACAGATTACACGTATGCATGTTATGGCTAGAAGTAAATGCACAGGCATTAACTATAGCAGCAGGTGTTTTGGGGATTTTTCACCTCTAGAATTTTTACACAACACCATTAAACAATTAGCTGTTTGCTCTCAAGGACTGGGGATTATAAAATGGAACACTTTACAGCAAGGTGGTTCTGACTCAAAATGGCGCCACTTAGATTAGGGGTTTTGTTCTCAGACTTGTAGATTAAGAGTAAAACTTTAAGGTCCTGGTTGTATGAAAGTGACATGTTGGATTTAGACTGCAAAACTGTGTTTAGGCTGCAGGAGAGCAGAGACAGTACTGTTGGTAAGGGTGTTACACTTGAAAACAGGGTAAAGGGTGGCTCTCTTCAGGCAGACATACAGTGCCTTCAGACAGGCTTGCAGGAGCATCTGATGGTCTTATCTCACAGAGATTAAAAAGGGGAGAACATTCTGGCTGCTTTGAATGATTAGTGTAATCACAGTGTTGCTAAGCAGTCTGGCTGAACCCAAAAGAGACTGATGCTTTTCCTCCAGTTGGCTTCAAGGAGCTGGTCAAGGCGTTAGATACACTGATGTCAAAAACGAGGATAAAAGGATGAGGAACCCAATCTAAATGCTTCTTTTATTTCTGTACTCCAGTCACGGCTTTATTCCTAAAGAGGGCAAGGGCTCCTATCCATGAAGCTCCTGCCCATCAGTCTGTCCATGAGCTCCACTGAGCTCAGTCTTCGGCTCCAAGGATGCCTGAGAGGTGTTTCTTGTCTCTGGCTGTCCCGAGTTGCTGACTGGATTCCCAGCTTGTGCTCCAGCCCTGTTTGTGATCCTGTCTCTGGTCTGAGCCACAATGTTGGTAGTCTTGTCTTTGTCTCCTGTCTTGACCAGATGCCTTGAGCTCCTGGATGGACCCCAGGCAGTGTGGGTAGCCTTGTCTCCAGCTGTCTCCAGCCCTGTCTCCAAGGACTGCTGTGTTATGCAGTAAACATGTTATAATCCGAGGTGCTTTTGGTATTGTGCTGTAGCAGTGAGGATGTTACCTGGCAAAGTCAAAGGCAGAGAGGAAGGCAGAGTGAGCTGCAGCTGGGGCAATGTGCTGGTAAATACTCTGAGACTGATTTACTCCCTGTGAGCCGCTCCATGGCATCCACTTGTGCCTGTTCCTCCAGTTCAGACATGTAGCTGAACAATGTCCTGATTCCAGTTCTGTGCCAGAAGGGCAGCTTATAAACTCTTCTCAGACAATGTACAACCTCCTTCTTCCTTCCCGTGAAACCTCCCGGGGCTTGCCATGTGCGGGGGTGGTGGAAAAATGGAAGGAGAAGAGGAGGAAGGGTGAGAGGAGCAAAAATCCATCGCCAGCCGTTCCCCATGGAGAAAAAGCTTGTGATAGTAAATGAAGCATTATATGGCAGAGAGGAAATGCCTTCATCCCATGAGCTGTGGCCGCTTCCGAGCGCTCTGGCCGGGGGCTCTGGCTACCTGAGGAGGAGGGGGTAGGTCCCTGGCTGTACTGGCCAGATGAGAAGTCTGCAAGCTGGGAGGTGTTGTCCCTGGTGGATGTAAAACACTTACAGGTGCTTCCTGCCACTGGCTCCAGCCCCGGCTCCATGTCAGGAGGCAGGAGGCTGTGAGCAGATGATGTAGCTGTGTCTGGAAGTTCTCAGGTGGCAGATCACCCCTCAGAGACCACCACAGCAAGTGTGGATTGGCACAGTGGGATGGGTCCAGAGCTGGGGAAGGCTGGGAACTGTAACAGGCTGTACTTTTTGGACCTGGAAACGGGACACAGGCAAGGAATGGCTGGCGGTTTTAGTTTGTGGAATGTCTTGCCATTGTTTTTTCATTTTATCTGTAATGCACTTTGATGCTTGCCTTGAAATGAAATTTATTGACACTCATCTGCAGCACACCTAAGGGATGGTCAAAAATTTCCACATGAAAGGTCTTTGTCATGCTATCTCTTATGAAATCCAAAGAAAAAGAGGCTTATACGAGGTCTGACAAAGTTTGTAAGCAGAGCTTTAACCCTTTTGCCAGGAGGAGCCTTCACTCTCAGCCATTACAGCTTTTTTTCCCCCTCCGTTTTCTTCTTCATTCTATTTATAGCCTGCTCCGGTTTAATTTTCCTTGGCCATCAGACAAGTGAGCAAGTCTTTTCTCTGCTGATCTTACGGCAGAGTTTGTTTATACATATACAAGATCTCTAATTACAGAGCAGTGTGATTCCCCACAAAACATCCTCTGGCCTCCCCTCCCCAAATTCATATAGGACTTCTTTTCTGCAAGGCCAAACACACTTTCAGAGTTTATAGACAAAGCTGGTTTGTGTATATATGATTTTCTCTCCTGTCTCAACCCTTTCCTCACAAAAAGAAAAAGGAATGAAAAAAAAAAAAGGAGACAGGGCAGCTGGGAAATCTTAGACTAAAGAGCAGATCACATTTCAAAACATTGTGATCTAAAAATAATAATTCTGTTTTCCCCTTCCCTCACTTTCTTTCCCCCTCGCCCTTCTGTAAAATGTGATTCATTTTCTCTAAAGAAAATTCCCATCTTGGGGATTTATGAACCATGTAACACTTCAGTGAGACTGATTTTACTTGCCAGACACAGTTCTGATTCTATGGATTGTATCTGGGCTGAGAGCAAGGCTGAGATCACTATTGTGATTTGTGCAATGTTATGTAACACTGTTGGTGCATGCACAAACATCCGTGTGTGGTAACAGGAGAAACGAGGCCAGAATTCATGGCCATTAATGTCAGGAATCAGCTGGTTTTATGGATTTCACATTAATTAATTAATGTCTGGGCTTTGTGGACTTACTTTTACTTCTCAAAGGACCCTTCCTACTGAAGTTTGTGAGTCTATCCTTCTTATATGAAGATCAGAGGTTTTCAGCTGTGTGAATTGGACTGGGGGTTTTGGGTTGTTGGTTTGGTTTTGGTGTGTGGGTTTGTTTTTTTTTTCACTTTCATTGGTGTTTTGAAAAGCAAAGAAGAATTTTGCACCTTTTTGAGCGCCACTCCGCTGCAGGTAAAGAATGTAACAGCTTGTGAGAGTGCAGCTAGAGCCAATAATAATTTGACTGACATGTTCTGGCGCTGAAATGCCTATTAAACCTCCCTCTGTCCTTTCAAGGTGGAGGTTTTAATGCTGGGCACTTGTTTGAGCTGAAAATTTCCTCTCTTTATAGACTCAAAGAGCCTACACCCATGAAAGATTCTCAGAAGGATCTAATATTTCTATGGATGATAGAATAAATCCTTTAGTGCCGCAAATTTTCCAAGCCATGGAAGTTTCCAAGCCCAGTACATGTTTCCATATGTAACACACACTTTTCCATACAGGATCCCAAAGATTTCTTGGAAAACCGCGGACGCCGGCCGACTATGATAACATGGTAACAATTTTAGGAAAATATATATTTACTTTTAAGAATTTGTAGGAAATACGGCAAAATTTCTCTTTAGGGGTTAACTGTGGATTCCAGGAATTGCAAAGTTCATTACAGGAACAAGTAAATTCAGATATTTGATGGGCATGATTTCAATGATGAATGAGCCATCTCTGTTTGGAAAAGTTTGACAAGCTATATCCTCTTGTTTTGTACAAAAGGCAACTTCTTGATTTTATGTGAGATATGCACACTTTTAAAGCAAGCTCCAAAGTAAAATCACTGATATTCTTTCCATGGATTTGAGAGAGTTCCAGTAGGTGGGAGGTTAGCTCTGCTACCTACACTGCCAGTAACCAGAGGAGGTTTTTTAAAGAGCTGTTTATTACATGGTATGGTAGAACAAAATTTTTCAATACTACCCCCTGTCTCCTGCAGCTTGCAGTGCTAGCACCCGTTTGTGGTGCCTGCTGGAAGCTGCCTGGGTTTTTAAGGCAGGATTTTAAATAGAGCATCTGTTTGTTTCCTTGTTATGCAATAAAATGCATAACACAATGCAATAAAAGCTTGCATTAGCATCTAGAATGTCCTGCAGGGTGAGGGACCATGGCATTGGTTTGACACAGATTCCTGTGTTGATTTCAGCAGAATTAATTTCAGAAGGATGCCCTGTTACAGAAGGTGCTGCACTTGTGTAGGTGAGTGCCTGTGTGTAGGCACAGAGATTACAGAGGTTGATAGCCCAAGTACATCTTCTGCTTTCTTCCTGCTTTGTGGCTGGAGCTTTCTGCCTCTAACTGAGTAACGTCATCAACTTAGTGGTGATTCATAAGGTTTCTACAAGTGCTTTCCAATCCAATATCAGCACAGATTAATAAATAAATTAATCCTGGTATTTGTACCAATGCTGTGGTTTTGTTGGTTTTTTTTTCCCCCCAGAATCTAGAGATTTGTAAAAATCTGGGGTGAAATCTTGCATTCCTGGGCCACTGTCTGCCACAAACCCACTGAAACAGGGACAAAACAGCAACGAACTAAACTGTCAGATCCTTGTAGACCAGCAGAAAACTGGCACCTCGCAGCTGTGCAACAGCTTTTATTCCCCTCTTTGCTGAGAAGTCAAATGAAATTATTTAGGAGGATCCAGCTGTAGGAACTGAGCCAAGCTGGGCTGTGTCCCTGGATTCCCGTCATGGACAGGAGTGTCAGGATTCTCCTGGGGCTGGCACAAAGGAGGCATAATTACTCCAGCAACACCTGTAGAAGATGCTCAGGGGAACTGGGTTCCTGGAATTGGGGAGGACAATGACTGCCACAGGTATCAAATATTCATTCGTGTAATCCCTTCTTACCGATCCTCTGTGTATGGACCCCGCTGGGGCTTTGCTGCTTACAACAGGAGGTGCTGCTGGCTGGCTGTGATTCTAAATCACAAACCGTCAGGCAGAAAGACAGCGCGGACAAACCTCAGAGAACCTGGCTTTACTACAGTCCCCCAGTTTGAAAAAACCCCCATTTATGGAGCAGAGAGGAGCAATTGTTCTCCCACAGCAGCAGCAGTAGCTCAATACAAGCTACCTCACTGCTCTGCAATTTGCAGTGCTGGGGAGTATCTGCAAGAAGAACACTGAAATAGTCTTCGTGATGGCCATGAATTTGATTAATCATTCACATAGTTGTAGTTCTAGTTGCATTCTGGCATTTCTATCTGTTTGTGCCACAAGCAAAATCATTCTTCAAGCAACAATAACTCTTGAAACTCACTGCACCTAAGCAAGCCTTTCTTGAGGAAAATATTATCTTACTTTTCCTTTCCAGCACAGAGTTTAACAAATATTTACAAGCAAGTATGTATGTTGTAAACTGTAAAGATTTATTTAGATAAGAAATCTTACTTGTTTGCCATGTAGCTTTTAAAATCCTTCTTTTAATGAGCAAAAAGCTCATTTATATAAGATAAGGAGAGAAATGTAATATATGAAAACTAGGCTGAATTAGGAGAAAAGAAATTTGAGGATGCCATAGGTAATACAAAACTTATGATTTCTTTCAAAGAAGTCAGACCAGATTGCTCCTAAACCAACCTGAGGCTGTTTTGTCCTGGTGGAGGACTGGGTGGTCTCAGATGTTCCAGTTAAGTGAACTCTTTCTGTTTATGACTGTCCTCCTCATACTCCTTTGGCAGCTCCACAGGGCAGGTGAGAATATATCCTGATGGATGTTTTCAGGAAAGGTTTTACATAACCTTGTCCCACAGCATGACAACTTTTTTCCATTGGTGGTTGATCCACGGTTGTGTTGGGATCACAGCCTATCTCCGAAGTTTTGTTGGTGGGAATGAGGGCAAAACTTGAGCTTCCTCATGTGTGAAAACTCTTTATCAAGGGAGCCCAGATCGGCTCATTCAGCTCTAGAATGAAATCTGCTGTCTAAAGATTGAAAGTGAGGGCAGATGAGCCCCACCTGAGCTCTGCTCCCACTGTGAACATGAATCACAAAATTCAGCTTCTGCATCTCTCCCCAGTATAGAGCAGATGTGGGCAAAAATAAAGCTGATGGCATTTGTTGTGACAGCTGATGCTGGTGATTTGACTTCTTTCATTAAATAGATGACTAATCTGCAATTTGTTTTTAGATTGTCTAGATTATTTGCACCGAAGGGTCCTTTGGGGATTTTAATTCTGCATTTCATCTGGGACAAGGAAAAGGGTGGGCATGTGGAAAATATGAATATAGGAACCTGCAGATTTCCCAGGCTCTGTGAAACAGAGTCAGATGCCCCAGGAAATCGGGCGATAGGGAAACTCCTCTTTGGTTTCAGGGATCTGCTTCTTCAAGCAGCAGTAGGAATATGCAGGTGTCATATTTCTGTGCCAGGAGAAGCAGCTACACTCTGCCTTCCTGGGAAGAGAAAGATGAGGTGTGCTTTCTGATAGGATCAGGTGGTAGAGGAAGACTTCCTCAAGACATCTCAATTCCAGCGTCAGAAATCTGTACTGAAACTCAGCAAATGACAGCCCGCATGTAAACCTGCATCTTTGTTTAAACACCTGTTGGTTATTCACACATGAACTGTATCCTGGGTGCTGAGTTCTCTGCAGAATTCTTTCTGTGGTTGCAAAAATTCCACCTTTCCTACAGCAGTGTGCGCTAGAGATTGGAGCACATGTCTCCACTGTCTCTCCAGAGACGTACCTCTCTTCAGGGAAAAAAAAAAAGGAAGAAAAACACTGAACCTTCTTTCTTCCACACTAAAAGACCTTTGTCCCAAACCACACATGTAGATTTTAAACAGAAAATAATATGAAAGCACAGTGCTTCCTTTATAGCAGACCTTATGTGCCTTATGCAGCTTTCTGAGTTCCTGTGTCCATGGATTTATGATGTGCTCTACACTTTCCACATTCTCAGTGTTGTTTTCCCACATTTGAAGGAGAAATGATCAAGAGATTTGTGCTGGAGTGAAATTTATTCTGTCTTAAGCTGTGTAGAGGTTCCAAATTCACCACAGCATGGAAAATAGAAATGCTGTAAGCATCTTGGGCCCTTCCCAGGCATGCAGACACCGTGCCTTCTGTAGAAACGAACATTACATTCTTGTAATTACTGCTCTTGTCAGAACTGCTTTTGCCTCTAATAGATCAGGTAAATATGAACTGAGAATATGCTATAATGCCCAAGGGGTCATTTCTGCATGGGAAAATAGCTCCCAGCCCAAGGAAAAGTTGCACTGCTCTGCAGCGATGGAGCTTGTGTGGCCTTTCTGGTTATTTAGAGTGAATTGCAGGGGTGAATCTCCAAGGGCATCCTTTGTTTAGGGGTAGGAAGCTGTAATTCAAAGTTTTAAAAAATGCATTAAAGCCCATTTTAAGGCTGTGGTAAACAGGGTCACACTGTCCAGTTTCCTCTGTGTGTGCTGGAAACTGAGTGACCATCAAGGCTCAGGTGCTGAAACCACTGTTCTGCTGTGAGGACAAGCTGGCAGTGCCCCCCTTCCGCAGCAATTCCTGAAGGCAGCACTGCCAGACCGGCCTCCAGACTGGCCTCCATGCTGCCCAGCAAGGAACCAGCTGCGTGACCTTGAGTATTCCTTGGAAACATTGGTCATTACAGCCGTGGTCCAGTTCCCCATTGAGGAATACTGTAATCCTGCTGAAATTTCTCAGTGGTTTGCCAGCTGCCCTTTCCACGGAACAAAAAAAAGATCAATCACCAAACCGAGTGAGAGTAATGACTGAATTTCTTTCTCCTCCAAGATTAACAAAACAGACACACCAAAATAAAATAAAACCACACTTACAATTACCCTTTCCTTAGATCACCTATTAACCAGCTAACCAGTTCCCAAGACATTTACGTAGCTGGGATCAGCCCTTACTCAGGATTCCTGGGCACTACTTACACAGAAAGGAATTGAGACTTGATGAGGAACCTCTCCTTGTATATCTATCTGGTCCTTGAGCAAGCAGTTCCAACTTGAAAAGCCTTTTGTAATTCATAACTTAATTAGGTTGCCAATTTTTAACAGTGCTATTAAAAGATTACTGACCTCCTCTGGCTAATTTTAGAAATATTGATGTCGTTTTGGCATGGCAAAGCAGAACTATTTTCTGATCAGAGAATACACATAACTCCTTAATGAGTGTGCCAGTGCTTAACAGGCTACAGATCTATTTTTAGTAATGAAGGAAATCTTCCTGCCTGGAATTGTTGAACATGCACTAATGTTCAAACATTTGTATATGACCAGTGTACAAAAAAGCCTTTAATTTAAAGAACCACACAGACAGATAACCATGCTTCATTCTCTTTTCTGTGTTTGCATATTATCCATAATTCATTATTATCTCTCAAATCTGGTCAGACCACGACAGTAATCAATCAAATCTGAGATGAGAACTGGTCTGGGGAATAAACATGCCTTACTTTGGCTTGGAGGAATATTGTGATTTGCAGCCTAATATTTTCCCCATTCCATTCCATTGCTTTTCCTTTTTGTTATTCTATGGGGATTTGTAGACTCCAGTTGCTGGCAGCTGCAGTGAAAACTGTTCAGTTTAATTCAGTTTAGTCAGATTCTAGGCAAGCACTAGTTTGTGCCTCTTTGGCTACATACTCCATGGTCAAAGATGAGGTTCCCCTCTGCTTACCCATCAGGAATATGCAGGATGGAATAATTGCCTTAGTGGAGTCTCATTATACCAAATATTCATTTTTAAAACATTGTTTTATTTTAGAAGATATTAAAGCTAATAATGTGTTGAGACACTGAAGAAGCCTTTGTCCAAAACATTGGTTTACATTGTCAGCTGGTGATGGTGTAACTGACAAACATTTTTCACTGTGTCTCACTGAGCCCTGAAGTGCCACTGAAACAAAAGGCAAGCCTGAAAATCAGGGCTGAAAACCACAGTGTTAACCCCACAGCCCCCTTACCTAACACTCAAGCACTGGGCTTACAAATTTTACCTTGATGGAACAAGTCAGGGTGTCAAAGGGAAAAGCATCACTCCCGTGACCCTTTGTTGCTTTGATCCTTGCTAAGCAATAGGCTGTGCTCAACTGGTCAGTCAACACAGGCACTGCTCTTTTGCTCTCAGACTGAGCAGTGGTGGATTCCTCTCTCCTCATTTCCTGCTTCCAAGGCCAGCAGAAGCTGCAGAGGCAGCACATTCGGCTCCCTCCGGAAGGATGTCAGTGCTTGCTTGGTTTGAAAGTCTCACCTCGCCCTATGGCCAACGATCTCTCAGCATGGGCAGGCTCCCAAGGGAATTTTCTCCAGGTCTTCTTGAAGGAAAGATGATACCAGAGATCTGGCAAGGGGAGAGAGTCATGCCTCAGAAACCAGCATGGTTTTACCACACCCACAAAAAAAAATAATAACACGGATGGTAAAATTAGGGTTGGAAATAACGAGCGCAGTGCTGTTGCCACAAGCACAGCACAAAAGAGAGCCAGAGAAACTGGCATGGGAACAAACTGTGCTGGGACCCGTGCAGAGGCAAAAGAGACCTTGGAACTAGTGAGGAAGGTGAGATCCAGTGGAAAAGCCCTGCTGCACTCTCAGTTGTTCTGGCAGTAGATGGCACTGCGGAATTCCCATGGGCCACTGTGTTCTTGGGCTGATGCAGGAATAACGGAAAACTCCTCCTTTTCCTTTCCAAGAGATGTGATCCAGAATACTAGAAATAAAAATTAACCAGAAAGGATCAGTAGCAAATAAGATAGAAAATGGGTACTTTTAATAAAACTCCATGCAACCATACAATCTCAGAAAACATTAATGGGAAATAGCCTTAAAAGCAGAAAATTCATTAGCAGGTTTTTTTATTTATCACATAGGCACTAAAGATTCTATGTAAGTCTTAACTATTTGTATATGGAACAGAAAACTAATGTTGATACAAAAAGATAAATAATCTATTCAGGAAGCAGCATTAAAAAACCCATCCCAGCCTTTATTTACATTGACTGATCGTTTTTGACTGGCAGAGGCAGGCAGAGCTGGGTAAAATGGTTCCATGATGGGTTTCCAATGGGACCGCAGCTGCAGCCTCGGGCTCATGGAGTTCTGGAGCCAGGAAACATCATTTGCAAGGCAGTAGGACTTTGTGCAGTTGGACGGCTAAGACAGAGCTGGCGGCATTACCTGTGACTGTAAGGCCCTGTTTGTAGAGGACTTTGAATATTGAACTGAATAACCTCAATTGATCTCTTCCCCATGGTCTGGCTCAATGCACATACTTATTTCTGTGTTGTATTGTGTCCACAATGACTGGAGATAAAGGGAATAAGGAACTTGTCTTAGGCTGGATTTTTCATGACACCCAATGCCCTTAAAGTGCCTTATATTGCTGCGTCACTGCAATAATTCCCCTTGCAAATATTCCTTTCTATGCATGAATGCTATCTGTGACAGTACATGCAAATCCAGGACATGGAATTGCCCTGACATTTTCAAGAACTGAATTACAATGCAGAATTTTAATTTGCTCACTTTAACCAGTCTGGTTTAAAAGCTTATGCAAGAGATTTCCCTGCAGTCTTGGTATGAGTCTTTCCTGCAGCTTGTTGGTTTGGTTGCTTTTGATCGTCGCTTCTTATTACCTGTGTTTATGAAAAGAAGATGTCAACTTGAAAGGAAAAATAAAAAGAGCAATTTTATTTTGTTTCTAACTGGTTTGACACCAGGATTGATCTGTTTGCTAGTGGAGAACATAATCTCCACCACAAGGAGCTTGGCTTGTCAGAGCAAACAACACACACGTTCATGTATGGATGCATGTGCACGGGGTTCCACTTCTGACAGAGAGGGAGAGCTTGGCAAGGAAGATACAAGGCCTCTTTAACCAGTCTGATGACAAATTCATGAACTATTGTGGTAAGACTTTTCAGACTGGGAGTTTTCAAAAGTCTCCAGCTCCTGCTATTCTGTTTAGAGCACAGAAGGTAAAGCAGGAGCAGCAGGACTTTTGGCTGGATCGATTTAGCCTTGGGTGCCCTGGCTGAAGAAAACTCAGTGACCCTTTGCAAAACTCATCTTCTGTTTGAACAAGTGCAGTTGGAAAAGGATGAATAGCCTGATCATTGCTTTTTCAGGAAACCATCATCTGTCTGTCTGAAATGCCTCTCCATGCTGTCATAGCTATTAACAGCCTTTCTTACTGTAAACACTATTTTCCTATCTTTATTTCTTGTTCGTATATTTTTTATATATAGAAGTTCTGGTGTATAATTAGCTCAAGTGTATCCTGAGACACTCGACCACTTTTTCAACCTAGTTATGTGACCAGGCAATTGATGGAGCAATAGAAATGTTTCTTCCTCCCCATCTCTTTTGTTTTTTTTAATAAGGAATGTTCACCACAGGACCAAGGGCAATTCCTTTGGCACATTTGCCTGTGCTTTCTGAATATTTATTTAGTATCATTGTTTAGTACTGAATTCTCTGATTACTCTTCAGTGACAGTAACTCCAAGAAAAAATTACACAGCTTCAAAAAGTGTGTGGGTAAATTCATGGCAGAAAAATCTACTAAGGCTATTAAATACAAAACCAGAAAGTCCCTAAACTGCAAATTGCTGGAAGTTGGAAGAGGGTTCCAAGGAAGTATCACTGTATCTTTTGCTTATAATTTTCCCTGGGCATCTGATTTTGGCCAGAGTTGGAGACAGGGTCCTGAGCCAGACGGATCTTTGGTCTGACTCACTGCCGTTACAATTTTACGGAACTGTCATGAGAGAGTTGTGACATATGCAGGGATGCAGGTGAAGAAGTGCTTTTTTTTGTTGTTGTTATAAATAGCACATCTTTTTTTCCTTTTTATTTCCTTCTTTCTTTTTCTCCCTGCCTCCCTCCCCCAAGTAATTAATTCGCTGTGTTTTGCTGTGAGAAGCCATTTAGCTTCAGTCATTGTTTTGCCCGAGCTGGCCTTTGCAAATCCAACCTAACTGCAAATGTTGTGGGGAAAGAGAAATCTCTCTGTCCCTGGAGAAATTAAAGCTCTCAGTGAGAATTCACTGCTCTGATCCTTTGTGTAACCACAGTGTTGTTGCTGAGCTCCTGCTCTCTATTAGCCTCCCGTGCAGTCTAGGGTTTAACTTGGCAGAACTCAAGGTTTTCAGAGAAATTGGTTCAGCTCTTTAACCATCACGTTTACCAGCCCACATGCAAAATCCCTAAATATCAAAAGTCACGGATACTTTGAAAGCACATGAAAATCCATGACTCACATGACAGCTGTGACAAAAATGCAGTCCTTCTTATTGCCTGTTTGTTTATGGTCTTTCAGCCAATTTCCAGTCTAGAAGCTCAAGTCCATTTTCAAATAAATGAGTAAAGTTTAATAGCAATACTTTGAAATCTTTGCTGAAACTCAGATACAGTTTTGTCCGTGTTCACTTCATCTATATCTCTTTTGAACTACAGGATAATAATAATAAAAATATATTGTTGCTTGAAAAGTCTTGATTTTTAAATTTATTTCATTTATTTATTTTTTAAGAGTTCTTTTTGCATGTCTGGCATGCAGGAATTTGTACTTATGTATTTTATCACTCTTTCTTTTAAATAAACTAATATGAATATCAGCCACTGCTAAAAGTGTAAAGTCTTCAATCAATTGTGTTTCTTCAATCATGTGTGATGGTGGATCAAAAGAAAATTGTGAGGGCTGTCAACACAGAGGTTGGTTCAGAACAGATTCAACCATCACAGGTTTTGAGATCTCACACAGGGATCACCTCGCTCTGTACTAATGCCACCACCAAATGCTGGTATCTGCAGCCCTTTAAGAACTTAAATGGCTGCCAAGAAGCATTTTCCAGGCAATAATCTGAGCCTGACAAAGCCCATTGCAGCTCTTATCTGGGAAGGGGTTGAGGGCACAGAGGGAAGGTCTCCCAGTACCTGCTGCTTCAGGAGGTGTGAGCCTCCTTCTCTTTTCTTTTCTTTTCTCTTCTCTTCTCTTCTCTTCTCTTCTTTTTTTTTCTTTTCTCTTTTTTTCTTCTCTCTTCTCTTCTCTTCTCTTCTTTTTTTTTCTTTTCTCTTTTTTTCTTCTCTCTTCTCTTCTCTTCTCTTCTTTTTTTTTCTTTTCTCTTTTTTTCTTCTCTCTTCTCTTCTCTTCTCTTCTTTTTTTTTCTTTTCTCTTTTTTTCTTCTCTCTTCTCTTCTCTTCTCTTCTCTGCTCTTCCTCTTGGCATGTTTGTCAGCCACAGGAAAGTAAGCACTGTGAGGAAGAGGAGGCCCATCCAGGCCCCCGTGCTGGCTCAGGATCCAGCAGGAGAAGAGCAGGACTGCTGCTTCTGTTTGGTCTTTGAACCAAAACCAAACACAATCTCTCCCAAAGGAAAAGAACACAACTCCTAATCTTTCCACCTGTGTCACGCTCAGGTTGGTTTAAGAGCTTTTGTTTTGAACTCCTCCTGTGGAAGAAGTGACGGGATGAGACCTTACCCAGGAACAGCAGCTGGATGTGCTGGGCATTCCAATGAAGCCCAAGGCACTATAGGAGCCTCCCTAAGCTCACACAAACACTTAGATTAAAAAATTAATAAATGGGTGTTCAGATGGAAGCCTACATGTTCCTGTAAAATAGATCTGCTGTAGGGGGAGGAATCATCCAAGGATCCAGAGGATTAAAGTACTCTGTGGAGCTCAGTCTTAACAACAATAGTGGTGATCATGCCCTGCCCCTGAACATGATGGGCCAGTCAGTGCTGTCTCATGAGCAGGAGCAGAGCTGTGACAGTGGAGGCAGGAACACTGGCTGCAACAGGATTTCAGCAAGGCAAGGGACAGATCTGTCTGGATGAATGGAATGATTCAAATGTGATGGCCTAGAAAGTGCAAAAACTGCTTTCCCTTTGAAGGGGAATACTTGGCGCAGAAAATACTGAGCCAGAAACAAGGAGGCACACTTCTCACTCCTGCCTCACCTGCCAGCCTCAAAATTCTGAAGGTGCTTTTCTGAGTATTTGCAGTTTTGTTCTAATTCCAGTCTGAAATTGTATTTCCTGACCGTTGGCAGTGTCCTTCCTTCCTTCCTTCCTTCCGTCCTTCCTTCCTTCCTTCCTTCCGTCCTTCCTTCCTTCCTTCCTTCCGTCCTTCCTTCCTTCCTTCCTTCCGTCCTTCCTTCCTTCCTTCCTTCCGTCCTTCCTTCCTTCCTTCCTTCCGTCCTTCCTTCCTTCCTTCCTTCCGTCCTTCCTTCCTTCCTTCCTTCCGTCCTTCCTTCCTTCCTTCCTTCCGTCCTTCCTTCCTTCCTTCCTCCCTTCCTTCCTTCCTTCCTTCCTTTCTTCCTTCCTTCCTTCCTTCCTCTAATTACTTCAAAATATAGATATTAGCAATTCAGCCTGTTTACTTGCTTCTATAACAATAGTAGCTGCTGTGCGGTGCCTTCCAGGAACACATGCTGGGTAAGTTTTTTGTCATTTCTATATTTGCACTTGCTTTTTGCCATGGTTTTCAACTTTGCTGTTTACTTGGCATATTCTTATTAAAGAGTTTGAAATGTCATTTCAACTCAAATATTAATGCTTCTTAACTTTTAAGAATTTATTTACTTACTTTTTAAAAAAATTGATGTAGTTTTCTTTCTCTTACGACTTCTTTCCCCCTCATTTTGTGTCTTGGTGAAATGTTCTTATCTGCAAGAGAAATGAACAAATTTTCCTGTTTCTACTACTGTATATTTTAGAATCACATCTTTGAGCAATTCCTCCTGAAGACCTGTCGGCTGCTTTCTGGCTTTGACTTCTTTAGGACAAATTGTAACCTGTTGGGCCTTAATTATAATGACTCCAAGATTCTCCAGCTGCCTTGGATTCTACTGTTTCCTCTTGCTATATTTCTTCCACTACTCCACCTCTTCTTTGCCTCCAACTCTTCTGCTCTTCTTCTGATGACCGGAATTAAAACTTTCACTAGCAGAAATTATGGTGTGCAGCTGTGCACACCATTTGCTGATTCCAGATTCTTTCCCTGTGTTTATGCTTTCCACACAGATTGTTGCTGCCACTGGAAAAACAAATTAAATGAAACTGGCACCCGGCTCACTGGTGAGACTGGCCGTAAACAAGCTGGGGAATGTTGGAGCGGGGAGATGGCCCTAAGAAACTGAAATCAAATAAAAAGCCCAGCTGCAAAGAACCATTTAGCACAAATGCCTAGAAAGTAACTGAAGGTGAGGCGTCCCAAAGGGGGATGACTGTGGGTTGGTTTTTATTGAGTTTAATAAGCTTTGGTGTCTTTCTCCAGGTTGGGGAGGTGGCAGGTTGACTTGGAGGCCCTGAGAAGGACTTCTAGTAAAGGACTGATTTCCATCCGCCTATTCTCAGCAAACTGTTTTGCTTGCTGATTAGTTAATGAGTATGGAGAATAAGGGGAAACATTCCCTGCTTTGTGTTAACATCCACATGTGGATCTGCTGAGATATTTCAAGTCTGGAACCTGACTGGCAAAATGTTGGGTACCTTCCAATGTGTGTTGCCAGCTGCATGTGAATATGCATCCCCGAAATGCTAGCACTTGGCAGCCATCAGGATCTGCAAATATTAAAGTATTCATTCTTGGACCTACCTATTTGTTTATAACTTGCCTTCCCCAACTGTGTGTGAGAGTCCAAAACCAAAGAATCCCCAAATACCCTTTATGTGCTCCCTGGCTCTCTCTCCCACACACACTCGTACGTGCATGTGCATGCATGCATAGTTATTAGTCAAAAATACATCAGACAGACCCAAAAAACAAGGCAGAAAGGAAAGCTGCCCTTGAAGGGACATCACTCACAAGATGCAGCATTTGCAGCTTAATTTTTGTTCTTTTATTTGACAGCAGATATTTCACTTTTCTTCTTCTTTTGTAAGGTATTCTGAGCTGAATAAGAAGTCACCAGAAACTGGTGGAGGGGAACAGGGTAGATTAGGGGCACATCAAAAACTGAGAGAGTGTCTGTGGGATGAGAAGGACGCTGCAGGGTAAAGGGTGGGGGGACTTCTAAAGGGAAGAAAAAAGCAACTTGTACAGGGTTTTGGGCTCTTATTCCAAATGAACTTGCAAACCTCTTCTCCTGTGGGTCCTGCCAAGTGATTTCAGCCATTGCAAGTGATGATTGCTGCGCATTCCTCTGTCGAAGAGGCAGCAGGCATGGCTGGAGAAACGTGGGATTTAACAGCTGGCCGGGGGAAGGGTGGAAAAAGCAGAAAATGACCCCCTACATTTGAAAGGTGTGATGTTTCTTGCTTGTCCCCTTTGCCCCCACAGCGCTTCCTTTCCTCCCTCCTACACACACATTAATAAAGCGAACGAGGATTTCAAGCTATGCAGTTCTTGGAAATAGGCTGGAGAGCTGACGGCGCTGTAACCAATGTGTGATTCTCCTTTTAGGAACGAGTCCCATGTGCTGTGTACAGTGCTGGGACCTCTCTGCCAGCTGGGGAAGAGGCAAAGTCTTAGCTGAAAGTTCCCTCAGTGCTGGGAAAAGCAGTATTTCTGAAGGCAGACTGGTATTATATATGTAAGATATAACGTGACTTTGTCTTTTGCAAAAGCTCCTATTCAGTGGGGCATGGAGCTGGGACACCCTGAGCAGGGCAGAACACTTCACAGTCAGACTGAAGATGGTAAACACATACAGGAGATAAAAGTTGGATGTTCTTTGGAGGGAAACCTGGTCAGAAATCAAGCTTTTGATGTGGACACAAGCTTCATCTCCTGCCTTGCTTCTGCAGCCAGTGGCTCCAAATTCCAGTAAAGTCAGACTGGAGATACAGTCTCTTCTCTCACCCTTTCAGCCCCACTGCCACCACCACCGCCTCAAACTGGCTGGTGCATTGGAGGTCCTGCTTTCATCTGACTCATTCTCCTTTTCTGTCACAGTGACCTCCAGTGGTTCTCTTCATTCATGTCCTTCATGCTGTGTCCCTCTAAAAAGCTGGGCTAATTTTCCCCTTTTTTTCCTTTCTTTCTTTTTTTAAAACATCCACAGAGCAAAATGTGGTGAAGGGAAGAAATCAGAACGCATCAGTCTTTTAATCAGATTATTATTGTTGCTTGTGTGGGCACTGGATTCCTCCCCACTGAACATGAAGGAAAGGCATGCATCGTGAGACTGCTGAAATAATTAACTGGTGAAACAGAACCATTATTTGTGACTATTAAATGAATGAGTAAAACTGTTCTCAGATCTGCCAAAATGTTCACATAGAAAAATCAGACTGCTCAAAGGGAGGGAGGGGGTGAGAGGCTTGGAAAAACTGATTTGCTGAAGTTTGAAGCAGGTCAGGGAAGACTGGGGGAGGGGAAGGGACTAACTTCATCTCTGAGGTGGTCCCACTTTCAAGAACTTTGTGAGCCCTCTTTCTGGAAGTGGTTCTCTTTATACATTCAGACTTGGCTGGCAGCAGTCACCTTGCTTGGCCTTCCCTTATTTAAAGAAACAGCTGCATATGTCAGTGTTTTTGTTGCTCTTACTTTGTACCTTGTGCCAGAAGCTCTGAAGTTATAAGCCTGCTCACCTTATATGTACAGCTTATAAATCTGTACTCGACAGAGGGCTGATGGGACAGCCCTGGAGGATGGGGATGAAAGGGGAGGGCATCAGAGGCTAAGACTGAGACACCTCTGTAGGCAAAGAAAAGACAGATCACCATAGACTGGAAGAGAAATTGTGTTGAAAATGAGTCAAACTGTCAGACTCGGAGGGGTCTTTGGGAGTATTTTTTATGGAGGCAAAACTACCAGTGAACCCAAGGGAAGGTTTGCATGACTAAGGGGCCTTGAATACTGCCCTAGAGCCTCCCTTGCCCTGCCTGTCCATGCCCCACAACAGTATCAAAAACCAGACGTCTGGGTGTTTAAGGAAAATTCTCACAAACGAATTTATAGTCTACTGTATCGGGGGAAATTTACACATAAATTTCCCAGCTTGGAATGCCTGCAGTACTCACTTTTGCTTGGACATAGCTTATGTGTCTCATCTGCTGTGAGCTTCCTCATTCTTGATAGCCCTGTCTAGTGGTAGAAGGGTAAATATTGCTGAAATGAGGGATGAGTCCTGAGAATCCAATGTGAGATCGACATCTGGTTTCTGGGCTAACTACTGGTATTTTTTCGAGTTGGATGAAGAGTCTGCCCTGAGATGAGCTTCCTCAGGAAAACGGCCACAGCACCAAGCCTGAGAGAGCTCAAGGAACATTTGGACAACACTCTCAGGAACAGGGGATGGTGCTCGTCAGGGCCAGGAGTTGGACTAGGTGATCCTTATGGCTCCACCCTTCCAGCTCAGGATATTCTGTCATTCTGTGATTCTGAGGTTCTGTGATTCTGGGATTGTGGGATTCCATGAATCTGTGGTGCTGTGATTCTGTGGTTCTGTGACTCTGTGGTTCTGTGATTCTGTGGTGCTGTGATTTTGTGGTTCTGGCATTCTGTGATGATTCTGGGATTCTGGGATTCCATTAATCTGTGGTGCTGGGCATTCTGTGATGTGTGACTCTGAGATTCTGTGACTGTGCCATTCTGTGACTGTGGTTCTGTGACTCTGTGACTCTGTGATCCTGTGACTCTGTGACTCTGCCATTCTCTGACTGTGGTTCTGTGCCTGTGGTTCTGTGACTCCGTGACTCTGCCATTCTGTGACTGCGGTTCTGTGCCTCTGTGACTCTGTGATCCTGTGACTCTGTGACGCTGCCATTCTCTGACTGTGGTTCTGTGCCTGTGGTTCTGTGACTCCGTGACTCTGCCATTCTGTGACTGCGGTTCTGTGCCTCTGTGACTCTGTGATCCTGTGACTCTGTGACGCTGCCATTCTCTGACTGTGGTTCTGTGCCTGTGGTTCTGTGACTCCGTGACTCTGCCATTCTGTGACTGCGGTTCTGTGCCTCTGTGACTCTGTGATCCTGTGACTCTGTGACGCTGCCATTCTCTGACTGTGGTTCTGTGCCTGTGGTTCTGTGACTCCGTGACTCTGCCATTCTGTGACTGCGGTTCTGTGCCTCTGTGACTCTGTGATCCTGTGACTCTGTGACGCTGCCATTCTCTGACTGTGGTTCTGTGCCTGTGGTTCTGTGACTCCGTGACTCTGCCATTCTGTGACTGTGGTTCTGCAACTCTGTGGTTCTGTGACTGTGATTCTGTGACTCTGTGACTGCCATTCTGTATGGTTCTGTGACTGTGATTCTGTGACTGTGTGATTCTGTGGTTCTGTGGTTCTGTGACTCTGTGACTGTGGTTCTGTGACTCTGTGATTCTGTGACTGTGGTTCTGCGACTCTGTGATTCTGTAATTCTGTAGTTTTGTGACTCTGTGCCTCTATGAGCCTCCCCCTGCTCAGGAGGCAGCCGGTGTGCTGTGAGCACATCCCGCAGTGCCCGGGGCCGTGTGCTGGGCCCGGGGATAGCTCCTGCTAACATCAACAAAAGCTCTGCAGGGTGTTTATAGTGCACCCAGAGCAGCATTCCTTTCTCAGTACCTAACAGCCGATGTATATTCCACTGCGGATTATTCCTCATAATTCCACCTAGGCTCCGACAAATCAGACCACTGCTCTTTCAGACAACTTGCCTTTGTGCTCCCTTTCCTCTTCATCTGCTAAAATCACCTAGGATGAGCCACGCGTTCTCCTGAGGTCTTTTGTTCCCAGGATTTTCATTAGATCCTTGGGCATGGTTTTCATTATGCGTGCATGTGCTCTTACTACAATGCTGTTTAAATAACAACACGCACAGCAAAATGTCCATGTGAGTGTGTTCTAAATTTACTGCTGATTTTCAACCGTAAGACTGCTACGTCTGTCTTTGTTGGTCTCTGGCTGCTGGCTTTTTTTATGAGTGTAACTATTAATGGTCCCAGTGGGTTGATCTTTGTCTGATAAAAACATCTCTTAAATGAATTAAATATAAGTGACGAATCAACTGTTGTTAGGGCTGCTCTTAACTCCAAGTATTTACCCCATGTCATCTTATCACTATCTGAGCAACTCAAATACAGTCATAGTGATTGTGATGTATTTATTTAAAGTTTTCATTCTTGTGCCAATAATGAGCCTCTAAAACTGAGAAAAGCTGGGAGTTCTGGATCTGCTTAGCCCTATGGAGTCCTGATGTACAAGTAAGTACAATGTAAAACTAAAATTCAAAATCAGTGGGTGTCAGCTGCATTTCATTAATGTGGATATCATTTTCTGTGTCTTTTTTTTGTGATCTGGTGTTTCAGATATAAACAAATCTACTCTGTCCTGTAAGGAACTTCCTGCAGCCATTGCACAACATCCAGGCTGCTTGAGAAGAGGCCCTTTAAAGAACAGCTTCTCTATATCTTTCACACTCAAAAATCCCAAACTTTTGTCAAGTCTTCATACCGATGCCAATTTCTCCCAGCAGTCACTTGGAACTGTGTATCCTTCACAAGGCCATCAGTAACTCTGTCCTGTGCTGCCTGGCTGTCCCAGGAGATGAGCCCACACATCCTCCCAGCCTCTGGTGGTGGCTTTGCCCCTGCTCTTGCCTTCTTCTTCCCCCCTCGTCTGCAGAGTCTGTGCATTGCCATGGTTTCTCTGTGAGTGACTGGCAGGTTCTGTATCCAACAAACACCAGAGCCTCCCTGTGATCAGGGCTTTCAACACTGAGCACTTGTGCGTGTGAGAAACCCTTCTGCAATCCTTGCTTATTTATGGGTAAGGAATGATGTGGGATTGATATTGGTACATTAGACTCTAACTGCTCGAGGTTGTGCAGCAAGCCTGCCAACCCAAGATGCATTTCTCAGGATCCTTGGGGAGTTACAAGGAGGCTTGTCCTTCATCTCCGGTGATCTCATGTGAGCGAGTGGAATGTCATCGCTACACAATAAGAAGAAGACTCATCATTATTCCCAAAAGCATGATAAGCCCCTTTTATCTTAGGAAAAATTTATTAAGCCTATGTACTATCCTGGTAAATCTCTCCGGGTTGTTATTGGAACAGGAACTGGAGCAATGCAAAAGGTAGAAAGGAAAAGAATCTATTTACAGACACTTCTTGTCTGCTGGCATTGGAAACCATAGACATTTTAAAGTGGGTACAGCAAAGCCCTAAATCTTCCCTGTTTTCTCTCAGAATTCCAAAAGGAGACTGGCCTAAAAGCCTGACTGAGGAATTGGCTACTAAAGCCCCAGTTCTCACGTGGATGGGTCAGCACCCCTGTGATCCCTGGCCTGGATGAGAGGAGCCATGGGGCAGTTCTCATTTCACACTGGGGATTGAGTTGATTGCAGACCTGAACCACTGACAAAATGTTACACAGCCATTTTTCTTCTTACTGGCAAAAGGCTTGATCTTGTTTGGATCAGAGTTTAGCTGCCCCCAGTGCTTGTGTATTTCCGTGGCCTTTCAGCTAGCAGAGGGTGAAAGAGGGCAAGGACAAGTTTATGAAAACAAGTAAAGTGTCTAACAGTGTGAAAACTTGAGCTGGATCAGAGTAGATCTTCACTCCGTCAGTGCAGTGATGGAATGGGAAAAACAAATACACACCAGAAAACTCAGGTGACAAGGTGGGATTCTTTTCCCTTTTGCTGTGCCCTAGTTTTCTGGTTGAGTGACCCAGATCTTGTAAAATGTATTTCCAACAACAGTAATCCACACAAATCCCTCCTGCCGCTAACATGCTTGTACATGCACGGCCATGGCAAGAAAGGTGGTTTCAATATATAAGGAAGGATTTTCCTTAGTGCATATGCAGGGCTTTCCTGGAAGTTCCACTGGAATAAAAATATCCCTTCAAATTTTCAGAAGTTTTTCTTAAGGGAACTTGGTCCACAATATGCAGAGTGGCCTTAAACATGCTCTCTGAAGCCCAAGCCTGTACTTTAGCATGGCAGTGAGCCCATGAATGTGCAGAGGATGCTCACCTGCCCTGTCAGAGAGCAGAATCCAGTTGTTGGAAAAGGATGGTCCATGGCATATGCATTGCAAACCACGCTGTTGGATCACTCGCACATCTGGAAAGAAAGGCATGGAGAGGGTTAGATCATAGACATTTTCCACAGCAAATTAGTTAACATTAACTGCAGGAAAAAATTATTTGTGAGGAGAACAGTCCAGGAAACCAATTAAAAAAGTGGACTCGAGGGGGTATGTATTCAGAGAGCTGTGTGGGAAGTTGTGTGCATAGCTTCCACTGAAGTCAGTGTCCAGAGGGGCATCCTGCGGGATGGATGGGCCATGAGAAAATGTCTTTAAGCATGGTCACCTTTATCTGGGTGAATATGAAACCTGTCACTTACTACCTGACAACTGTATTCATAGCCTGGTTAAAAAACTGGGATAAGGAACCGTGGGAAAAAAATCCAACCAAACCAAACCAAACCAAACCAAACCAAACCAAACCAAACCAGAACCAACCAAACCAAACCAAAACTACCACCACCAAAATCAGCTAGTAAACCAACCAACCAACCAATCCAGTGAGGGATAGGAGGGCAGGCTACACATCAGTGCTTTACATTTCTTCCCCAAGCCTTCCACACAGCTGACAAACCTTCAGAAAAGTGGGCAAATCGGACTCCATTTTGAGTAATAACAGGGATAAAGCAATTAAATGACTTTGCAAGGAGTTCCAGTGCTCTTCCCATTAAAATTGGGGATGAATGCATGTATCTCTTTCCCTGCTTTGTTTTTGAATCTATTAGCAGAAACTGGTGGTAGTTTCAGTAGAGGACAACATGTACTTTTTAATGACTTTGTTGCTCACATGACCCAACTCCTCTCGCTGATGGTTCCCATTTTATTTTGGGAGGTATCATGTTGTAGTGCTTAAAAGCTAGCTTGTGCTTCCTTTTGTAGTATCTCTTTTGTGAATAAATAAAACCCTTCAGACTCCACAGAAACTATCATAGCACTTTTTCTCTGCAGTAAATTATGACCAAATAACAAAATGTTTCAAACTCTCAAAGGCTGTAACTAAATACAGCCAGCGTTCTCCTACTTTCTGAATTACTGCAGGAAAGCCAAGTTCTCTGTGGTGGCTCAGCAGATCAAGGGCACTTACTCATAAGTGAACATGCATGATCACATCGCTGTGGCTGCATTGTGTTGGGATAGTGCTGTCCACAGGTTGGGGTGGGGAATGTTTCAAACCAAGCCAAGCAGTTCCCGTGCCTGAAATGCCTTCCTTGAGAGCATAGAGCTGTTCCAGAGGCCAGGCATGAACTGCGCTGGCTGTTTTTTGTGTGTCTCGAAGGCCAGATAAATGTCTGTGTTTACAAAGGACCACGAAACAAACTCTGTGAGAGGAACTCTACTGTTGGATGAGCTCCCTGTGCCAAGTGCATGGAGCCTGGAAAGGCCTGTGATGGAGGTCCAGCACAGGGGAGCTTCTGGGAAGACCTGTCATCATTTGATGTCGCTTAACCACTTTCAAGTCCTGTAGTAAACACTGCTATAAAACCAGAGAGGTGGTGGGGTGCCAAATCTGTGTTCCCCTTGGAGGTCTTGGGCAGGAACAAAGTTTCTGACTGTGCTGGTTGGATCTGGGAGGCAGGACTGCTGATCAGGGCACTTCTGAGGGAGGCCACCGTCTCCTAGTGTGACACTCTGGCCTCATTTCTTTGTAATTCGGACTCGTATTTGACCTCTCAAGCTGAAACCTTGTGAACTGCCTTTCAGAAGATTTCAGCCAAAGCAGTCATACCACTTTTAAACGTAAACCAGGGAAAACCTATTGTACTGCCCATAGTAAAAATCTTTTGGAATTTCTTCTGAGAAGCCCTAGCACCTTTATGGCTCATAGAGGAAAAAATGGAAATTTGGAAGTGCATCCTATGCATTGTGAATGTTCTTTTATTACCTTGAAGAACATCTGGGCATCTTATAACCCTCTGAAAAGTCACACTAATTTAATGAAATCTTCTTTATCAGCAAAAGCCTTCATTATAGTTCAGCTCCAGTGCATGACCCAACTTTCTGTGCACATCCCACCACCCTCCAGGACTGCAGACCCTGCCATCTGAGCAGGCTCATGCTCAGAGACAACAAAGGCAAAGGGTGACTTTCCCCACAGCTCCTGCTTAGCCAGGAGCTTAGGAAAAGGCACTGGGATAGGGTGGTGTAGTGCAAAGTGAGGAGGAAGCTGTCCCACTCTGCTCTGGCTGCTTTTCCTGCTGGGAGGTGGGCAGAGAGCAGGAGGAAGCTGGTGAGGATGCTGAGGGGAGAGCAAACCCACCAGTAGAAAAGCTGGGATGAAGGGCTTGGAGAAACACAAGATCAGTGGCTGTGAGGCAGGACGTGGAGAAAGGACTTGCTGAGACAAGAGATTGGAGAGCAACAGTGCTGTGGGTGAGGTGAGGTCTGGGATTAGCTGGGAACAGGGAGACCAAGAGAAACAGAGCTGAAAGGACATGAATGCAAGAGTGCAGCCTTCCTAGAGGTCATACGGTAAAACACGAAATATTGAAGTTCGAGCACCATTTCTTTTCTCCTCCAACATTTGGTGTCATGGACATCAGAAAAAACCAGGATAAATCCTGATTCTTAAGTCCTGACCCCTGCAGGAGTCTTTGAGACTAGTTAAACCTTTAGGGTTGAACTTTCTGAGAAACTGAAATCTCTGGGAGATTTTACCCACCACCACAAGAAAGGCAAAGCTGCTCTAGTTTGTCTCAGAAATAGGGATCTTCAGGATTGATTTTCCTGCAAAGCTGAGAGCTCAAAAAAACTTGCATTCAGCTTCATGGAGTCTGCAGCAGCGACTTTCAAACCAGAGTCTGTGAAGCACAGGATCCGCAGACAGAGTTTGTAAGGCCTGTGCAAAGGTCTTACAGAAAAACAGGACTTTTTCTTAAACTCTCTACAATTGCAGTTTTTGCTTATAGGAAACTAAGAAGAAAATCACAAGTCCTTAATGGACAGTGGAAGGATATGGGGGAACCAGAGAAACTTTAAATTCAGTTTTCCTCTTATGAGGAGGCCAGTTCTGTGGAGCCAAAGTTAAGCATTTGGGTTTTTGGTTTGGTTTATGCTCTTTGGGCCCCTGTCTGCCAAGGCTCATCCTTTCTGACGAAGATAAATTGCCTCTGCCCACCAGAGCTTTCAGTTTTAGTTCCAGCTGGGATATGCTGGTAATCCTGAGATACAAAATTGTCTTCTGAATATATTGCAGTTAACTTCAGTTGTATGAATCCAAACATTAGCTGGATACTATAAATAGGCAGGATGTGCAAGGAGGCCAAGTTGAAAATGTGCAGAAACCATGCCTTTTTTCCTTAGTGCTATGCTTCATCATGTATAATATTTTTCATCTGAAAAGGAAACAGCATGCACGTGCTTTCTGGCTGTTGTAATTAACTGGACATAATGAAGCGTCGAATTTCCCACTTCAGAGAAGTAGATTGTGAAGGATGGGTAATTTTTTCTCAAGTTTTACTTTCTTGGAGGTAGTTTTCTGCTAGATTGGGTAGGGAGCAGAAATACATCTGGTTTATATTACATGATGGCTGTACTTTGGCAATGGAAAAAGATGGCACTTATAAAAAAGGAAAGAAGAATGAAAAAAGAAAAGTTTGGCAACTGCAGAATAGAGCAACAATTACAAGAACTATCTTAAAATTCCCAGGATTTGTAATTTATTTTTCCATGCTTGCATTTTTCTGATGTTGCTGGTGTTAAAGGAGTGGGACAGAGGAAATTCAGTTGGATTTTGCAAAGTTCAGATACCTCTGTGAAACAATCCCCTTTATTCAGGTTGCCTCCACAGCAACTGCTGTGATTTGCGTGCAAAAGGGATAAGAAGCAAGGAAAAATGAGAGATCATAAGTTTTTACTCGTGTTTTCTTCAGCCAGTGGACATGAAGTCTTGAAGAGGGTCTCCCTCTAAGCTGGTCTCATCTACGGAGACGAGGCAGAAGCAGGATTAATGCAGATGGTTTTGGAAACAAAGCCGTGTGAGGCATCTTTGTGGTGGGAGCGGGGGAAAGTTATTCCAGCAGTGCAAGAGCACCTCGTGATGCGCCCCCCAGTGCAGTTTGCCATTTTTCTCCCCTTTTTATATTCGCCCAGGAAACAGGTTTTGCCCCCCCGACAAAAGCATGGAGAACCGAGGCTCTCCTCCGCGCTGTGGCCGTTTGCACCTCGGAGCGGAGGTGTTGGGAGCCCAGGACACCTGACCACCTGCCTGGCTTTGAGCAGCGCTGCGGTGCCACCTGCGAGCACCTTGCGAGAGCGGAGGAAGTGATGCATCCCCCGGGGCTGCTCTTCTCACTCTCCAGTTTGGAGAGCGCAGTGGTTCAGCCCCTGCAGGGCTGGGGCTTGGGGAGGTTGGGAATCTGCTTCCCCTGCAGTGGGGTCTGACCGCTGGGACTTTTTTTACCCCCAGGTCGTTCAGCAACTGAGCTGACTTGAAAGAGAGCACTGGCACAAAATACGTTCTGAGTGATTTTTAAGCAAGAGCTAATGTGAAAATGTGGGAGTTTAGACCGACGTAAACACATTAATTAAATTTAAAATGATTTTCAAATGTAGTAAATTTTAAAAAAAATAGTGTTTTGGCTCTTGAAATTCCTAAAGAACACATTTTGCTTTCCAAGTCACGATTTAATTAGATTATATTTTATTAGACATTCTTTACAAATTTTAAAATACTGCTATTATACATGCACAAAGGAAAATCAGTTTGAACAATTGTATGTAGGCATTCATTGAAATCAACCACAAAACAGGAACATTTTATGTCAGTTATCAATGTACTCAATATGTATATCTAAAGTGCATTATGTTACAAAAAATATAGAAAGTCAGCAGCACCAAGATATGTTCACAAAATAAATACACCGGTCAACAAAATAAATTATGGTAAATGTGACAATAATAATTGTCTTAGCCTTAGCCAAAAAAAAAAAAAAAAGGAAAATTCACAATAACCAAATGTGCAGTTTCAGAGAGCAATGGGGGGAAAAGGTTTTATTCTGAGCATTTACAATATTTACAGGTAATAAATATTTTAATACTTCCCATATGTTCACTATTACAGAATACTGCAATATGTCTTCCAAAAATCTCTTGCTGAAAATGTCAGCGCCTCCTGCAAAGAAAAAAAAAGGACAGAGAAAACAGAAAAATCAATTAATGTTCGCTTCAAATGTGTGGACACAAAATGAGTGCCACAGACTATAGCAGGTGTGCCTTGCTAGTAACCATTTGCAATTGACCATGTCACAGTTTTAGATATCTCTTCAAGACTTCTGTTTCTACATTTTTCTCAATGCGACTTCTCTAGAAGTGTGCTGACCTGCAGTTTGTCACACACGGAGGCCATTGTACCCTCAGAGGAATGGAAAGGGGCTTGATTTTTGTTTAGAGCCTTACGTGAGAAGATTCCTGAGTGCTACAGGCAGAAGAATTGTATCACCCTGTGATAAAAATGTCAAGTGCTGACAAAGGAAAAAACGCAGTTGGAGAAAAGTGGAATTAGTTTTGAAGCTATGGAAAAGGAAGTCCTTGTTAACGCTGCCGTGGCGATGCTGTGTTAACTGCCGGGGTGTGATGCCATGTTCTGATTAAAACAGTGCCACGGGGCTTATTTGGGCTCTTTTTCCCCCTGACAGACTGCCCTTTAGTCAAGGGGCTGTGGTGTCTGTGAGTAGAGGCTGCTCAGGGCTTGGAGTGAGCAGACCCTTGATAGCATCTCTTCGAGTGCTTGACTGAATGAAAAGGCTCTAATCCTGAAACTTTCCCTCTGGGAGCCAGAGAGCTTGGTCCTGAAAGAAAGCAACCATCCCGTCCTGTTAACCTCCAGCTCCTGTTGCATGCAGGCCAGCTGAAGCAATCAGCTGCAGCCAGTCCTGAGATCTGGGAGTTTTCTAAGGGATGCTGCAGTCTGGTGTGAGTTCTCTCCCCACGAGAACAAAGAGCCTGCTCCCACCCTGTCAGTGTATTCCTTATACTGCAACATGAAGTTGCTCAGAGGAGCTGCAGGAAATGCTGAAGGTTTGGGCGTTTTCCCCTTCTGTCCCTGTGAACAGCACATTTTTTTAGCAGTTCCCTGGGAAACACGTGAGGGTGGAATGTGGAGCTATAGGATGGAGTGGGATTCTCTCTGCTGCAGGACTGATCACCAGAGATGGGGGTAACATTCCACATGGCAAAAGTGTGTGGGTGTGAGACACAACAAAACTCAGATCCTGGAGAGTTTAAGAGGGTTTCCTTAAAGTGCATATTGAAAGGGAGGCCACATTTATCCTAAGGGAGCTTACTAATTCGAAAGATTTTTAGGAAATTAGGTAAGAGCAACTTAATTGAATTGAAATGGGAATAGAGCTGAAATAGCCATGAGAAATAACTTTTTATGTGCCTAGAATGGAAGTGCTAGCATGAAGCTCCTTAATAATTAGCTAGCAACACTATTAGGGTGCATTTCAGGACATACTCCAACAGGCGTAACAATGGCACATAATTCATACAACATGGCTGTGTACGTGTGTGTGTCTGCACTACTCAGGCCTATTTCTAAGAGGGTGATATTTTCAGTTTAGCCTGGATTTTAGGCTTGGTTTTAAAATTTAAGCTAAGCCACAGCTTGTCAGTGGGCTCTGTACTACTGATAATTTGCAAGCTGTGTTCTGTGATTTGGACCTAAGTTTTGCAAGATTGGCTTCTTCCATGAGATACTCCTTGTTGCAAGTCAAAAGACCTAGAGATGACATTATTTTTGTCCATTTCTTTTCTGACCTAAACCCAAAGTTTTTTTTCAAGATTGATCGGAGAGAATTGGCATGAAGGTTTTAATCTAGGGTGTTGACCAGAAAAGCAGCACAGAGATTCAGTGAAAATCATGCTTAACGCTTACATCTTTTGCCAGCCTACTGGGATAACTAAAAACTCATCTACTAGAAGTTTGTTAGGGCTAAACCAACGTGTTCTCTGTACTTGTGAAGGAGGAATTCTGTTTTCCTGTTTTAATGGATTCTCTTTATTTAATCCTCTCCAATTAACGATCTAAAATATTAGTTATTTTTAGGAATCTGTGAGAAATGATGCATTTGGATGTTGGGCTCTACAGTACAGCTGAGAGCCTTCAGCCATCCAGCCACCCTTCAAACAGAAAGGCTGAACTGGGAAAATCAACAGGGTTATACCTGTAGCTCTTTTATATATCCCATTAGATAAACACCAAAGACAGCATAGCAAGAAAAAGAAATAACTGTTGAAATGCCCTGGAATGGTTTTTTCCCCTACATTCTAGATTTCCTTGTGCTCAAGACAGGTGTTATTTACAACACCGTTCCTTGACATCTCTTGAAACATCAGGCGCCTCCTGAGCAGAATCCTGAAGTTTGCCTTCCCTAATGAGCTGAGATGAGCCAGTGTCTCTTACTTCCCTCCTACCTGCTACAGCCATGCCAGCTGGTTCTGGTCTAGGATAGCCTGGTTTATGGCCTGGGATGCACTGGTTTATGGTCTGGGACACCCTGGTTTATGGTCTGAGTGCTCAGCCCCAGGTGCTGGTACCTCCTGTAGATGCCAGGACAAGCTGAGGTGATGGAGCACATTGCAAGCTGTGGCCTGTAAAGCTTAACTCCAGGCTGGATTTTAGTAAATCCCACAGCTGGTGTCTCTTTCCAAGGGATTTAGTGTGAGCAAGTGGCACTTCTCTTATGTCTCTGTTCTGCCAAGGTAAAGGGGAGGAGGAGAGAAAAGGGTGGAGTTCTGCTGGTGAAATGCAAACATTTGAGGAGAACCGAGGAGTGGAATCCTTGGCTTTGTCTGCAAGTGGGCAGATTTCCACTCAAGCTGAGATGCCTGCAAGGGGACGCGTCACTTGGGACACCTAGGCTGATGTCTCCTAGGCCACTGCCCTAAAAGCCCTTCACTGCCATGCATGAGGGAAGCATGTCCCTCTCCAAGAGCAATGCTAAACATTTTTAGGCAGCGACGTAATTATTTCACAAGCTGGCAAAAGGATGGAGCGGAATTACAAAGTCCTAATGGCAGGGAAAATTTTACGGTGAAAGGCTGGTCTGCGTTGTTTGCAGATATTACTGAGAGAGAATTTTTCCGTGTTCTCCCTGAAGGTTAAATAGTAAAATGAAAAACTGTAAAGTAAGGGTAGGAAAGTTGCCAAAAAGGGGAGGTGTTGAGAGGAAGGAAAGAAAACTTCGCCATTTTATAGATGCAAAGCCTTAAATAAAAGTCGAAGCTTTCAATCTGCTGAGGCCCAAGTGTGGGACCAAGATATACTGTGAGATACACTATGGTTAAAGCAGAAAAGGAAATTTTAGTGGCTGTGATATGCTTCCTTTTTGCAGAAATACCTTCACTTGCTACTCGGCTTCAGGAAGCGGATTTTGGCAGTAAATTGTTTACGTGAATTGTGTCTCATAGGAAGGAAAGGCTTTGTCCCCAGTGCAAAGTGGAAGGGGCACTTACCTGCAGAGAGCACCTTGAGACTGTGCTTGAAAAGCCACTGCCCAGTCATGAGTACAAAGATCTGCTGTTACCCCAAGTCTGAGTGAGGCCTTGGCTTCTCACACCAAGGGATAACAATTTCAATAAATACATGGCATGCTCCCCAAAAGACCATAGCAGAATTACCTTAAAGTGTGATTTTGTGTAGTAACAGAGATGTCCAGGAGTGGGCTCTCGGTCACGATGTCGCCATACGTGCCGGAATTTAGCCAAGCTGAGCGGGTTCGCCTCTTTTTCTTCTCTTGTTCCTTACGTTTTCCAGGCTTCGCTTTCTTTTTCTTCCCTGACGCCTTCAGGGGCTGCTCCTTGTAGGTCTGTGATTTGTTTGTCTCCTGAGTTAGGTATCTGCCCTCATCTTCACTGCCGAACCGGACAGGGTAGTTCTTCGTGTTGGTAGCAGGTTTAGGGTTAGGTGACACCTCTGAAGTTGCACGGATCTCTGCAGTGTTGACACCTTCAATTAAATTTTGAAGGAATATTCGTCTTCGTAAGTCTTGGATTGACTTGCCCTTGTCATGCAATAGCTGGTGCTCTGATACAGCCCGTTTGCTAAAGGAAGAGAAGAGAGGAGAGGGAAAAATGTTTAGGATTTGGTTATTGCCCAGTGCTTGGCAGAGCTCCTCTCTTCTCTGCCTATGGTGGCCACAGTGACTGTGTACCAGGCTTGGAGACATCCAGTGAAGTCAGACTGCTGGAGCAAATCCTGCTTCTTCCTCAGAGCAGTTGCTCCCAGCAGAGAAGGGAAAGACCTAAGCGGGTAATAATTCTCAGCTGACTGATCACACGCCACTGGACCTGGAGCTGGATTAGTCACTGCTCTGTTCTAAGAAAGCATTGACTCTTAATATATCACACTTGAGGCAGTAAAAGCAGGAAGGCAGTTGTCAGAGATAGGAAAAGTAAAGGGTCGGATAAAGCAACAAGAGAGGGAAAACCCTCCAGTACTTGTACTGGAGCCGGAAGCAGTGTTTATACAGCATCATTCTGGTGATTTTCTTCTGCTCAGTCATGTACTTAAAAACATAAACAAGTACATAAAAGTGCATTTGATTCCTACATTGAAGTAAGTGCAGTTGTAGGAGCGTAAGGGAAAAATATTTGAATTTAAGTGCCTAAAACATAGGCACTTCAGTCCATAATGAGCTATCCTGGGAGGCAGCCTGAGCATCAGCAGAGACGAGCCTCAGCCACTCCTGTGGGTTTACTGCTTGGTCACTTGTGTCTAATTATGGGTTTAGATGCCTTCCTAGTATTGCTTTGAGTGTGAAATTTTAGGGCCAAATTTCTTGTCTGCTGTGCTGTGCTGTTTGAGTTTTATGCTCTCTTCACTGGATCTTCTTCAAGAGCATCCTGGTTTGATGGAGTGGTTTTTCCAGAGTTCATTCTGACTTTTTAGTACACTGAGCTCTGTCTTGTTTTCGAGGAACTGGGAGATGAGTAGCTATCTCTCTTTTAGAGATGTTGTAGTGGCAAGGAATGCATTAAACATCTGAGGAAAGAAGATACAGATGACACCTGGATAATAAATAGCTAGAGAAAATGTGGGAAAATACATGCCTTTTTCTTGGAGTAGATGCACAGCTGCGCTGTGAACCACAGAGCACAAGCTGGGATTTTAGCTATATTCCCCCGAATGCAATAATACAGTTTATCCTTCCAATTGCTTTACTCCAGCATGCAGAGTTTGGCTATGGAATCTCTCCTCTCGCATCAGGGTATGGCATGTGATTGGCTTCTCACTGGCCAAAGAAATTCTATTCACTGCTTTGCCTGTCCTATAATTATTTGGTCAATTAGCTGGGTAAGAAGTGGTTTCTGCATGTGGGTGAACTGGAAGAAGACACATCATTGTGAGTGAATACTCCTTCCTTCCATCCCATCCCTCTTTTTCCTGCTACGTTACCAGGTTTCAAAATGCAAAATGTTTGAGAGTGTTCTGCAGTTTCTCTTTCTCAGTCCCCTCAGCCAAACTTTTTAGATTTATGACTTAATCAACAGTAGAGCTATTGGAAGTTGGCAACTTCAAGTGGCACTGGTTTAAAAGCATCCCGTTCAATTTTTGTCTTTGTAGGGCTGCACTTTTTGAGTATTGGGTTCAAGTGATGAATTTAAGTGACACTACATCTCTATTGCTCAGTGCAGAATTCAAACAGCAGCTTTCCCCTGTTCCGCAATGAGACTGAAAGGTGACTGTCAAAATCTTGCTCAAAATCAACTCTACATATACTGAGGTTTGTGAGCACACATGTAATCAAATATTGTCTGTGTTTTAAGTGTCCCAAAATCAGTTTTGGGTTACTTCAGTCTTTAGGGCAAATATGTTATGCCCCTCTACTAAATGTCCCTAAGCAAAAATGCAATGTGATAATCCTAATTTGATCCCATATTGTGTCTTTCTCTTCAGTGCAGCTGTGACCATTAACACAAGCTCATGATCTCCCCCAGAAGAATGTTTTTGACCAAGAGCCATCTCCAACACTCTTCTCATTAGGGTCAGTCTGGTTGGCAAGTAGGCCAATAAAACCAGGACCCTGGACCCCTCCGTGTGACTGCCTCTGCGCTGCCTGTCAGGCTGTCCGGTGTGACTCGCGTTACATTCCGAGCTTCAGAAGTCTATTTTCTCAGGAATTTTGCAGGGGGAATGCAGATCTACTTTCACTCTTCTAGTTCATAGAAAGTGTATGAAATCTCAGTGCTTTAGGGAGTCTAAACCAGTGTCTCAAGTAATGAGCAAAGCTTTCCTACTGCCTCTTGTGAACTACCAAGGATAATTCCTTCTATCACAGACAACCTAAAGCTGCCTTAATCCCCTAATGTGTATTTGGTCAATTTCCCCACTGTGACAAAATCTTGACTCTCCAAAGCCTGTTATTAAAGTCGTCTTGGTGGAAAACCTATTCCATTTTACAGAACTGAAACCTAAACATTTGGTTCCAGTACACACAAGGCAGTCAGAGAGCATTACAAGATCTACATCTTGAGTGAGTATGCATTTCCAAAATAATGCAGGGATTGATGTGTGAGCAGTTGGTGTGCCAAGGAGGGTGGGTTTCTCTTTAAATGCCTGTATGATATTTAGCATCAAGTCTGGCCCCAAATAACATTCTGCTATTCCAGATGATTGTATAACATTACGCAGTGTTACATTTCACATGACTTTTATTACTCAGCCAGACTTAAGGATTACATTTTGCCTACCAGCTTCCTTTGTGTGCTCTAGATCAAAAATCTCCTTGAAACAAAGATGTGGTAGATACATATCTCTTTGACCTTCTGCCTCCTTCTGCTTCAGTTGTTCAAACAACTCCTATGTTTGTAAATCATGGAGAAAGACTTGCCCAAGAAGACTGATGTAAGAAGTGCTTCATAATGGAGATATCAACAATATCTCACCCACACACTCAGAGTAGGAAGGCAATGGAGACTGGAATGATTGCATTCACATATTGGCTATGATATGTAAAAAAATATTAGGCTGTTAGGGTTAAGATGACCCACTAGAGGTCCCTTCCATCCTTCTATAAAATGCACCTCTTATCCAAGGAAAAGGATCCTGTACCCAAACCAAGAGCAGTAAATGCTAAGCTTACATGTGGCAGGCACTTTTGAGAGTGGGATGTTGATGGTTTGTACTTGACCAGAGCATCCAAACTAATTACGGGATCCAAGTACACTGTGTACTTATGAGACTGAGTGTCTCATCATGGGGAGAGCAGCAGAAATCCATGACTTGTGACTATCCTGACTTCACATACTTCCAGATAAGCTGCTCTTTTCAGGCACATTCCTCCTTCATTTCTTTTTCATTGAGGTATCTAACATTTCTAAAAGGCTGCATTCTTCAAGTTACCACTTTCTATCTCAGAGAGTTGCTCTTATTTAGCTGTTATTATCCTTGACCGTTCATGTTGGGTCGGATCATAAATTCAGAAAAATAACTGGGGAGGATTCAGTCAGCTCTCTGGATTTTGCAAGACTGAGTGCCCTTGCCACTGACTCCAAAGGGAGGGAAATCTGCTCAACCTATCTCAGGCTTAGGAAAAATATTTTGAACAGATCTAGGAACATGATGCTGTGATGTCTGGACATGATGATAAAAATATGTAATTTCATTTTGAGGCATTACTGGGTTTCTCAGAAGTTCTTTAGCAGCTGAAGCACTTCTACAACAAAAAACATGTCTGGAAATCTTTTCTTGGGACAATTTGCAATTGCTTTCCATGGGAGATTTGCTTCAGCAAAGTCTGTAGAACCAGGCCTATGTAATTTTGATTATTTTTGCATGTTTATAATAATGTGCTTCAGTATTTTCATCCATTACTGGTTTAAGCTTTTGACTGAGAAAAAAAAAATCTCAAAACCTAAGTGAGTTATTAACCATTAACTCTAGGAATGGTTTGTGGTGGTATTAAAACAGGACACATGTTTGAGTGTGGTGTCTGTGTTTGTGCTGTGCCCACAAACAAAACTACGTGAATGCCACTAACTGACAGCTGACTGGTTTCTTGTGTGTGTTTTACATGGCAGAGCAAAGAGGGAGCTGAGAAATGCATTTTCACTGGTTAGCTCACACTTTTCTTCCTCCCTGTCAGGACAGAATGGGAATGTTGGGAAGACCTCTAATCCTGACCTTTGAAAACAAGTGTTAGAACTATGCTAACTTCAAAAAGAGAGAGAGTATGTCTTTGCAAATCTAATTATTTTTTTAATAACCGAATTTGGCTTAGATCCAGTTCAGAGTTTCCTAGCCAAGAAAGTAACAGCATTTAACTACACTTCAATTATTTTCTTTTTTATTTAATTTTGAAACTGAAGTTTGATTCCACCATATAAAATGGTCCCAAAAGAAAGAGATAGCCCAAGAACAGCTTTCAGGAGTACAAAACAGTTAATGAACTGAGAAGAATACACTGTAACATTATCAGTAATAACATGTTCTACACAATTTGCTGTAGGAGATTTGTAATAGCTCTCTGCCTGGTGCCAAACTTTAGGTGTGTCTGAAGTCACTTCACCTGGGGTATACATTTTTTTCTTTTGGGTGTTTGGGGTTTGTTATTATTATTATTATTATTATTATTATTATTATTATTATTATTATTATTATTATTATTCTGTGTGTTGCTTAAATGGCAGAGGAAGTGCTATTTGGAGATCTTGTCCTTATGCATGTAATAAAACATTTACAAGGAAACCCATCTGAAATTGTTTGCTGTGTCATGTTTCCCTGTAAGTTGTGATCGGATTTTCCAGCTCTCTTTCTCCAACTTGGCTTCCTTTGGAACTGAATAACAATACAGCCCTCCCCAGTATGACTGAGGTGTTTCTTCCTTAGAAAATCTGATGCAAGTCCAGAGAAAGCCAGTGAGTTAGATGTGTGAGACAGCTGCTCCTGCATCAGCCCAGAGGCTTCTCTTGCACTTTGCGTACAGGTTTTAGTATAAACCAGGCTGATTATTTTGGAAGGAGCAAAAAGGTCATTTCCTGAACAGACTGTCTTAAGTTACACTATCATTTATCAAAAAATATGCCTCTGCCTCTGAGTAAGATACTGGACTCCCTTTGGATGTTTTTTTCCCCGAAGTGGCAGAAATCCAAAGCAATTGTTCAGTACTTCAGTGTCATGATAGCCCTCACTTCTGCGTGTTTCGCCTACCCTTATCAATATTGGCTCCACGCCAGAGCCGAGGAAGCGTCTGCTATTTAATGTAACACACAGCATTTAGATAAACCGGGATGCTCTCCGCGAGGGTCCCGGGCAACAGCACAACAATCACCCAGCTGCGTCGGAAGAGAAGCCCCTCAGCTTTCACATCTCCTCCCCCAAAACTTTGTAGGGTCAAAGCTTCAAAGCGCCCTTTCCCTGCCTCAAGCGCCTCTTCCTGGCTCTCAGGCACCGCCGGTGAGCACCTGGGGCAGGTAACCCGGAGCGGCCCCGTGCAGAGGAAGCAGCGCTGCGGAGCCTCCCGGGCTGCCTCCCTCCCCACCCGCCCCGCTGCCGCAGCGAGGGAGAATAAAGAGAGAGAAAAAAAGAGAAAGAGAAACTCACAGTCTGCGGCTGATCCCCTCTACTGATCTCCCGTAGGAGGGCACGGAATAACTCAGCAGGAACACTGCGAAACTCCACTGCTGGAAGAGTTTAGCGAACATTGTATCCTCCGGGGCTTAAAACCTGCAAGGAAAAGGAGGTCAGTCCCGAGGGGCAGATGCGCCAGCGCTGTCCTCAAGGAGTCCCCGCTTCGGCTCTACCAGCTCCGAGGCTCTGAAGGAAAAACAAACTTTCTGAGCTCTCGGCTCACTCCTTCCAAACTTCGCTCTGTCTCTCTCCCTTCCTTGCTGTCTGCCTCTCCCTCCCTCCCTCTTTCCCTCCCTCCCTCTCTCTTTCTCTCGCTGCCCGCAGGCAAGATCTCTCTCGGTAATAGTTCAAAAAGCATCTAGCTCTCATTTGAACAGGGTTAGAGCGGGGTCCAGTGAGTTCCCTGAGCCTTGTTTAGTCCTAGTCCGCTAAGCCACTCTCTCAGGGCTTTATGTTGCAGCAGAAGCCCTCTTTGCAGATAAAGAAAGATTCCCAAAAGTCAGCTCAGCTGCTCACTTCTCTGTAAACACACGAGCGGACGCACGAACACACACACAGACTGAGGCGGGAGGGGGGATGCATCTCCACATCTGTCTTTCAGTATACCTCTGCAAAAAAAAGGGTCAGGTTCACGTCTCCAGCTGCCGGAAAGTTTTGGTCCCCAGCAGTGACAAGGAGAGAGACAAGCAGTGACAAGGAGAGACAAGCAAAGGTCGCTGCCTATCTGGAGAGCCCGAGAGGTCTGAGAAGAGCGGTAGCCCCGGGAGGCTCAGGGGCTGGGAAGCATGCTTGGCTCAGCAGGTTAGACTGGGCTGCAGCCCGCGATATTCACACGCTCCGCAGCAGCCTCTGGGAGACCTGCGGGAGGACGGAGGGTTTTGCAAAGAGATGGCGCCCTAGGAACATGTGCAGAGAGAGCGAGATCCCGGGCGGGATACCCACAGCCAAAACGGAGACTGGGAATCAGCTCTTCCCGGGCCCGGAATCAAAAAGGAGCGAAGTAAGGGAAACACCCGGCAGCACATGCACTCAGCGGACCCCAAGGACTCCGGCCAAGCTCTCCGCATCTTCTCCAGCCGGACTCCTCTCTCGCTCACCTTCCAGCTCTCCCTTTTCGTGTTTACCCCCGGGTGAGCGCCTCCCTTGCCGCGGGAATTCCTCCCATCGATGGGGGCACTTTTTAGCTCAAGCCCCAAAGCCCTGTCCGGCACTGTTGCCGCCTTTTCTTGCACGCACCTACCGTTGTTGGTCGCGGCTCCCCTTATTAGCTGGAGGGTAGGTTCCTAATGATGCTAATTGTACGCTAGTGAAGGGAGGGGGGAGCTAAGGGGGAGGGCTGGGGGAAGGACTCGCGGTCTATGAACACAGGCGCTCCTGGCCAAAAAAGTAAACTAGTGGAAAGTTTTCTCCTCCTCTCCCTTTTTCGCCTTCCACTTCGCCCTCCTGCAGCCTGGCCAGGGCGCTGCAAACCGCTGCGTCAGGTTGCGCTCCCGTGCGAGGCGGGCAGTGCCGCGGGGCTTGCGGGGACAGCGGTGGCAGGAGCGGCGGGAGGCGGCCGGTCATCCTCGGTCACCCCCGGTCATCTCCGGTCACCCCCGGTCACCCCCGAACCCCGCCGGGCACCGACGGCCGGCAACCCCACACCCCTCGACGGAGGCACCAAACTTTTCCATCCCGGGATGACACTTCTGTGAAAACCGACAGTAACCCAGCCCGCCCGTCTCTCCGGCCTGTTCGGGCAGGGAGCTGCCCCCGGCTGCTGCAAGGGGGCACAGGGACAGAGCCGAGGGCCCGGTGCGCCCCTTGCCCCCTCCCCCGGCGGCTCTCCCAGAGGCAAATACCCTGCACGCCGATCTCCTCACGTTCGACGGCGGGGGCCGGGCCGTGCCAGCGCACACCTGGCGACGCCGGCTCCGTCCCGGCAGCATCCCGGGAGCCCTCGCCCCTCCGCGGGGCCCCGCCGAACCTCCCCCAGAGACCGCGGCGGGCACCGCCGCTGCCCCCGGGGCGCTGGGGTCGCTGGTTGTGCCGCTGACAGCCTGATTTACAGGGAATGCTTTCCCAACACCCTCACAAGCCGCAACAAAACACTGAGGCGTGCCAGCTGATTGCTCCTTCTCATCCTGCCCCCGAATTAAAGAAGGCTCTCTTCTTTAGGAGACAGTTTAGGTGCAAAGCAAAGTGGTTTTTCTACCTGCAGGTTATTTTAAGTTAAACGACGCTTGCTGCCACAGTTTAAAAGCCCAGCTCCTTAGCCAGGTTCCACACCACACAGGCAAATAAAACCGACAACATAAGAGCTGAAATAGAAATCATGCTGAAAACATTAAATCGTTTATACTGTAAATAAATCCCCTGAACAGCTGGTAGGCTATAAATTAAAATGTATAGCTAATAGGCGCCTTTGATTTACACTGCCCTTTCGACTAATTAAAAATAATTATGAGATCCCCTGAAAATAACCCCCGACACACTCATAGGTGTATTGCTCATGTTAAAAGTAAAACGTCCATCAAATATTTTCAGAATTTCCTCTCCCCCAGAAATTAATTTTTTTAAAATACACCAAAAAAACAACACACACCATCCCTTACAGACTCAGGAAAAATAAATAGCCTCTATAAACTCAGAATCCTGAAGTTTCTTCACAATTTATCACTTCACCTTTTCCTTGAGTTACAGCTGTTGTGCTTCTCAGAGATCACCCTGGCCAACAGTGGTTGCTCTTCTCAGCAATCGCTTCCAAAACTATGTCCTATGCTTAAGAAGAAGGGAAAAAAAAAAAAAAAGAAGTTAAATGAATTTTTAAAAAGGCAATACTTTTCAAAAATCCAGCCTACTGAGCTTTGATTCTGCCTGTAACAGATCAGGGCTAAATAAAGGGTGTTAAAAGCAGGTGCTTTTCTCCCTTGCTGCTCTTTTTATTATGAAGAACAGAAGCTTCCCCTAATATATATAGTGAGGGAGACCCTTCTCCATTGCTTTTATTGAAAAGACCAAACTTGTGACATCACTAACCACCTTCCTATGGCTGAGTTTGCCTCTTCTCTGCCTCAGTGGGCTTGGGAAAAAAAAAAAAAAAAAAAAAAGAGGTTATTAAAAAAAAAATAGTGCAACCCAGCTATGGCTGTGCTAATACGGCAGGAACTGAGCAATGCCAAAGGCGTTCAGGAGGGTCTCACGACTCACTATCATCCCACGCTCCCATGCCCCCCTTGCCCCCCGCCACCCCAAGGGCTGTCATCTGAAACGACCGGCGCAGCGCTTTGTCACCTGCCACGTACGCAAATGAGCAAACTCACGTACCGGTGAGCAAACTCCCGGTCCCAAGCCTCACGGTAAGCCTGAGCCCTCCTCCGTGGCAGGATGGAGAGGAAAGTCTCCTCACATGGGGTTCAATCCTTCCCTTCCCCGCAGGATGCCGCGGGAGATGCGCTCCCGGGAGGGACCCGCCGACACCTGCAGCATCTCCCCCTCCCTCCCGGCTGCTCCGCACTGGCGGCTGCCGGTGTTCCCTGGCCTCGGATGGGTGAGAAGAGATGAGGCAGGACTAGAGGATGGACCGGCGCGATTTCAACTCCCACACCTGCGCCGAACATCGCTCCGCTCACGGAGTGCCCACGGGCACGGCTGGCCCCGTGTCTGGGAGAGGGGAAAACCCCACACTTTTGTGGGGCTTTCACCTGCGCCGGGGTCTCGGTTACGGCAGGGCTCCCCGCCAAGGCGAGCAGCCTGCGGCCGCCGGTTGTTTCTGCAACCGAGATGCACGGAGGGAACCGGTCGTTTTGTCTGACCTGGGAAAGGCTTCAGCCGCGGAGAGGTGAGGCAAAACCCCGTGCTTGCCTTTCTGGCCAAGCCCTCTGTGCAGCGACCAGGCAAACCTTATCATTTTAGGTTTTCTGACTCCACTTTCTCCCGTCTTCCCGCCTCAAAGACAATGAGATTTTGGAGGGATGCCGCTCTTGGCTTCTGCCTCCTTTTTCCATACGTATAAACAGGCATAAATCAGCTTTCTTACGAGGAAGTTGACCTGGGAGCTTGGCTAGAAAGATAAGTCCCTGTTCCAGATTTGGCACGTAATTCCCGAGCGGGGAATAGAGCCAGGGGCTGCGGGCGGGTGTGTGACAGGGTTCCCCCCAGAAGCCGCTCAGGACCGAAACAAAAGCCAGCAAGTGGGACAGGTTCAGCTCTTTGGGGAGGCGGTGCCCTTGCAGCCTCAGGGAGGCAGAGGGAAATAATGACTAAACCCCTGCCCCGTGCTCGGAGACGGGCTAAATCCTCAGCTCCGCAAACTTCCCATCCTTCACCTCTGTGAAGTTCCGCCTCTCCCTCCTCCCTCTTGTTTTATTCACAATAAAGCATTTTCGTCATTTCCCCTCCCGGATTTCTATAACCTCAGTTGCACTCGTCCAGGGCTTCGGTTCAGACGGGGAGTTTAACCTCCACAGCCTTCCCAGGGTGGAAAAAATGGTGTTCAGCAAAATAACACAGGCGTGCTGACTGCTGGAGAGTCTGGCGGGGAAGGGAAGGGAGCGGCACAACACTGATTGCTGGACTCGTCCTGAGAGGACCAGAAATCCCCTGACTTGCTCAACCTCTCTGATCCAGCAAGGTTAAAAGCCAGCGAGCGCAGCTCTCTGCAGGCGAGGTGCGAAGACCCAGGATATTTTTCCAGGGCTCTCAGGGTGGGCTCTGCTGTGCAATTGGTAGCAGACACGACTGCTCTCAGATTGAGGCAGACTTTCTAGCACACACTCATTCTTGCCCACGACCTAGCCCTGCTGCGCTCTGCAGTGCCCAGCTCTCATGAAGGGTGCTTTCCTCTCTGACTCTCCGCTGGCCGTCGGGGATGAGAAACTCCTTCTTCCACGTCTCACGCGGTGTCATCTTCGCACTGAGTGAAAAGTTTGCTCGGAGACAAAGAGAAACCATCTTTTTCCTTCCCCATCAGCAAGCCCCAAAAGCTCCATGCGAGCACACGGATCTCCTTTATTAAACCATGATAGAGCAGCTGAACAGAGCCGCCTCTCGCACCCGAGGGGCGGCCGGAGTTTCCCCGGCTCACCTATTGACACAACGCGCCGTTTATTTAGACAATATGCATTTAATTTAATGCACTCGAGAAAGGGCGGGCAGGGCGGAGAGGGGTTGAAGCAAAAACACAAAAAGCTGCGCGGAACTGAGGAGAGCTTTGCCAAATCTTCCGTCTGGTTCCTAGAATCCAGCAGACAGCGAAAGGATTAATTTTCGGATTTGCGGGCGGGGAGGCGGTGATGAATCCCCGGGGCTGCCGCTGCCCCGCAGCGCCCGGCGGTGCCGGTGCCGCGGCCGGCGGAGCGTGGCCGGGCTCCAGCCCCAGGGCGCTGTCCATGGTGGTGCGGCCCCGGCCGAGCGCCGCCGCTCCGCCGCCGCCGCCGGACACCTCACCCCGCTCCGGCACCGGCACCGGCACCGGCACCGGCTCCCTGCCCCTGCCTTCTCCACAGGCACAGCGATCCAGCCCACCTGGGCCGCTCTAACAGCGAGCCGCCGCCTGACGCCCAGCCCGCAGGGGACAAACGAACGGAGCAGGCAGCTGGTTGAGCCCCCGCTGAAGGGACACTTGCAGGCAGACCCCGTCCAAGCCCTCACGGCGCTCGAAATGCCGGCAGCCACCACGCTTTCGATGGCACGTGTATTTTCGTTTAGTGCTCTGAAGCCATGAGCTCTTACGTTGCCCCTCTGTCTAGGTCTGGTCTTGATTTCATCTGGAAATATCTCTTAACACAGATTGAACTCTTTTTTTTTTTCTCCTTCCCCCC
>VWPU01002864.1:0-337014 GCA_013398955.1 Callaeas wilsoni | reverse complement strand
GGGGGGGGGGGGGGGTTGGGTGGGGGGGAAGATTTGCAATTTGTTTTTGTGCTATGTTGGAACAAAATCCATCCCTTTAGACACTTTTCTGAGACGAGACAGACTCACCTCCTGCCTTGGAATAGCTTAGTGGTTAATGTACTCATCTGGGATGTGGGACACCAGAGGTCAAGTCCTTCCCTTCTCTGATTCAGAGTCCTAATCCCTGGTCTCTCGGTTTCTCTCAGTTGCCTCCCATCCCAGACCTAAAAACTTTTCCGATTACATTTGTGATGAATTGATATTTTCCAGTGGGTGAAAACTGAATGCCTGTCAAAGGAAAAATTCCCCTCTAATAGTAATTCTGAGCAGTTATTCTGGGATTTTTTTGTTAAACAAGAAGTCCAGACAGCCATCATACAACAGTAGAAGGGAATTGAAAGCTGTGAAAAGAAGAGGTGAGCTAGGAAAAAGGAACAAGTATCCTTCTCTGATGGCAATCAGGGCTGGCATGGTTAAGACATACTTTCTTTATCTTTATCTTTGCAAATTATTTGGGCAAAGAAGGAGGACTCTGTCCTTCCCCATAGCTGCAGAGGGCTAGTACAGCTGGGGTGTGCTTTCCTTGGATATGGTTTTGCTTGATCTTTTCTGTTCCTTTAGCTTATGGAACACAAGAGAAAGCTGTACTTGGGATCATCCAGCCTCATTTGACTTCCCAGCTAAGAAGACAGGCTGCCTTTCCACACTGATGGAAAGAACTGGTTTATGTGAAGCCTGAAGTCATGCCTGTGATTCTGGGCAGCAAGGTGCTGTAACAAGCTCTACCTTGAGCATAGCCTTTATTAGCTAACATTCCTGAAGCACATATGCATTTTGGTTTTGTTTTATGCATTTTTGCATAAAACATTTTTGCATTTATGCAGTTTTATGCATTTTGGTTTTGTTAATCTAATTATTTTTGGTAACATCCAGTCTGCTTTCCAGGAACTTTGCTGCTTCTTGCTGTTTGTTTTAAAAAGTAGAGATGACTGGAACTGTTACATGCATCCTGTGCTTTGACTCAGATCTGCTTTGTTCCTTCCTTTGCTCCTATGCAAGTAAAATGATCCTTTATTCTCTTCTTTCATACCATATTAATTATCCACTTTCATATCCCTAACTCCCAGTGAACAAACTGCATCTTTAAACTCTTCCCAGAAGTCATGGGATCCAGTCCAGCTCTCACTGAAGCCAGACTGCTTCTCTTCATTCACTTCATTTGGATGGCGGTCAGCATCTTATATGGCCATCCCTTCTTTAAATATGGAATGTCCTTTAATCTCGCAGTGTGGTTTCTTTTCCAGACATGATGTCCCATAGGTTGTGAACCCTAGGCTGCAATAAGCAAAGTGGAATGACCACCTCACTTGCTTTAATCAGGCCTTGCATAGTGAAATGTAGCCTGGAGAGTTGCCCGTGACACAATGCATAATAAGCTTGGACATCAGGAGATGTGAGTAAGCATATTTTTTAGGAGTTTCAATTACCCCTTGCAGGTTAGGGTTCTAAATTTACTAGATTATCAAATTTTAAATTCAATTAACCTGAAGAAATAAATAAGGATAAACTATAAAAGTTATTTGCTATTATTTTTTTTATCCCAAGATAAGGAAAATGTTTCCTATAACAACTTGCCTTACACTGAGATTAAGTTAATTGCTCCTTCACCTCCAGATTTCGTCTCTCTTAAAACCAGAAATATTACTTGATGTGTTTGGTCTGACCTAGAAATGGTGCTCTCTAAAAGTTGTTTTCTGTTTGTTAGGAATTTCGACTACTCTATTTTTGCCAGATGCCTGAAGCAATTTCAGTGGCTGTGGGAGATGGAAGTGTAAAGGTACCCAAAAGAGTTTTGGCTCTGGGCAGGACTGGACATTTGCAGGCGGAGTTCCTAGGTTCTGCTGCTCTTATTGATTTTCCAAGCCCTTGAGATACCTTGAGTCTAACGTGGGTTCTGGAGCTGGCAGGTGAGGGAGTGACACCCGGGAGTTTTCCGAGAGCAGCCCGGATGACTCAGGGCTGGCCCCACACAACGCGTGTGGAAACAAAGCAAGCTATAATTAGTGCAGCCCGAGGACAGCTCCAGCAGGGAGCTAGAGGTGGCTGTGCTGGCAGGAGCTGAGATCCAAGGTTGTAATACACACCTTGACACAAGCAGGAGGTAGTCATCACTTCAACCTGCGGATCAGAATAACAGCAAGGGCTTGGCTTCTGTTGTATTGGAAATATTTGGGTTTCTCAACTGCATTGTAGGCTACCAGGTTAGAAACCCCATCTTCAAGTGGTTTTCCCATCTCTGTCCTGTGGAAGTGCTGCCCTTGCTGTCTGACTAACTTGAATTGCCCTCTTGAATAAGCCTTGTCTCTGCAGTACAGCAAACAGGCCCATAGGATTCAGAGGTCTCTGCTTCATGTCGCTTTTGGCAAAGGAGTGCAGCTGGGCATGGAAATGGGATGAGCTCCTTGCTTCAGCTCTGAGTGATGTATCAGTTTTGAAGTGATGTGTACACATGGACAGAAAAGGCTTCTGGGCTTTCCACAAAGAGTTAATTCATTCAGAGTGCATGGCTATTCCAGCCCTTTTCAGAGAATCTTTCAGACCCAAGCCACTGCAGAAATTCCTCACACGTGCTCAGACCCAGCAGAGCTCCCCTTCACTTTGTTGTGTTCCATCTTTGAAAGCACAGCACTGAAACTCCTACAAGAACCTTGTGCCAAGACCAGCGGACCAGAAAAAAAATGACATTAAATTTGAGGGATCCCATTTGTATAAAGAGCTTGCAGGATTCAGGGAGAGGGATGTCACATCCCATTACATTTGTATGGTTTTTCATTAACCATCCATGGGGTCACAGGAATGAATAGGGAAAAATTGTGCAACAGGTGGTGGAGCTTCCCAAATGGTTGCCTATCTCCGATTGTCCCTGGGATGCCTTTGTCCTCTTTTCACCAAATATCACTATTTTTGTAGTATCAGGGCGAAAGGTAATCAGTGATAAGAAAGGCCTGTCTTGTCACAAAGGCAGCGTTTGTTAGGCTCATCACTGGTGTCATTGCAGTCAGGCTGTGTCAGACTCTTTGAGGGCACACTCATAAACTCCTTTCATGCGGCCAACCCGCAAAAAGGGCTGGGTCTGTGTGTGGGAGGAAGGGAAGCAAACTTTATTTCAGTGACTCCAGCTATCAGAAATATCAGCAAGCCATATTGTGAAGGCCACCTGCACACTGTGCAATCTGTCTTCCCAAGAGCTTCAGAGCAGGTGGTTTTTAATCAAGGTCTCCAGGTGCTTGTTTGTGAAATACTTTGTTTCGAGGGACATAGGCGCAGTCTGAGGAGGAGGGTGATATCTGTGCAGACCTCTGGAATCCTGCACTCATTAGTAACTAGTGATGATTTGCTTGTCAACACCTATAGGAAAGCCAATTTGTACTAAATTATTTAAACCTTACTCAAACAATGATGATCTTATTTGAGCTGCAGGTGCTCAGCTTCAGGCTCAGGCTTGTGTAAGCTGTTTACTTGTTATGCCTCAAAATACCTTTACTGACAAAAAAGAAAAAAATGGGAGTGTAAGAATGCACAAAACAACAACTTTGTTAAGTTTTAGGGCCTTTTCCCATAAACACACAAAAGCTGAATTAAGACAGTCTTGTTAAGTTTTTCCAAGCCTCTGAGATCCCCTGTATATTCTACAGAGATTTTGCAAAATAGAAAACATCTCTAGGCTGCCTGTGAGCCAAAAGGCTCTGCTGCACTTGGTGCTGTGTGGATTCCTGTGCTACAAAAATACCTTCTGCTTAACAAACCACTTTAAGGACAAGTTGCAACAGGAGAACAAAACAAGCAAAAAGGGATAACAATAATCCCAAATCCATTTCAGTCAGCTTTGTATCAGTCCAGCCTGCTGCCTGTAAATTGAAGCAGGTAAAGCTTCAGGTGAAATTTAAAGGTGTGCAAGGAAATGATTTAATGGTATAAGGGATACAAGGATTGACGTGGGTGACGAGACAGGGAAAGTGGGAAGTGCTGTAAGTGTAAACATAGGAATATAGAAAGAACTGAACAGCCAGGTAAGGAGAAGTTCAGCTGTGAAAGAATCTAAAAGGAGGGATAAAAGGTAGTTTGTCTTTTATTAGGGTTTGTTTGTTTGTTGTTTTTTGGGGGGTTATTTGTTTGCCATTTTAGGAAGGAAGGGGGAGGAAGCAGAAGGCCATGAGTGATATAAAGTGCAGGACTGAAATAACTAGGAAAGAGGATGATTTTGACAATTCCTTTAACAGATGAGGTGATGAATAATTTGCAGTGGCTGAGGGTTAAGATTCAGGGGTGAAGTGCCCTGGTGAAAGCTTTTGTGTTCAAGATATCTTCTGAAGATGATGAAAGACGAAAATATTTGAGTTTAGAACAAGTGTTGGAAGAAAAAAGACGGCTCAATCCCTCTTTCCCCACCACCAAAATGAAAGTCCAGAACCATCAATCCAAGAGACTGCATGTTTGATAACATTCTTATCAACATGGAGAAAGAGTAAAAACAGTGTGTGGATTTGGAGCTCAGCTGAGATTTTAACCGAGTTAAGCTTAAGTTCAAGATCATACAAATGAGAGATGGAATGAAGGATGGAACTGGATGGCGGCAGTTTCATGTATCATCTTTCTAAAGGCAGTTTGAGAGTGAAAAAAGGTTCTGTGTTCTGTGCCATGTACTGTGAGTCTCAGTTCATAGCGAAGTTTTATCTCTTATTGCAATGCAAACACACAACAATCACAAATGAAGGGTTAACGACAGCAGTGTAAAGCCCAAAGAAAGGAAAGGGGGAAAGGAGGAAAGATCATCTGGATGTGGTTCTAAATGGCCAAGTACAAGAATGTAATGGAACTCAGTGACCAGTGCAGAGTGAAATTTAAACAGGGTGTTACTGATATGAGGATGTGGATGGAGGAGGAGATTTGGGACTTAGTCAAGAGAAAGAGGTTGGAAACTTATCTGAGAGTTGCATTAGCCAAAAGAAGAGGCTAGAAGTCAAACTAGAGACAGCGGTGAATAGTGTTAGTCAGAAGAATTCTAGAGCTTGTTTTTTTTTCCTTTGGTGTTGCAAAAGTCACACAACCTCCTTTGTGGGGGGAAAGAAAATGGGAATGTTGTCAGGTATGGGTTGCTTAAAGACAGGAAGAACTACAGCATGTTTAAAACAATGTTGTGACTTTCTCTGTCTTATTTCATCCCATTGGTGTAAGACAGAAATATTTTGCCAAGCGCAGAGCTCACAGGTAAGTCATTCTGCTGGAACTGTAGCTCTTATATGAACCTCGATCAACTTCAATTGGGTTACAACACAGCATATTTGAGACTTCCTGTTCCTGAACTTTCACCTGAGTATGAAAAGTAGGTATTTTCTCTGCTTTTGTTTTAATCTCTCAAGTCTGCCATTGCCCTTCGTGGATATCTCTCTTTGGTAATAAGGTTATCTCCTACAGTTGGTTTTTACCCTGATTTCCAAGCTCTTCCACGCTGGCTTTTTTATTTGTGTGTACAGTTCAGTCACATCTCTCGTTATTAGAGCTACTTTAGAAACATCTCAAGTTTTACATTACCTGCTTAAGTAATTCACACAGAAGGTACCAAGTCTTTCACGTTTCTCCAAAGAACCAAACAGTGTCAGCCAGTTCACTGACCTGAAACCATTCTCTCAAACTCCAGTTAAAGGTGGTTTCTTCATCGACCCTCGGTACTGGAAGGTTCCCCAAGAATACTGGCATGGGGACATAGCTGAAGTTTTTTCAAGACTTCTGTCATTGTTTCCAGGGCCTTGCTGGAAGCACACTATCAATAATGTAATCTCACCTTCAAGTCCAAAAATTTCTGTATACAAAGTTCCATGAAATCACTGCTGTGTGAAGGAATACTGGGATTTTTTCCCAGCCTCTTTCACAGAAGTTTCACTATAGGTTTCATGATCTTCTGACGAGTCATGTGAATACAGTGCTTGGTCATAAAAAAAATTGCAAATTTGATGTATTTATATTAACTTGTAAATTTTGCTATCTTTCCCATGCAGTAATGTTTTTTATTCTATTTATACCACCACAGAACAGATCAGCTTCTATGATGGGAGAAAGACAATGAATGACTGTTTACTGAAACGAGCAGTAACTGTGGAGTTGGCCTTATTGGAATAAAAAAATTAAATTATATATTTTATGTGGAGCATTAACAAAACCAATCCGAATGTTGGTCTTTACTTTATTTCAAAAGCTCTCTGTGTCTGCAATTGTACTATAGCACAGACAGCATTATCAGAGCTCTGTGATTGGAAACAGTTTTCCCCAAGACTTTTTTTGATTTTAGCAGTTGAAATCTGGTTTTACTTATCATCTATAAAAGCTCATTTCTGTAACGAAGGCTGTTTTAAAGTATGAAGCTGTGTCTACTTAAGTCCTGAAAGATAAATAATTTAATTATTATTTATAACATTGTCAACATTTGATTATTTAATCAAAACAGCTATTTAGTAATGATAGGAAATATAGCAAGGGTCACAGTAAGGTACAGCAAATTCTTGGCTATAAAGAAAGAAGTCTATTGAGATGGTTTCTTTGCTAATCAGAAGCATGGCAAATTTTCAGGCTCAGGAAGTTCATTTAGGTTGCAACAAGGCAACAGTATATGGATATATTGTTCAGTTTAATTTTTTTTTCCACAAGCAATAATAGAATCCTCAGTCACAGTATGACTGAATAAGAGGGAGGATGAGAGAAAATGACTGTACAAATGCCTGCAACCAGAAATCTATTTATTATTAGAATTTATGAATTTAGAAGTTAAGAATATTTTTTCCCTACGATTTCTATGTGACTACCCTTTTGCAAAGTAATGTAAAGTGTTTGTAGATGTATCGTTTGAGCTGCTGACATAATTAATGATTTCATTAAGAGCATGAAAGGAGGCTCTTGTATTTCTCTGGCATTAGCAAGCCAAGTTCGTGTCCGAACTCTAATAACCAAAGTCGCTTTTGCCGATCGAGACTGTTGGTCCTCTTGTTGCAAAATAAAAATTTGAAAGCCAAATATTATACTGGGCTGAGATACTTCCCAGCATGTCAGGAGTGTGACATGTTTTAAATATGAACAGCTACTATGGATTACAGGCTGGCAGAAAACTTCCCAACATTTCAAATAACAATGCAAATGGGAAGATCATAAACAAGGTCTGCTACCAGGAATTCAAAGGAAACCAATTTAAAAATTACCTCTTATCACTCCCAGTTTTCATATAGAATCCTTGCTTATGTAGTCTGCACTCTGGAAATAATGTTGATCCTTGAAAACCTATGGCAGTCCTAAGAAAACTGCAGTATGATTTGTTAGGAATGAACTATGAGTTTGGGACAGTGCCCTCTCAGTTATGCCCTGACTGGCTTTTCATCTCACGAGACTCGGGTTAACATCCTGTGTAAAATTACATTAATTCAGCTTCTTCACGTTGATACCTAATGAACAACAAAGATACAGCTGCTACAAAATCCATATTTTGAAGGAAAGGGGAAAAGAGGAACAAAAAGAGTGCTGGAAGCCAGATTTGTGCACTAGACCCGCTAGGAAACAAAGCACTTTGGGAGTACAAACATCTTGGGAGAGGGACACCCACGTGCTGAAGGTAAGGAAAGGCTGCTGAGCTGTTCTGGTTCAGAACCAAGCACAGCAGGGGCTAAAATATTAAAAGGGCTGGAACCTACGTAACAATTGAAAGGCACTGCAGGACTACACGGAAAACTTCTGATGCTCGCCTGGCCTCTGACAGTGGTAGCTTCTTCAATAAACACTGAAATCATGCAATCCCTGCATCAGTCTGCACCATATATTCTTCAATTTTATAAAAAACGCAGCTCTTTGATGATATTATGGTTAAGAAATCAATGCTAGAAACCATGCTGAGCTTATGCCTGCAAATACTCCTTTTAAAACGAACAGTCACAGGCTAAAACAGGAGCACGGACCGGAAGCAAGCGAACTGTGAGACTGGGTAGAGATTAAGGGGAAAAATGACCCTGTCTCATATGTATTTTGCTGGTTTCATGTTAATATGTATGCTCCCTTCATTTCTGCACCAATTTGTGGGTATTACATTTCCATGAAAATAAGATGTGGTAGTTCTCTGTGTATGTGCATTATTTTGTAGGTAGGACCTACACCAACCTTGACATTTAAAATCTTCAGAGAGCCTGAAAACCACCCTATTAAATCAGAATCAAGGAGCAGCACCAGGGTGCAGCTAACCCTCTGGATTACCTGTGGCAAGAGCCAACAGCAGACACAGACATTCATATATAGTGAATCATCTCCCAATTAAATTCTCCTGTCTTTCAATAATTGCTGATTTAGAGTGGGACTGGTAGATGCATTGCACCACCAATAAAATTTGTTCTTCCTGAGTTCTACTCAAACCTTTTCTGAGCTTGGTTAAAGTGCTGGCCTCCACAATATCCGGTGGTTGACTTCCACAGTTTAATTACTATGTAGTGCGAAAAAGTACTTCCTTTTGTTTGTTTTTCATGTAGAGGGAACTGAATTCTCCCTCATTTTTTATGTCATGAGAAAAAGGGAATAGTAGTTTTCTGCTCATCTTCTCTTTGCCATTCAGGATTTTGTACATGCTATTATATTTCTCTTCTGTCATCTCTTTTTCCAGCAGGGAAGTTGTAGTCCATTTCCTTTCTCTTCCTGTACAAGCCTTTCTTGAATTTAAGTTGCTTTTCTCAGCATAGTTATGCCCTACATCTTTTCCACTTCTACTGTGTCATCATTAACAAAGGATGATTGGAATTAGGAAACTACCCAGAAGAGTGCAAATACACTTTGAAAGAATATGCAGAACTTGGCTTGCTTTTCCTCACACTTTTATAGGATTTCATTTCCGTGGCAATGTCCAGCTACTCACTGCTGTTCTGCAGGCTTTGTGTGCAGCTTTAGTGCTTCTGGTCCTGAATTGTTTCTGCGTCTTCTGTCCTAGGGGAGTATTTATAAAGTAAATCTCGAATTGCTTTTCCCCTCTAAGCAATCCAAAAAGAAAAAAAATATGGATTTTTTACTTATTTGCTTGTTAGATCCAAATAAGAGAAGGAAAAGGAAATGTATAAAATATGTCTGCAAATTCCTCATGGAATATTCAAAGCTCTAGAGGGACCATTTTCAGGCATTACCTTCAGAAAGGAACTTAGATTCCAAAATCTATGTTTACTAAGTTTTCCTTGGAAGTCCTGTTTTTAAAAGTCTGTCTTTCAGTTTTTTCTTGGTTGTGTGGTTGCATGTATATGTGTGTGCTAGTGAGAGAAAGTGTGTGTGTGTCTGTGTGTGTGAGCTCATTCGCTTTGTGATGGGGTTAATAAAATATGAGGTCATTCTTCCTTGAGAAAGGGTTTTGTGGTCTGGCTAGAGGAAAAAAAAAAGCCATATTCAGCATTTTAAGCTGTCTCTTGCTGGGGGAAAGCTGAACTTTCTTGAGAAGCCCACTTATCATGGCGAGATCAGGGCATGGAATGGAGTTCTCTGCTTAAGGATGCTCAGTCCTAATCCTCTGCACTTATGGGGCTCTTACATAGAAAAAGAAAATGTGATTTGTCATATATACATGGGTCTAGATGGGCTGTGCTTTAAATGTAATAGAAAAAAAGATGTTTATTATCTATTTTGCATGTGTATAGTATATACGGGGATATGTGCACATATGCTTATACTTGATATATACATTATACATACATATTTCTATATAGATCTATCTATTTGCAAACAATAGTAAGTCTGGAATGTAACAGGATACTCTTCTGTCTAGGAAGGCCCTCTTGGAGGTAAACAACCAAGGTATGGTGTTTATGCTCACTCTGCTTTCAAGAACCTGACAGAATTTAATATATTGCTCAATTTATGTTATGCTTTTATTCCCAGCTCCTGTCTCATTAGGGTGAATATCAGTTACACCACCTCTGTGCGATGTCCTTTGAAATGTGTAGCTGTAACTGCAGCTATAATGCTGTTATTTGATGCTGTTATTCACATCAGCAGGAGACTCAGGAACCTTTCCATGTATCCACACGCAAAAAGTACAGCTTTGGTTGTGATTTTTAGCTGTGCGAGTGTAAGACTTTCCTTGGAACAGATGGGAGGTGTACAAGTTGAGAGTGCAGATATACATACATGAGATTTGCTCAGATTGAAACCCAGCTAAGGAGGAAATTCTCTAGTTGTAGAAAGTGGGCACGGAGTGTTTCTTCCTGAAGTGGATTGGTTTGGGAAATTTTTAAGCAACTGAAAATCAAAGATTAAAAATGTGTAGAGAAGGAAAGGGCCCGGGCTGATCTGATTAGTGAGAAAGGGTTGGCAAAGGGTTATGAAACCTCATGTCTGGGACTGCATCTTGCGGTAGGGAAACATTTACCACAGCAACCAATGTGTACTGGAGGGAGCTGAAAGTCCTTTCTCTCAGTCAATCTACTTGAAATGAACTTTTACGATCCGAAATGCTAAGCTGTACTTGTGTAAACTGCACGTCTGCACCTAGAAAGCATCCATTGTGAGGTTTTCCTGGTTTCTCCCAGGGTACCACACACCTAGCAGTGCACAGCACTGGTGAGCGAGAAGATTAACAGGTGTGACTGTAATGCAGGATTAAATAATAAAACCTTAAAACCAAACTGGCATTTAATGGCCAAGCAGACTGACAGAAAAATAAATCTGTTTTTGCCATATTTTTCTCAGCACCATCGGGCCCTGGCTACGTGACTCTTTCCATTTGCTCTGACTTCAGAGCTGGGCTGCAGTTGCAGCAGGCTCCTTTTCAGTTGACACATCCGAAAAGAAACACCTCATGCAACCACACGCTGAGTCAGTGCTAGCTTTAATGGGAAAATAGTAGTTGATGCCCTTTAGGTATTCAAACAATAGCTGAAGTATTAATCATTCTCCTTTTAATGCAGACATGAACAAACCTTTTCCTTAAAGTTAAATATATTTACTTGAGCATTATTTCCATGTCATTACTGATTCAGTTCTCCCGCTATGCTCTGACTGCTAAATGGAAAGTAGGAAACTATTAATTTAAAATCATAAAAATTACTGTCTTGTTAGGTTGTGAAACTGTGATTAATGGGTGTTTTAACAAAGTGTGTGCAGGTTTTTTAAAATTTTGTTGTACACAATTCTATAAGAATTACATTACATATTCTATTCTTGAAGAATAATTTATCCTGTAGGAACAGCTACACCTTACAATGATTTTTCCTCTTTATGGAACACATTCCATCTAGAACCTTCCCAAATACCATACAGACTTAAAATATAACTCAGAGACGTCAGCATGAGTTTGCTTAAAAGCCCAAGGAATGACTTCCAATATCTTTGATGGTTCTACATACCCTCTAGATACTATAACTTTAATTATTATTAAAATGGGATGGTATCAAAAAGCATTTCAACACTGCATGTCAGTACTCAATAATATTTCGTGAAAATGCACAGAGGAAGAGAACATAACGTTCTCCAAAAGCTGCAGCAAAATGAAAATGCAGTACCTTGAGAGAAATTTGAGTGGGACATGAACATTATCTTTGCCTAGTCTACTTACAGGAACTGTGGAATTTTAGGCATCAAAAGAGCTTTCCTCTACCTCCTCAAATCTTTGCATAGCCTTTTTTTGGCATATACTGACCAAAAGAGTAGTTCAGGAAGGTTACATTAACAGGGTCTCTTGGGAAAAAAGTCTGGAACATTGTCTTGAAATAATTAATCCATAGGCATTGCTGGAAAGTGAGTAAACAGTAATCGCAGAGGTAATCTTTACAGTCTCAGCGAGAACGGGAATTAATTTCCAGACCCTTATTTGAAGAATTCTTCCCTTTTGTCAGATGGATCATGGAAGTTCAGAAGTCCTCACAAGGTGGCCTGTGAACATCTGCTGCTCCAACATTCAGAGTTTGAGATTTTTATACAAATGGGTCTCGAGATGACATGGAAACCATGGGGATTGTGTTTTCCTTTCCCCTGCCAAAGCAGGCTGCTGTTACTCCTGCCTTGCTGGAATGTTTTGTGCTCAGCCTCTGCTGAACGACTGCAAAACCTTGCTGTAACCATACCTAGCTCAATTACCGCAACGTCTGTTACAGCAACTCTGCCGGCAGAAACGCAGCTGGGGCCTGCAGCTCCCCAGTTTTGAAGACAGTAGCAGACAAGCACTGCGTGCCAGAGTGCTGGGAGCACTCCCAGCACAACCACAGCTCTTGTCGGGATGCTGGGAAGACAAAGGATACAGAACTGCTCTTGGGCAGGAGGCGGATGTCAGTCCCCAACGCTGTGCTGGGATGCTCGGCCCAAAAGCAGCAGTTCTGCCCAATCCAGAGCAGACCAGATTCCAACTCTGCTTCCTGTTTCCTTAAGCACAGGCTTTTCTTCGTGATGCCTTGTGGGTTTGCCATCGCTTACACCTTCCAGCAGCAACAGGGCCACAGTTCACTGATTTCTCAGAATCTCAGTTCACTGCTTTCTGGTAACCTTGTGCTGCTCACTTGCTTCCCATCACTCTCTGTTGCTGCTCTGAGGGTCTGCTACAAGCACAAAAATGTAAACCAATGAAGGGAACAATGACCACCTGCCTGACCTTAGGAGGTGTGCTGATTTTCCCTTCCTCTTCCACCCCCTGGTTTTTTCAACATTTAGTGTATTAGGTCCAGGTAAATGTGGTGTATTTAGTTCAAGTTGTCACATCTTCAGGGGAAACAGAAGCTGCCTCATTTTCCAGATTGACACAGGGTTCCTGTGACAAAATAGGAATGTTTTCTTGTCATTAAGGCCTGCAATATACAGGCTTACAGAAAACAGTTGTGAATTTGTTGCTTCTCCAACTTTGGAAGCCTTACAATGGAAATTAAACCAGCAGCCTTCCCTCATTAGCTGTATGTACACAATTTCACATTAGTTAATGTGAGTATGTATGCAATTTCACATTAGTTACAGGCATTTAATTAATAATTGTTACAAAAAAAGCTCTACTCTAAACAGTCATTTATCATTCCCCATTGGTAACAATTGATGTCCAGGCCTAACAATGCAAGCAATTTTCAATTAAGTGTTGTCAGACAGAAAGAGCTTATTCAATTCAGTACAAAAAGTCATTCCCTGTGTTAATTGGCCATCTGAGGGAGATGTACAGTGAGTTCTAGTTCTTACAGTTAATCTTACTTTTAAGTCATGCCTTCATTATACATTTGCTCGTGACCCTCCCTCTTCCTTTCATTCAATTCTCTTTTCTTCAACAGCTCCCACACTCCAGATACCTCATCTCAATGACTTGTTCTTCCTTTCTCGTTTCCTGCCACCATTCCATGACCCCACACTAGCTGTTGTAATCCTGTGCCTATTACACCAAGTCCCCTTGGTGGACTGGCAGAGGGATTTTGTCTGTACCAGCCCAAGACATTGCCATTCATGGAGATGTTCAGGGTGCAGCATGAAGGCAGACACATCAAATCTCTGGAGGTGTTTCCTACTTGCCAAAATAACTCTGGGTTCTGGAAAATACAGAGGAAAAATTATGATTTTCAACACCTCTGTTACTTGTCCAAATTTGAATTTATTAACAGTACCAGCGAAAGGCATGACACTGGCCCTCGGGCAATCCCCACTTCTGCCAGATTTCAAAGGCAAACAATGGAGGTGTTAATGTTATTCAAAAATTGATTGAAAGAATCTTAGGATGGAAAGCATTAGGCAACTTCCATACAGGGGTTTGTGCCAGCTCCCACTACAATAACAGTCTCATCTGTCTCACCATGCCCAGGCACTACAGGATCAGATTTGGGGCAAAGTGTCAGCTGCAGCCTGATTTTGACTTCTCTTTCAGCTTTTTTCACTCACTCCCTTTGTTTAACCAAATGGTTCTAATCTCATAGAGGAGAGTGGAGGGCTGGGTGTGGGGGACATCTTCGGGTCAGCACCTCAGAGGGTTGGGCATTAATGGGGCATGGGGTGTAGGATCCCCTTGCAGAGAAAACAGCCTCAAAGGCTGTGTAGGCTGCTTGGTGCTCCTCTTCATGGATGTTTTCTCCTCTCTGGCTCATTAAGGTCTCGTTGAAATGTCATTAATTAGTCTCACTTCTGCTGTGAGGCTGGATTCTGTTCTCATTTATTTCAAAACCTGTCCAGTGTCTAGCAGTTCTTTCTGACAGGCTGGGATGCCTATCTGGGACAAATGGGCTAAGAGAAGAGATTAGGAAAAGCAATCCCACTCTGCTTGAGCATCTTTACAAGGCACAAGAAACACCCCATAGCACACACAGTGAAGGACTGGCCTCCCCTCACAGCTTTATTTGGGGATGAGTTTCACTGGAGATCTGAATTTGGCCAACTGTCTTTTAGCTTCTATTTATTAATCTCATAAATGACAGGAAATCTCATTTAATGACGGGAAATGAGTAACGAAATTCAGCAGTGACAGGCTGCTTACTTAGGCCAAGTGATTCGCATCTGAGCTGAAAGGGGCCCAAACCATCACTTTACCATGAGATTTGCTCTGCTGATGGCTCATTCAAACAGAGAAACAGAATTGGCTAATTCAAACAGAGAAAATTTTAAAAACCCCTTTTATAACAATTTTAAAGCATTAATGGGAGGCAATACTAGAAAGTGTCAGCTCTTTAGAGTCTCCCACAGTGGGTTCTGATGGCCATGTCCACTGCCACCAGTGGCAATGGGATGTTGTTTATGAGCTGGCCACGGTTTGCAGCAAGATGGGCAGAGGTGAGTTACCAATATTTACTACTTCTCATAAATTCCAAGAAAAACATGCACACCTGCTGGGATAATGTCTAAAATGGTGACTTTTAGTTTGTTTCCATACTCCTTCATCTGTTGTATGTCATTTCCAAGCTACAATGAGAGGGAAGGAGGAACAGAAGAAGCCAGATGAAGTGAGATATTTTTTTAATTTAAATGTGAAGGTATTGCCTGGAGGTATTTTCAGCTACAACCCGAGGTTTTGGAACAGAAGTTTAATTGATGTGATGTCATAAAATAAATAGAATAAATTTATGAATTGATGGTCTCTCAGTCTGGCTCTCAGTGGGTGGCAGGTATCTACATTAAAAAGACCATCAAGACTGGCACCTCTCTTGGCAGTGTCAGCCAGGAACCTAAGCATTAATTTGACATGGGGATTACACTGTCCTTCAAGGTGGTCTCTCCAGGTGATGGCTTCAGCACCACGTTGCATTCATGAGGGGAGGTCTGGGGGTGGCACAGGAGGCAAAAAGGACTAGCAGTGCCCCAGCAGAACCTGTGCATGCACCACTGAAAGCTGTCTTCTCCAGCAGTGTCAATCTGACATCAGTCACCTCCACTAAGCAAGCTATTAAAATTTCAAATAAGTTGTTTGTTTGTTTGCTTGCTTTTAATGTTTGGGCATTTTTTTTTTCTTTTTGAGTGGTAGAAGGCCCCTTGTTAAGAAAGTGCTGGTGAGATGAGAAGGGTTTGCTGTGCCACGTTAAACACGGTCCCCGCACTGCTCTCTGCTCTTGCTGAGTACTGAGTGAGTGCTGGAGGGGTGGGGTGTTCAAAGGGCCTTGGGGCCACAGAGGAGCGGTGCTGCCAAGGATCAGGGCTGGGTGGAAGGGGAACTGTCTGAGAACTGACAAGTTGCTGAAGTTACAGTTAAGCCTTGAAGGGGACAGGAATTCATCTAAAAGGAGCATTGCCAGAACATAATCTGGAAATGTAGGTCCTGGAAATGTCTCCTGACACAAGGATGCAGGTAACAGGGCTTATCCCCACTTTTGTAAGATGAAACTGGCCCTGTGTGGGTGGGGACAGATGTTGTGAAAACTGAAGGGCTGTAACCAAACCCAAATAAGCATTTGCCTTTATGGTATTACATTATAACTCCAAATTAGGGTCTGCAATTCCAGCTGCTGTGAATGTAATAGCAGGCTACTGGAACTCTGCATCCCAATGAAGTTTCTGCCAAGATCCTCAATCCAGATGTACAGGGTGAAGCTGCTTTTTTTTAAAAAAAATATTATTTTAAAAATTTTATTTGGCATAGGGTGAAATTTACACCTTCAAGCAGAGGAGAATTTTTCAGCAAGACCCCTCAGTCTCCTGGGGTTTAGGTGAAATACTTAGATAACAGATGATGAGCAAGGGGAGGGAAACCATTTCCAACTAACTCTTAGTGCCTTAATGAGGGTATGTTTGAAAAACAACTATCTACACATGCCATCTTTCCTATGCTGAAAAAAAGACTTTCAAGCAACACGTAGCACAAGAATTTCATGTAGCTCTATTGCATTAAGGTACTTTGCCCAGGCAAGCATGATTGTAGGGAAAACTCTGTCTGCCCATGTTCATTCATGGATTCCTGTGACTATATACATTGTTATTGCTAAATATAAACTGTGTCCTAACAGCAGTTTTGATTTAAAGAGGTGATGGAGACAGAGGAATTGTATGGTCTGGGACATTACTCACTGTTAAAAAAACAAAAAGAAAGCCTCATGAGAAGCCTCAGAATTAATACTTAACTGAAGTAGCAATTGTCATAATTATGCCAGGTCTGCACTATTATTTTACACCTCCTCAATACCTTGTGGAATTATAGGATTCCAGTGAATGCTGCCACGACTATTTCATCACACAAGTACATTCCAGTTGCTATTTTTCTTTATTTTTGGTATGATTATTGCTCCTCACACTTCGAAAGAAAGAAAATTAATAGGAGTCGGAGAAAGTAAATCCTGGATTCAGTTGTACAATTCTCACTTCCCTGCCTCCTTCCCTTCATCTCATGTCTTTATATGGTTAATTTGTGAAGAATCCTCTTGAAATGCCAATTATAACATCTTTTAACATTTACACAATTTAAATAAAAACTATCAAACTTTATTAACAGGAAAAGAAAAGCAGCACGTGATAGTCTTGTTAAACCATGCTAATGAATACATGCTGAGTCTTGGTTTCTATTAAGGTATTTTTTTATTTCAGAAGAGGTTTTGTGGTTTTGGGATTTTTGAGGAGGAGGAGGAGGTGGAAATGGGGTGCCTCTGGCCATGGTCCACCTACATGAAAGTCTAGGAGAATTGTTTTATTAGTTCCTTTTTGCCACACCTCTTCTGAATTATGTTTTTGTCTTCCCAAGCCTTAATCTTTGCATCAACTAATTGCTCTTGAAACTCTGCTTTGTGGCCACACTTAAGAATTAATCAATGAGTATTTCCTTTAATGCTTGGCATTTGCTAAAGCTATAAATGTATGTGTATTTGCTTGTGTACATGAAGACAAACATATGAAGGAAACCATTTTATAAACAACATATTTGAATAGCAGTACATGGAATGGCTAGCACTGAGAAAGGAATTCATATTCCTGCTGGAAGTCAGAATGGGGCTCATGCAACACCCAAGGCTCAAAAATAATTTTAAGGTAGAATTCCTGAGATTTAGCAATATAAATATATAATAAAAATCCAGACAGATTTCCTCTCTCACAATTAGTTGCACTGGGCTAGTCAGAAAGATTCTAAGTTCTCTGGAAGTTTATACAGCAGAAGCTCTGCTATCAAAATGATATCCTATATTTGCAGCAGGAAGAATCCCTTTCCTTGGTGACTGATAAGGACTTTATATTTCACTTTGACTCCCAGGCAGTGCAGTGCCTTAGTGTGTTTACTCATTTTGAAAAGATAAGAGACTGGTGCACTATTTAAAGAGCAGTCAGGATCTCCAAATAGATAAACATAAATATTAAAATAAGTGAGAGCTGAAATTGTACAGATTCATGTTGTCTTGACTGGAAATCTGCTTGCATATTCACTTCCCCAGCCTTTGTCCCTCTCCCATTTTCCCTTCTCTCCCTTTTCGTTCCACATCCACTTTTTTTCCATTTCTCTCTTTCTTGCTTTCCCCCCACTTTGTCTTCCCCTTTTCCACTTCTGCCCTTTTCTCCCTTTTTCTCACCCTTCATCCCTTTCCTCACTGTTCTCCTTTGCACTTATTATTTTCCTTTTTTTTGAAACCTTTTAAACTTCCCTTTTCACTTTTTTTTTTTTTTTTAAGTTGAGCATGACATCAAACTAGTTTGGGTCTCTCAAGTCCTCAGGAAACTGTGTTCGAGTCTCCCCTTCCACAAATAATACTCTACTGCATTTACTGCAGAGCACAGAATGCCGGAATTCAAAGGAAAAGGACAGCGAATACATTCCTAAGGTGATGGAACCCACTCTGATTTATATGGACAGATTGGCAAACTTGGCAAAGGGAAGCATTTAACTCCCTGCCTCCGGGGAAGGGTGAAGCAGTTGTGTTACACGTAGTTCAGAGCATGTTCAAATACAAAACTGAGCATGCTGGAAAAGGGACACTTCTCAGTTTTCGTTGCTGTTTGTCTCTAATGCTGAAAACGTGCCTAAGTACACATGGCCCAACTCATGAGAGAGTCCAAAACACCACACTATGGAGAAGATCCTCCTGAGTGCCACCACACAACACACACAGGACAACCATTGGATCAGCCCCAGCTGGCCCAGGGGTCTAAAAGACTGGCCTGATCCCATTCTATGACCAGAGGTCCCACCGAGTGGATGAGGGAAAGGCTGTGTGCGTTGCTTACCTGGACTTTGGCAAAGCCTTTGTCTCCCACAAAACTCTCCTGGCTGCTCATGGCTGGGATGGGTGGACAGCTCGCTGGTGAAAAACTTGCTGGATGGTCAGGCCCAGAGAGTGGGAAATGGGGTTGGATCCTGTTGGTGTCCAATCACTGGTAGTGTTCCCCGGGGCCCATTCTGTTTAATGTCTTCATCCATGATCCGGATCCTGGTTGGACTCTGATGATCTCAAGGGTCTTTTCCAACCCAAATGATTCTATTCCATTAGAAAGCAAAGGCCTTAGAAAGGATGAGCATTTGATAGCCCCAGGACCTGTTGGATAGCCAGGAGCAGAGTTGCTGAGGGTAGGAAGGGAGCTGTCCACCACCCTTTAACGTCCTTATGCACAACATGGCCATTGTAGGTGACGCAGTGCAGAAATTAGGAATGACACTGAGCTGTCCACGAGATAAGGTTTGCATTCATTTTGAAAGAGGTTTACTTTTAATGGTAATTAAGAGACATTACTGAGATGTGTGTGAGGGAAAGTGCTGGAGGTCACCTACAACTGCCTTTCACTGTTTGCACTTCAAAAGGCTCTAGAAACTTCAATATGGTGGTGACTAGTAACTGTAGTGAACTCTGAATGGATATTTTCCATTTTTAAAAATCTTTATTAGTTGTCACTGAACCAGTCTTGCTAATTTAATTCTCAATCATTTCAAAGTAATATTTTTCTTCATCTCCCATGTTTTTCTTCCTAAGATTCCACAGACACACCTGAATTCACTGATTTAAGTTTAAGATATGACAGAAAAATAATCTTTTTCTTATACCCTGCTGTGACAATGGCAGCAAGGACAATTATCCCCTCATGTATGTACAGGATCTGTACACGTGCACTTTCTCTCTTTCCTATTAAATCCTTCTGGAAGGGTGCAAGCAGGCATAGTGTTCCCTTTGTCACCCTACAGTGGTACAGAGAACCTTGTGAAATATTTATTTTCTGCAGCTGAAAGAACCAACAGGACCAACTAAATTAGAGATGGCAGTAGTAAAGATAGTGAAATCTGGTCCTTGCTAATCTCACCAAAAGTGTTTTGGAGAAAGAAGGGAAGGGGAACACCTGAGCAAAAACTGCATCTGCTTGTCCCAGTCACGTTTATGAGTCCTCTGGTGGTCTGTTTTAGTAATCCCTGTTTCAACCCGGGTAGAGAGGGCTCATTAAGTAAAGGTATCTTTTCTGTTTATACTGAATTTGAATATTTAATGGAGCTTAGATGCATTGTATTGGTGCATTGCACAGTCACACATTTCACCCAGGCATTGTTGGACCATTTTTGCTAAACTGGAGTATAACTTGAAGGACATTTACCAGATTTCTGGAGCCAGTGGGTATTAGTTTGTCCCTGTGACACAGAAAAACCATCATTACTTTTACAGATGTATGGTCAGATTTGGCTCTCAGACACATAAGGGCTAATTAAAAATAACTTTCAGACTATCGGTTTTTCTTCACACAACTGACAAGAGCTCTGCTCTTATCAAACATTCCAACAGCAGCGAGCTGTGGTCATGGCAGTGATACGAGCATGGTCCTTTTGAACTCCAGAAGTTGGTGTCAAAGCAAGTGTTTTCTTTGCAAAGAGGGATTTGGGTCTGTGCTGCTTCCATGTGGAGGCTCCGCTCATACTTCCATGGCAGTTTCACTGGCTGAGCTGCACCATCTACTATAATAGACACTTTCCCAGGGATTAAATGTGTTTACATGTGTGGTTGCTTTGAAAGCACTGTGAAGCCTTTTTATTTAATTAAATTAACATCTATTCTCTTTAGTGAAACATAATGTGCATTCTCCCTTTATATCCATTCTTCACCTTAGGCAATTTGGATAACATTGGTAGGTTGTTAGCAGAGATTAGCTTCACATAGGATTGTGCTGGCTTTGCGAAACGTATTCTTTCAGATCTTTTCAACTCTTGAGTTTGTTTGGTAGTGAATGAATAAAATGTATCATCCTGTAGGCTAGAATTCACCTAATTGCCATCTATCATATTTCAAGGGAGCACAACCAAATAAGTTATTTCCTTACACATTAAATATATTGCTTAATCTTTTAACTCCTTAAAACAAAAGAAGTATCCTGACTGTTCCGTGTGGTACAAAGAAGAAAACTTATTTTTCTTTCATGGCGCCTATATTTTTTATTTTTTCCCTTTTTTAAAGTAATAATAGTTGTTCAGACTTCATCAAGCTGATACATGGTGAGTTCAAAAGACTGCAAGGAATAAAAAATGAAAAGACTTAATGGATATTTATAATAGGCAGAGTTCACAATCATCCTGGTTTATTGCAGGTTGATTATCCTCTTTGTATTTTATGTGTTCCACTTCCCTCCATATAAAATATAGACTTGCAATATGGGTTTGCTCTCACTGTTTCACTTCATCTCAGTCAGAGCAGATGGAGATGCCATTTCCTTGAATGAATAAAAGGACATTAATCTATGCTTCACACAATGTTTCATTAAGAACACCTCTGTGCAGTATCAGGGGAGAAACCAACTGTAGGAACCAAAAAACTTAGAGCACCTCTTTTTTCTTCTCCCCTTGTAGTATTGGAATTAGCAAGAAAAATAACTGAGATACAGAACTGAGAAACCAGTGTATAGGCATTTCCTAGGGACTGATAACTAGAAAAACACAACTAAAACTGTGGCCAAGCAGGAGTGACTTCATTTGAAAAATTAAGGCTTAAAAACAGATTTTATTTTCCAGTTTGTCTGGTGCTCAAGAGGCTGCTATACAGATTGAAGGTGTAGTATGTTTTGAAGTAATCCAGTTTCCCTTTAAATTTGCCACAGTGAAAGTAGTTTGCAAGAACGTCTTGCCAATTTTTAAAACACCACAATGGCTATTTCTCAAGAAATGGCTGAAGTCATTGCTATTCTGAGCGATTACAGGACAGTGGTATGGGAAATCTCATAACTGACTCAACGTCAATTTGGGTACGTGTAAGAAATGGGATTTCTAGGTAACACATTTCCGGTACTATTAGGTAAGTCCTGCTCGGAACAGGATGAATATAATCCCAAGGATTTGGTGTCCTTCCCAGATTTCCTTCTATTCTTTCTCCTCTGACATTGTCACTGCCTCTTGCCAGCCTGTCCATCAAAAAACCCAAGCAAACCCACTTCTCTTCACCTGCATGTTCACCATTTGTTGCTACTTCCCCCTTCTGCACGGCATTTGCAGGAAGAAGAAAAGAAGAGATGTTTCCTTGTGGCATTGTTTAAGGTTGAGGAGAAGGAACAAGCGTGACTTGTTGGTTAAGGGAGACACTGTTTATTCTAAGCTGTGGTTCATATTATTCAAGAGGAGTGAGTACTTTGCTGCAGACTTCCTTTCCACTCAGCTGCTTGGGCCAAATTCTGCTCCCGTGCTCCAACTGATTGCATGAACTAAACACAGAACTTCTCTCCCTGGAGTCACAGGGATAGGATCTTTTATCCAAAAAGAGATATCAGGAGAAACACTTACAGAGCTAGCAGAGAATTATCTGCCACTAGTTATTTTATGTTTTGTGGAAAATGCTGACCTGCTGAAGTGAATCTTTCCGCAAAACTACATTGGTTGTGAGGAAATAAGGATCAGGAACAAATTCTCAGAAACTGAAAGAAGAATGGAAAAAGGGATTGGAAGAATGAGATGTCTTGGCCCACATGACTCCTGCCAGAGACAGATGATGCAGGCTCAAGGGATGGATCTAAAGTAGGCAAAGCAGGGATCTGCTCCGGGCTCTTGCAATCTCCGTGTGAAAGTTACGGTTAATGAGCAAAGCAGTTTTCCAAACATATTGGAGCAATTCCTAGCTCTATCCTATTGAAACCTGGACGAAGAAATGAAGCAAAGGAGAGAGGAAGGGAAAGAAGGAGGATTCATTGATATTAAGGATATATTAGATGTTTCCTACGCTACTTGCTTTCTATGCAGGTATCTTTCTGTGACGGTTTAAACTTGGAGTTGTAACATGTGTGACAGGTCTCTGTGCAAGCAAACGTCATTAATCCCCATTTCTCTTACCTTCCACATCATCTTCTGAGGTCAAGTCTCTTCTCTGGGAGTGAATGAAGGTAAATCTCCAACACAATGTGTGCCAGGATAGACAGAAGCAAGGCAGCACATTTCTTTCCATCTGAGAGTTTTCTGGACATGCCTTTGAGCAACAGTTGGTTATACTTGATCTACTGCAATGAATTCTTTCTTTTACTGGCTCTAAATGTCCTTTGTACTGGAAAGAGCAAACTGTTACGGAATTCATTTTGTAGTACTGTTTTAAAACACTTTTAAATACAGAAGAGCTGGTTTGCATCTCTGGTATCCATCAAGGTTCAGATAAATTATCCTCATAGTTGTTTGTGGTTTTCTATTTTCACCTTTCTCTGAAAGTAATCTCAAAAGAAAAGAGAAAGACTACGAGTTTTTGTAATATTTGGACGAGTGTACTGAACAGATAGACTTTAATAACTTCAGTGCTGCTGCTCAGACTGAGCCAGTGGAGACCTCAGACCTTAGAGAAGTTACTACACAAATGCTTTGGTTTAGTCTGTGCTTCCAAAAGCTGGACATGCACTGTTCTAAACAAATCTTTTGCTGTTTACAGAGCTTTTTGGTATAATTTAATATCTCAAACTACTTCAATGCATCTGGAAATTGTTAGTTCTACTGTATAAATTGCTAACTTTACCTTGGGAGCAAAGAGTGGTGGAAAGTAAAGACCTAAAATGTTACAGAGGAAAAGATCAGATCAGTATGAAGCTGGAATGCTTCGTTGTTAATCGTTAATTACTTTTGTACCTGTACGAATAACAAGTGCCCATGCAGAAGTGACTCAGATCACACTAAAAGCAGTTGTGAAGATGGCATATCCCAAAACCACTTTATACCTAGTCTGGCGTGAGATAGGTTAAAAAGCAGATACATTTAGTTGTAGTGATTCCATTAGAATCAGTCTACAGAGAAGTGCTACTTAAGCTTGCACATGTTGAAAATTATTGGATTATGTTTTCAAAATACTCAAAATTTCATTTTAAACACTTCAGAAATTTTGACACATAGCACATCAGTTCCCTGTGCATCAATTGTATGTATGAATAGGTAAAATGTTTGCATATATGTGGTGATCAAGTAGACGGGTAAATCTAAGGTTGGATCAGAGAGAATAAGCAATAGTTAAGGTGGAGATAAACTCAGCTGAGTAATTTAAAAAAAAATTGTAAATTTTTGCACAAATTATAAAAAATAACTTTTAGAAAGCTTTGAAGTATATTTTTTCTTTCTATTTTGAGCATATAATATCCTATCTATTGTAAATACATGTGAGACTCAAGAGCAGAATAAAAGAGCACAGATCTTCCCAGCTAGGCTATTTTAGGCTATTTTTTAGAAGAATTTTACTTACACTGGTCTTCGTGTTTAATTAGTTTTATTTTGGGCTCTGACATAGCTAGAAGCAACAGTTGTGCATTTCTCTGGGATGCTGGGAAATTCCCTCTTCCAAAAGATATAAAGTTCACTTATCTAACCCTGGAGGGCTTCAATTTATCAAACTTTAAGATAATTACCTGTTTATATATATATTTGTACATGTAGGTACAAAACTGTGGCCTGTGACAGAGCCCTGCCCAAGATGAGCCTCCTGCAAGAATATCAGATTTTTTTGTGGTTTCCATCTCCTATATTAAAGAAGATGCATTAGTGTGTTAATAGCAAATTATGTGGCTGAAATTTAATTAGAGTATCTTTTGCAACCCCTTTCAAAACAAGGGAGAAAATTTTTAGAATGTTTTCTGAAGGATGAGATAAAGTTGGCATTTGAAAGGATCACAGAGGCACTATAGATAAGAGGTTACAAATTGAAAATAAGTCAATAATAATTCAATTTCAAAAAGGTCAAAATTCCTACTAGGCTATGTGAACCGTTTCAAACTCTGATTTTTCACAGGCTGAAAAAGTCAGCAGGACAGCAGCAAAAATGATTTGAGGCTTAGGAAAAGGATAACGTAAAATTGAATGAACTATGGATGAATAGTCTACAGAAAAAATGAGGCGGCTCATCTAGATATATACAAAAGTTGCTATAAATACAAAGGGAATAACTTTTTTTCTCATGTCTTTACTGGATAGGACTAAAAGTAATAGGGCAAACTGGGTGGGGGAGTGTTTAATCTGGATACTAGGAAAAATCTTCCTAATGTTAGGAAGAGTTGCTTCTAGAGTTTACTGACTGTGAGAGGAGACTGGAGACGCCTCAGCCGACTTTAAGTTGCTTGGTCCTATCTTGGGCAGCAGGATATACTCCATAACCCACCCAGGCCTCTTACAGGACTATTTTCTACGATTCTACTGGCATTTTGACATGTAATCTCCTGACAATTTTTCCTTTAAGTGCTTTACAGTGATTTGGTCCCAGGTAGTGAGAGGGGCTTATGCAGAATCACTCTTTTATGACTTATTTTTAATATTCCAGAGCTATGCAAATTTCTATTCACAGACCTGTTGTATTTTCCTCACAGAAGGTTCTGTGTCCATGAAGACAATACAGAGTGGGTTTAATATGTGTGCTTATGCAGAGCACAAAAGCAGGAGGGGAAGTGGGTTGAGATGATGTCTTAATAATAAAACTTTGGCTGAAGCGTAGTCAGATAGTTTATAGCTGTAACACAGCGTTTCAGCTCACCTAACCATATGTAAGTGCTTCCACTGGCTTCACTGATGTTCCCTAAGCTTAAGGTGAGTTAAGCTTTGTGATTTGACTGTCTGTAAATGCATCTCCATGCATGCATGGTTTTGTTAGCTCTCAGGAATTTGATAGGAACATGCTCTTTTTCCTTGCCTGTGGGACATGAGTTTTGGGCCTACAGTTCACAACACTGTCATACCTGCTTCTTGGCCCCAGTGAGACTCATGATTATGAGTTTCCTTGAGCTGGAATGACATAAAAACATAAATGAGAAATATTACCTTTTCATTTTATTTAATGGAAAACATCCAGAAGTGCTCCTTTGGGAGACAGCACTGAAATGGCTAATTTTACCTAGTAAGTTTCTAGGACTGAAAAATAAGTGTATATGGCTTCAATTCTTGTAACTTTGCGAGGAAGGAGAGATGCTAAAACCTCTTTCTTTCCTAATTTTTTAGCACGAGAATGTCCTTCTGGTATCATGTCTTAACAAAGTCCCACATTAATTTCAGTTATGGGCGTAGATAGGCGGCGTAACTGAGATGCAGACAAAAAAAGAAGTTATTGATTCGCTGGGAGTGCTGGGGTCAGCATGCTGGAGTGTTCTAAATGCAGTCAAAAACAGGAAATACATGACTGCTCGAGCAGGACAGAGTCCAGATGGAGTGACTTGGAGTGCATCGTACCTGCTAAATGCTTTTGGAGATGCAGGTGGCATGTGAAGATGTCATTCTTCTGCCCCTGAGCACACACATTTCTTGCCTCCTTTGAAAGCTACACTGGGTTTATCTATGTATTTTCCAGGCTGACGAGAGTCTGTTTGGGCCACTGAAAGAGCCACCATGGAGCTTCCATGAGCTCAGCTGGGAGAGAAGTGTTGTTATCTTTGGCACAGCAGCCTGAGCTTTGCTCAGCACTGACCACACTCTGGTCACTGGCTGCCTCTGCTCTGGGCAGCTGGGAGAGCCAGCAGGCTGGGCTGGCAGCTGCTCAAGGCACATGCAATCCTGGCCCTGGCCTGCAGACTAAATGGCATGTCGGCATTCCCACCATGTTAGGTTAGGACATTGGGAAAAACAAAAAAGAAAAAGAGTTGCTCAAAGGCTTAAAGAAGCAGTTTGAGTGTATGTGATGCTTGCTGTGAAAAGGCACAGGAGGTGAATGCACGATTTCACAGGCTGAGTAATGGTTTACTGAGGTGTACGTAAAAGATAGGGTGGATTTGTGTAATTACAAGCTTAGCTTTCAGATCTTGTCCTCCTTCACTTGAGAAGACTTCCTCAGTTCAGTACAAAAGCAATTGTTCATTGTGTGGTTTCTGTATCGTCTGTTGGCATGGAGCAGGGCCAAGCTTCCTCAGGTTTGCTGGGCAACCAACCACGATTCTATTGTTCTTTCACCAGTCAAGGAGGATTTTCATAACCCTTGGTGTGCTAGATATCGATGTGTGAAATCTGATCTTAATCTGTCTCTATAAACACACCAACATATCTCTCACTAGCCCTCGGGGCGTTAATGCCTGAGGTAACGTCTGGATTCAGTGCTCCTCCCCTCCATTGCTCCCTATTTCCTCTTTCACACGAAAGCTTCTTGGCTCAGAGGGTTTAGTCCCTCATCCTCACCAGATTTTTTACGCAATTTCTCTTTGCTCGCACGTGGTGACCGCCGCCCATGCACCTGCAGAAGGAGCAGATGGGAATTCTTCTGATGTGCCCTTGTGGCCCCATGGCAGCGCCTCTCACAGAGAAGAAAGAGCCTTTAGGGTCCCTGGCAGGATTGTGGTGTGCTAAGTGCCAGTGCTCTGCCTAGACTGCCTAGTGACCAAAGCTGGTTTGGAATCAGTCATGAAACAGTTGATCGCCCTCCTGAAAATGGTACCAATGTGCTGATTTGCATTCAGGAGTCAGAGGTTTGGCAAAACTAATCACAGTGTGAAAAAAAGAGCTTTACCATCTAAGGTCTTTAACCGAAAACTTGACCTGATGCTACCAACCCTCTCTCGAATCCCTTGAAGAGTAAGAAACAAAAATGTTGCCTTGCTTGCCAACACATCTTATTTCAGCTGAAATACATTCCAGTTCAGTTTTTGTCTCTTGCTGAACCCAAAGATGAGCACGTAGAAAGATTAGCTCCCCTTCCAGATGATGAAACAAAATGGATCTCTAATTTTGATAGCTTTGTGCTACAAATTTCCTTTTTTGGCCAACATGCAGGTGGTATGGCTGTGTTACACTACCCAGCTTGCAAGCCTGGATCTTTAATTATTGCTGTACCTGCACAAGCATCAGGGTCTGTAAATCTACAAGGTGGTGACTGAAACTTGGGCCCAACACGCTAATTAAGAACTCACTCTTCTGGTAGGGAGAGGTTAGATTGTTTCCAATGAACCTAGTTAGTCCTTCTGTCGTAACAAGCAGTGCCCAGTCTTGCACACGTGTGTTGTAACACCTTATCATCACCCTCTCATTACTGTAGGAAAAGCACAGAATGCAGAAAGGTTTATCGGGCGTCTGTTGTGTAACTCAGCGCTGATGTGCATCCCATCATCATTCCTTGGGGAGGGCATCAGAGAGGAGCTGCTGTTGAGATACTTGAATTTGGGCCATCTCTCCAGAAATAAAGTCCCTTCTGTTTCACATCAGGCGAAGTATGAAAGTTTGGCTCTTCCAGTGAATAACTCAGTGTTAGAAAAGAAATCAGCAAAGTGCAGCACGTAAGAACCAGGAGTAAGATGTTGCTGCTAACCCACAATAAAAGACCTCAAAACTGCATTATGAGCCATGGAGGGGTTCAAATTTGCTTCAGGAGTGAAAATACAGGGAAGGTAATTAACTAGGCATCTTTAAGTCCTCTGAGGAAGTGTTTCCTGCTTGGCTAAGGTTAAGAAAGCTACAAGTGTGCATGTTTATGTGTACAACTGAAAAGGATGGTTCTTGAAGAGTTACCCTACACAAAGCAAAGGCTTTTGCAGCTGATGGAAGTTCTAGCCTCTTTCTCATTGAAGTTTGCAGAATTCCCCATTGATTTGAGTGGAAGCAAAATTTGGCTCTAACTACTAAAGTAAGGCAGATATTTAAGAACCACAATGTCACTTGGTGTAAGCTACACGTTATTATAATAATTATTGTGTTGCTTAATGGCAAATGAATAGTATTGACTCTTACAAAATGTGTTTTTCTTTGGAAATGTTTATACTGTCATCCAGAAAGGGAGTTGCAAGAAAGATCTGCCCTACAGCACTTGGTGTTTCTTAGGACTTAACAGGACCTTATTGTGCAGCACCAGTGCCTAAAACTGAGCACAGTTGTAGATGTCATAAAGCAATATACACAAAATTCATTGTACAATAGCAAACGGCATTTAATGTGTCCACTTTCATCACAGCTTGTTTCAAATAAATTTAAAAAGAAGTGGTAAAGCAATATAAATTTCATCTATAAGCACACTGGATGTTTCACTTAAAGGAAGCAGATCTTCAGAGTGGAAAACCCTGATCCATAGCTCCTTGGCTACAGCCTACAATGGCTGTGTAAATAAAAAGAGTCCTCGGCAACTCTGCTTTGGGTGGTGACCTGCAACACGAAGTGAGAGGAAGAAAACAACACAGTAGGAGATGGGCCTAGGAGCAAATGAAGCTGTTCCACTTTCCAAGAAATTAGTAGCATCTGGGAATGGAGTTTCCACAGAACGGACTTCAATCGAGCACGTGACCTCGCCTTGCTGGGGGTTTCATCAGAGCACAACTAGAAGTGCCAGGGATTTGTGGAATTACTGATTCTTGTCAAAGAATCTCAGTGAGATAAAACTAAAGCTGCGAGTGTTGTGTAGGGAGAGTTTATAAAGCGTATCTAAACTAAATTTACAGAGATACCGTGGGCTTTCTTCTGAGCTCTTACAAAGTGAGGCGTCCTCCTTAAGGAACATAACACACGTTGGTCTAACCATACAATTGAAAATACACTGAAAATATTAATATATATCACTTTGCTTTCAAATAAGAAGCAAAGTTAATTAATAAGCAAATTCTATGTGACTGAGAACAGGATGAGAGCATCCTCTGGAATGATTTTATTATCTGGCAGATACGTAAGGTTCTACCTATCTTGTGGAATGTTAAACATGGAGCAGAACATGGCTTTTCCTTCCCCTATCCATGGTTATGACTACCAGGACGGCATGTCTGAAAGAATTACACTGATGGGATAAGAAGCAATTACACTGATGGGATAAATATTTTGGGTGTCAATGTGACATGTTGTCAAGCACATCCTCTAAGCTGGGGATGGCAGTGAGAAGCGAAACGTTTTTCCCCCGTTTAATTCAAGTATTAAGAGTCCAAGAGGGCAAAAACATTTTTCAAACATCGAGGAATTTTGATGGAGGAAGCATGGAATTCTGGTGTGAGCAGGGCAACTAACCTGCTCCCCAACACTGTGGCAAGGGAGGATTGAGTTTGGGAAAGCTTAGGGAAATTTGCAGGAAGGCAGGAGAAGGTGAAAAAGGACTCTGGAGGTGAGGCAGAACCAAGTAACAGGGCCATGACACCGAGGTGGAGTCAATCCCATCAGATGGAGGATTTGCTGCAAAAACCTGTCTTCAGCAGAGCTTCTAGCAGAGGAGACCAGACACAGACACTACGTCTGGGCCAGAAAACAAAAATGTTATGTTGATAAATCAGGTGTTTCACAGAGGAGACAGGAGAATGATAAATGGTAAACAGAAAGGATCTGCTACTGCTCAGTTTAACAAAAAGAATGACATGGAAAGATTTGTTAGCAGATTATATGCATCTAATTGGAAGGGAGAAATGTGCTAATAGAGAGAACATGCTCCTGAAGACAGGATTTTAATGTGATGAAGCTGAATATGAATAAATCCTGGAAATGGAGTGTGAATTTTGGAAACAGTGTATCAAAGATTTCCATGGATGGAATTGTGCAAATCATCAGATAACAATCAGTCAAAAATCCTTACAAAGACAGACAGAGAGGTGTAGATTGCTGTCTCATTCCTCATTTCACATGGCTATTTAAAACACCAATATTACAGCATTTCTTTTTATCAGCCTCTGAAGATTGACACTAAGAAGTGGAAAATGTTTGCTAAACTTTTCTAAAGATTTACATTCTTATTAACTCCACAGAAGCAGTGCCACCAATGGGAAGAGAATGCCTTTTCCAGATGTTTCCTTCAGCACACCCTGTGTAGGAAACGGAGGTCTCTACTCCAGAAAAACTGATAATTTACAGAAGAGGCTGATTGCTTTACAGTATGAAACTGAAAGCTACATTTCATTAAAACAAGTTGGCTGTTCTGGGAGTGGGACTGCTACAGTGATAAATCCTAAAGAGCTGTGGTAACGTAGGTCTACTCTAACAGCTGTTAGGTTTTACAATGTTTACAGGTAACATTGGCCAGTGAATAAAACAGAGCCCTGTATGCTGCCAGCATTTTCAGTGATCTGATTGTTAATTTGAAGTTTTGGTTTGTCAGAGCTATTTCAGAAGGCTGAAAATGGTGAGGGAATATGTCCCTAAATGAGGCATGAAAGGCTTTTCCATCAGAGTAGCATTTATTAATCTTAAGAATGGTCTGAGTCAAGAGTCAAGATATATTCTTTTGTTCCTTGTCACTGAGATGACATGAAACACATTGAAAAATTGTCTTGCTTCTGAGAAGAAGATATGATTACATACTTGTACTCTTTAACAAGTGTTTTCTTTGTCTAGATAGACTTGTTACCTTGAATGGCAAAGCCACCTTTTTTTTTTTTTTCCCCCATGGTTGCATTCTAGGAGCACTTGACCACCTGCAGAGATCTGATTGCAGGGCTGGGATCTTGGTTCAGCTACTTGTGTTTACATTTTTTACCAAAATGAAGGTTCATTATTTCACGTTCCAGAGGTTTCAAGTATAAAACCAGTTAATAGGGATATCACCCTGTAATCATATAGGACCATTTATGAGACTTCTCCAATCCAAGAAAAAAAGCTTTGCTGTTTTTTGGCAGGGACGAAAGAAATATTTTCCTATAAAACTTCTAAGGAGTTATCACCTGAGACATAATCACAAACAAATATTACTTTTCCCCTTGAGAATCCAAGTCGGTTATGCTGACACAGGAAATTGAGTATTGAGAGTGTTACTGTTTGTGTTGTTCTGTACGAAGAGGATTATATATGATGTATTGTATATTTTATAGGATTCTATTACATATTTCTTTTGTCCCATATGTCTTTAAGGCAGAAGAAAGAACCACAGCCTTTTCAGGTAGCCTTTCTTTTGCCAGGAAACCTGCTGATCTTTCAATCTATATATTTCTTGTTCATCAGCAATAGGCACAATTACTGGGCCAAGTTGTGGCTGATACAGATGGCAGTTATTACACATCCAGTTCAATAGAAAGGAAAAAACCCATACAGATTGAAAGGAATGCCATAGCAATTAAATCTAAGAAATACACAAATAAATACTGCACAATCTTCTCCCTTTGACCCAATATTGATTCAGATTGCCTCTCTATGCAAGACTGTACTTGTCCCAAATAAAAAAAATCCATGCCATATGCAATAAACATGCTGAAGAAAACCTACCTCAACTGGAGGAAACCGAGAGTATGATATTCCATTAAATAAACAATGTCTCAATTATGGCTATTAGCTTCAAAGGAGAAAGCCATTTCTAGACAATTTAAAACAATCATAACACCTTCCCTTGCACTGGTTTGCAACATTTAACAAGGAAAGCAGGAAGCACCTTCGCAAAACAGGTTTAGTGTACAACTAGAGACAAAGAAATATTTTAAAGTAGCTTTTAAAGACATTATATAATGTATCAAAAAATTTTGTTTGCAATGCATCTGGGTCTATTTCTATTCTTTTGCAAGTGGAAATCAAGCATAGTGGTTCTCCATCCATTGAGGGTCACAGCAAGAATGATAAGATCTTTATAGGTGCAGATACATTCCCAGTATCAGTGGCTTCATCCTGTATTCGCACTAATGTTAAACAAGAATATTTCAGCATCTACTGAATTGTTGAATTACAGGTTTAGATCCCTCTCTATTCTGTTCATCTTCATAACTACTTGTCTAGTTCCCTGTCTTCTCTTTATCTTTCATTTTACCTCTGAGCTGTTCTCAACATCCACTGGAATTTAAATGGGGGGAGAAAAATGTTGTCTTCACAACAGCTGAGTGCTTTCAAGCAAACTGAATGAGCCTTCCTTACCACAAAGATATGGAACAAAGGGATTGAAAATTGCCATGTGGTCAGGATTTCTAGCCAGGAGCTTTTGAAATGCTAGGCAAACAAATGCAATATCTAATGTGAGAGCTGATGTTGCATCACGAGTCATTGGGAAGACACTTACTGCTCTTTTCCCCACTGTGTTTGTTGTTAGAAGAGTGGTATTTACTGTTGCACCTTCATGCCTGCAAGCACACATAAACTCATCCCTTTTTTATTATCCTAATATTTCTATCACTCACAGTATGATTGAAAATTTCCTGGAAGGATAAATCCCAGCTTAGGGAGGTGCCTTTTGTGGGTTCCAGAAATGTCAGTTTACATTTGGTTGATTCATAATTGTGGAACAGGCATTTCTCAGCCCACAATTTGAATAGTATAGGAGGTTTGGGTTGGTTTTTTTTTTAGGGGAGGCATTGGAAACAGGTCAAAACCCTACATTCAGTAGCACAAAGCATTGTGGTGTTTCACATCCACCACTTAGGCAGAGTCCAGACTCTGTGGCTACATGGAAAGCAGCCCCTCCATTTCCTTCTTTGTGTGTGTGCTGTGGAGTGCTGAGACGTATCCAGCAGTGGGGATGACACTCAGATCCCATCTCCTGTGTGTGAGGAGAAGAGTACTGAGGGACGTGGGCTGTGCTGGCAATTGGGCTCAGAAACCGCTGCAGAGGTTTGTGGTGCCACCTGCCTGTCTCTCCTCAGCGAGCTGAGAGGCGAGAATCCCAATTTTACAGATGGATCTTCTGAGAAAAAAACCCACCTTTTTGCCGTGGGTTGCCCAGAGAGAAGAGAACAGCTGTTGGAAGGTGCTCAGAAGTACAGAACAGTAGAAATAGTCCCAAAAGAGGGAGGTGAGTAGGGAGAGGCCAGATGAGGTTTTCAGAAGCACATAATAAATTGCAAAGCCATGTTATAAATATTATTTAGTGCATGGTTCTTCAGTTTATCTTGTTGGGAGGATAACGCCACCCATACATTTATGCATATGCAATATATAATATTTACAAAGACACATAAAACACTTCTGCCAATAGGACCCTATTTATAGATACATATCCTGCTCTGTTTTGAACTACTCCTGGCTTTTTCTTTTTCTTATTAATTTGGTATTATATTTATTAGTATAAAGATAACAGTGGAATGAACAAATGTTCCTCAGCATTGGAATAGCTTTATCCTTGGCTGTTTACAACTTTCGCACACTTGTATAAACCAACTGGTATCAAGTTCAAACGGAATTGTATCAGTGACTGAGAAAAATCAAAACAGATGCTCATTACATTTGTCTAAGATAAAATTAACTGAACCTGTCATATTTCATGACAATCCTTTTAACATCTGCAGAACAAAGCAAATACACTTAATTCACTACAGCCTTTAGTTTATAGGTCAGATATGGCCTCTCAGGGCTATTGTGTTTGTGTTTAAAAAGCTTAGAGTTAAGTCTGAAAACAATAAAGCTGGAAATGTTTATTTTTGTGGCCTGAGATAATCATTCTTCCTGAGTTTCAGTTATCTAATTCAAGGTTTACACTTGGATGGAATAACCAGACTCAGCACAAATAATTCATATGGGGAAAGCAAACTCATGAAGGGTATTAATGAATTAAATAAATTTAATGTTACCTTCTGATACTGAAGAGGAACCTCTGTCTTAAACAGATCTGTCCCAGAAGAAAGACATGCCCATGTGTCTCCAGAAAAGGCCTCTCTCTCCATTGCTGTACAGTTTGACTTGATTGGAGAAATTGCTCTTTCTGCCCTGAAAGATAAAGATGTGCTGACAGGTGTGTAACTGTGGTCTTAGTTCTTCATGCCTCAAATTTTCCAAGCTATAGAACAACCCAAATGTTTATCTCTTATCAGGTATCTCAACATTGCCTGGCCCCCCCATGCCACATTTGAGGTGGTGCCAGTGTGGCTGAGGTCCTTGAGATAACGAAGGCTAAACACATCCAGTGCTGTATGAACAAGAGTATTGCCAGTGGATGATTCCTCCCTTCTGCCCAGACCTTGTGAGGTGGCTCCTGCACTACTGGGTTCTGTTTTGGGCTTTGCATGCAAGAGAAACTTTGGCATATTGCAGTTAGTCCGTGGAGCACATGATGTATGGAAGGGGCTATGAGAGTTGGATTTGGTCACCTCGAAGAAGAAAAGGCTGAGTTGAGGATGGGAGGGATTTTCCTTTTTGTCTTCAATTACCCGGAGAAGGATTACAGAGAACACAGAAGTCTTCTCAAACTTGTGCATGAAATGCAGGAGGTCCTGGTTAGACATAAGAAAAATGTATTTACTTGAGAGGCACAACACTGGAAAAGATACCCACAGAACCTGTTGGATTTCCTTAAATCTTTAAAACTCAGTCTGACAAGTCCCTGAGCAGCTGAATCTATCTTCAAAACAGATAGCAGGAGGCTGGTCTAGAGACTTGCAGAGGCTGCTTCCAACCTCAGCTGTCCTGTGACTCTATGGAAGTGGCCCTGGGTTACTGCCACACAGTTCTTTGGGAATTTCCCATCTTCCTCTTCTTTACCTTCACTTCCAAACTTGGAATCTTCATATCTCCAATGAAAACAACCTCATATTTGGAGAGTTCAAGTACTAGTCAAGAGATTAGAAAACAGGTATTTCATGCACCGTTTAGATTGTAGAAACAGCAGCTACATCTTTGACCTTGTTCACAAATTTCTGACTGTTCATAGACTGTTACTACATCGATGTTTTACTCGGTTCTACATTCTATATAGTTTTTTAACAGTTAAAAAAAAATCTTTCAAGACTCTTTTTCAGTCTTTCAAAAATGCACCAGATTGTGCTTCATTGTTTTGAGTGATGGAAGAAGGTGGCTGTAAAGGATATATTCAATGCAAGACTGCTTTGTGACGACTTCTTATCCTTGGGGAAAAGCCAGAGAGGGTCAGAAGAGACATGGTTCTGACCTTTAAGTACTTGTATTTTGAAAGAAATATAAGGAATTTTTTAAAAAATTATTTTGCATGAGCTGGATTCTTAATATGAAATCATTCTTTACGTACGATCTATGCAAGGTATGGGATATTGTGCCATTTTTATGGCACTCAGTTTTAAAGCAGAATGGTTGGGGTTTATTAGACACACAGGCCTTCAGGGCTCTTTTCTGGTAATTAGACACATAAGTTAAATCCATAAAAGTGCTTTCTTGGAACCACTGCGGCTAAAAGGGTGACACAATTTACTTTTGTGCTTGGCATGAGTCCTTGAAGCAATATATACTATTTTATTTCAGGATGTGTAAACTACACATTATTGTCAGCAGTAGAAACAATTACAACTAAACTTGCTTATTCATGCTAATTCATAATATCATTATAGAATGATTTGAGGTTTAAGCTGAGAACACCAAAAAGGTACTTTTTATTTTTATACAAAAATCCATAAAAAATACTGCCATAAAAATCTCTGCAGAAAACCAATACGAAGATTTAATAGGGAGGGGAAAATTTCTGTGTGCAATCAGAAATAAGAGGTCTGTTCTATACAGTGACTTGAGAGGGGATGGAAGAACATGAGTTAGTTATGAGAGAGAAAAGGACACCTTCTGTTTGCAAAGCTGTAGTTAGTCCTGCCAGTGAAAGCTTCCCCCACAGCTTCTGAAGAGACCCCTCAGCCCTGACTTTCCCCTGCTGGAATGAACATAAGCAATGATTTTTCAAAATGAGTGTGCTTCGCTTCCCTGTGAGGCCATGTGACTAAGAGATCACATTTCAAGATAAAGCAAGGAAGGATGTTACCCTTTTGAACCAGCATCTTTATAAACTCTGAAGTGCTCTTTGAAAATGGCAGTGCTCACGTTCATGTCATGTCCACGTGCAGACAGATCTTGACTTCTAACCAGTTGCAGATAAGCTAAACAAGTGCTTGGCCATTATTTACTTATTGTAAACAACTTGACTTTTCTTTCTAAGGACACATAAATAGAGACAGGCACTAGATTCAAATCAATTTTCTAGAAGATCATAAAATCATTGCAAAGGTGCTGAGTACTGCACTCTTAAACAAGATAGCTGAAGCATTTCAGATTTAGACCATCCAACTAAAATGTCAATCCAATTTAGAAACCAGCAAATTCAAGGAGGAAAAGTATCGAAAACATCATTTTAGATTTTCCATATTAGAAAATGATGGATTATCATGTCTATTAAAAGACCAGAGTGCTTTCATCTCTGTTTTGGTACTTCCTTTCTCATACCAAACATTTCCCACCTGTTTGGAAGCCTGTAAGAAGTTATTTAAGTTCTAGTAGAAGGCTGTCTGTACCATTAATAAAATAATCCATGCTGAAATGGGCTAGTTTTTCCTTAGGCAGCTTCAGAGAAAACAATCATTTAATGAATGAGGGGAATAAATGACTCTTTTTGGATAAGATTTGTCAGGGCAAATTTCAGGTGCACTGTCAAAATAAAGTTGAGGGAGTGTATGCTTCTGCTCCCTGTGTCACACAGCTCCAGTGAACATACAGAGATGTTCACTCTTGGGACTTCTCAGATTGTCTTCTTTCACTGGGAATCAGATTCACTTTTGTCTAGCAAAACCGGCGGAAATATCGGTGCTCAAATTGCCGATCTCTGTTCCCTAAAGTGGATAGCACGGCCAAAAGATTCTCCTTAAGGCAGTCCAAGTCCCACTCTTTCCCTGCTCAGGGGATATCTGCTAGTCAATAAAAATAGAGCTTGAGCCTGTTGACACTGCTGTGCCAGAGTGCTTTAATGAAAAATCTTCTACATCTGCAAATACAGTGCTTTCCCAAGGCTGCTGGCAAACACCAAAAACCTGACCTGAAATACTGAAGCACATGCAGGCAAGGGTCACCTGAAAGGAAAACAGAAGAAATTAGTCATGAAAGGAAGAAGAACCTTTTAATTCACAATATCTAGGGTCAGAGCCAAGGCAGAAATAAAAAATCATGGTATCATAGAATCATAGAATTGTTTAGGTAGGAAAAGACCTCTAAGTTCAACCATTAACCTCATACTGCCAAGTCCACCACTAAACAATGTTCCCAACTGCCACATCTACACATCTTTTAAATCCCTGCAGGGTTGGTGACCCAACTGCTTCCCTGGGCTGCCTGTTCCAAAGCTTGACAATGCTTTCTTTTTATTCCTGATATCCAATCTAAACCTTTCCTGGTGCAACCTTAAGCCATTTCCTCTTGTCCTGCCACTTGGGAACGGACATTGATACCCACTTTGTTACACCCTCCTCTCAGGGAGTTGTAGAGAGCAATAAGGTCACTCCTGAGCCTCCTTTTCTCCAGGCTAAGCCCCCACAGCTCCCTCAGTTGCTCCTCAAAGGACTTGTACTCCTGACCCTTCCCCAGCTCCACTGCTCTTCTTTGGAAGTGGAACAAATGAAGCAGGAATCAAAAAGCACCTGAGTCTGGTGTCAAAAGCCAAAGTCTGAAAGTACACAAGGAGCCAAAAGCTAAGGGTGAAGGCTTGAAGCACCAGCTAGCTGGGGAACAATGTGGTCTGCTTCAAAGTTTACCTGTGGTTAGGTTGTGGTTCCCAAAGCTCAGGCTGAAAAGAGCAGTTCTTTGATCCCTGCTAATGAAGCCCAGATAGTGGGAAGTGAGGCCAAACTCAGAGACCTCAAAGCAAGCCACAGCAGAACAAGTTCCTGGTTTGTTTAAGGGCATATCTGAATGCAGCAGCTGAGGTGAACTGCAGGGTTTGGGAGGCCGTCAGTGGCACACTTGCACTGGGCTTGGTGCAGTATTTTGTTCAAGCATTTTGCTATTATTCTGGTTCTCCAGTAAGAACCAGATATTAGAGACAATGTAAATACGGGTATAGTACTCCCCATCCAGCAAACCATGGAAAGGATTTTGTTCCTTTCCATGCGCTTTGGATCAAGTTCACAAGGTCTTTAGGAGCTCATTCTGTTGTATGATCGTGAATAATTTTCTTTCTTCTCCTACAGGTACTCTGCTTTGGCAGACTGACTGCTGCTGTTTTTCAAAGACCTTGAGAAACAGAATGACAGGAAGTATTAGACTGGGTAATTTTCCTGTGATGAATTAGGGCGGGGCATTCATTTGTTCCTTTGAGAAATCTTTGATCTGGTTTTATATCTTCGCTGTCCTTGATGGGAAACAAACTGACACTATGTCAGGTACAGTGGCATGATGCCTGTGCCTTACGTTCTTCCCTCCTTCCCAAAGGCTTAGTGATGGTCTGGTTTCCTCAGATTCCTGACAACTCCTATAACAAGCCATGAGGGGGGAAAAGTAGTATAGGTCAGCACTTTAGGCCGTGTCATAAACTGTGTGGTAATTTGGACTGCTGCATTTACAGCTAAGTTCTACCAGATGACACATAGAGAATGAATCATAACATGCCTGAATTTGCACACCCTTCTCACTGCAGCAAGCTCAGGGCAAGAAGGGACAAAGGGATTAACTACTCTGTTGTCTCATTCCCTAAGATGCCAAATCAAAGACCTGCCTTCTGCTTTTTGGATCTGCTTTTTGCCACAGCTCGCTCCAGTCCAGAAGCCCATTGTCAATAATTTTATGCACATTTACTTATATATGACATATATTTATGCACACACACTGAGCCAAAAAATATATACACACTAATTTCCATGGTTTCAACGTGGTTTGCTTATGTCACGTGTGTGACAAGTGTTAGAAGACTCATCAGCCATATGAAGGAGTGAGTTGCAATTGCTACAAGCAGGTGACAGCTGCTTCTTCGCCTCCCAAAACCTTATGGCACAAAATGATGGAGAGGAAGACACAGCTCAGGAGCTTTTTTTGTAGATTTTTTGTGAAATAACACTGTTGCCCTTTCTCTGACTTCTGCTGTTCTTGAGAAACTGGCAGTGCTAAGCTATTGGGAAAGAGGGCATGCATGTTGCACCCAAAAATCTCTCATAAACACCTGTCTATCATGGCTCCTTAGGAGGAAAATGTACTTTTGCCATTGCTCCTGGCATCTTGGAACAACAGCACACGCCACTTGGTTCTCTGATCTTACCAGCTGGGTCTGGCTGCATGTCGAGCTTAGTGGAAACAGAACACGGTTCAGTCCAGAACATCTCCCTTCAGATCTTTTTTTTTTTTTTCTCTTTGTAAAATGTTACCCAGAAAGGTCTTCCATGAGTAAACGCTTCCAGCATTCCTATGGTCTCATTCAGCTTTTTTCTGTAGGTCTTGTTGAGACAGGAGGGTGAAAATAAACACACCTCTGGTGAGTGAGTGGATGACTTGGAAAGATGTAGTAGGATGTAAGAGATTTCTTTTTACTTTACCCCTGTTTTTAGTCCTGGCTAGACTTCTGTTGCGTTTGTAGCAATTGCCTTCTGCATAAGGAGATGGTAGCAGCATTCAGGAGTAATCTTTTCTTTCACAGCCTATAGAACACACTTCAAATATTATTTTGAAAACACAAACTTTGTCTTTGAATTATACCAAACCTAAGTGAGAGCCTGGGAACAGTGAGGTTTGTTCTCTTCAGCTGAAAAAAGTGCACCGGGATGAAAAGCTGAAGTCTTTATCTTGGTGAAAGTACCTGATGCATGCTTTGAAGGAGCTCCTTCCCCATCTTGCTCTTCCCTCTGTTATCACCAGCTGCCCTCAGATGGTGATTGCAATGGGCAATTTCTCTTGTGGAGAAGGAAAGGGTGGTTGAGGGAATTCAGTGAGCTCAATTTATACCCTCTATACTCCCAGTTTAAGCCTGCCTGAGGCCGTTTTGAAAGGACTTACTTAGTCTAGCCCAGTGACAGCTGTTTCTTTCATCATCTGTTTTTTATGTTACATTTCTTTAACATTGCTCTCTGTTATGTCTAACCACTCTTCTTTTGAGGGGCAGCTTTCTGAAAGGGGCTAAAGAACTGATTTTTTAAAAAAATCCTGTATTAAAAATGACCTAGAGAGAAGTATATTACCCCGAGAGAAAAGTTTTGTTTTGACTTTAGTGCCTGAAAATGCGTTAACAGAAATGGAGGTAAACACCTTATTGCAATTAGTCATTCACTTCTCTACTTCCCCTCTTACAAGAAGACAGAGAGCTCAGGGCAAGTCCCTGGCAGCAATTGCAAAGCTGGGTGGGTATTCCCTTCCACAGCAGAAAGAGTGATTATTCTTTATCACTGCTTGATCCTTTTTAGTTGTCCTTGGACATCTATTTTACAACTCATTTTCTTTCCAATGGCATGAAGTATTGCTGCTGTTCTTTCTCTCTTGTCCGTTCCTCTGAAAGCCACCGAGTCCCACACCTGGAGGATCATCACCTAGTAAGGATGGAAAAATTCTAAAATAATAATAAAGAAAGCTAATTTCTACCAAATTCTAAGACAAAGATTTGAAGCTGACAATGCAAGTCAGTGCTTGAGCAGATTAGGTTTGCAGATGAGACTTTCCAGCTGTTCAATACTATTTAATTCTGCACCAACAGAAATGATACTCTATTTCTGTACTGAGAGAAAACCAGAGAGGTTGAGGAGAAAAAGAAGAGGCCAGGAAATCTTCTGAGGAGGGAGTTCAGCAGGAGTGGAGGTAGTTAACAAGAAGATAAGAATCTATGGCAAGGTTTTGCTAAGGTTTGATATATTGGTTTTATTTGTAAAGGCAGGCTATTTTTGTGTCAGAATGACCCAGAATTACAGAAACTTTTCCATCTATGTACTAAGGGGCCATATTTCATGCAATTTTTTTTTGTATTAGAATACTTGTATCTCATTTTACTACCTCCTCCTGCATAAAATAAACTTAATGCAAATAAATGCTTGCGATTTCTGTATTGCTCTGTGTTTTCAGAAGTCTAACAGTGCCCTTAATCATTAAAAGAAGGTGATGATCTTTCACCACAGTTTTTCGCACAGTTGTTCAGAAAGAGTCCCAGCAAACTTCACAGACCTGAACTAATTAAAACCAGCAACAAACACGTCTCTTCAGTTTTGATTCAAAAACCAAATTGGACTCTGATTTCCGGATATAAATAAGAAGCTGACTCCATAACTGTGAAGCATAAATACAACAGGCTCCAGCCACCAAACGTTTTCAATTTTTATTTAGGGCAAGCTAATAAATCAGGCTGTGACCTCAGAGAGTAACTGGAAACATCAAATGAAAGGCAGTTGTAAGGATATTGTGGAGAAATATCCTGAAGAACAGGATAGGTAAACATAAATACTTTAAAAGTATCAGTATAAAATATTACTGCAAACTGATGAAAGGTTTTCAGCTCCAGGGTGTTTTATTCCAAGACTTCTCCAGACTTCTTTTTGCTTTACAGCAAAGCAGCTGTGCTTATGCAATCTAGCATTGTGTCAGGAAATGAACTGAAGCTGTTTGCAGAGTACCGGTTGTGGGAGTGTTCTCAAACCAGCACACAAAGATCTGGGATCTCAGCACTCCTAATTGTGCCTGTCCTGAGCAGTCCAAACTGCAACCAGAGGCCTGTCCCAACAGTGTCAATATAAGAGTACAAGACAGTGGTCCTCCATGGATGGCATCTTCTGTGATCTCCACACATCCTACCTCAGATACAGATTTTTAACCCATTACTTAAGAATTAATTTCCAGTCTTAGCTGAGGCAAGCAGAGTATCTTCATCTCAAACTCCCTTGTGGTCATTCTTGTATCTCAGGCATAGAATTCACCCTTGTTTTTCCGTTGTTCACTGACAATGCAAAAGGCCTTGCTCTCTAACTTACTTCATTTTTCCTTTACAGTTCTCCAAAGGGAAGAAGGAGTTTCTTGCCAAACACTGCTGTCAGTCTGAAATAACTGTGGGCTTGATCACATGAAAATTGAAAGTGTTTCTCTTTTCAATTGATTAAATGATTGAGTGCAGACTTCTTTAATAGAGCAGTCAGCATAACTCACCCATAAACTCAGCATGGAGCCCTGTGTTCACCATGTTCTAAATTGCTGACAAACAGTTTATGGTTTGTCACATTTGGCAATCTCTGTACAGGAAAAGGGCCAGTCTTCAGCTGGAATAAAAATAGGTGCTTTAACCAGAACTTGGAAACAACTAGTAGGAAGAGAGGTTGTGCAAATATGTATAAAAATGTTCAGCTTTTTGTTTTCCACTTTACCAGCTTTAGCTTTATACATCATCATAACTGTCCTTTTCAGTCACCTTCCTGTAAATAATGCAATGTAAGCAACAGCAAGATCTTGTATTGTGTAATTAGATACAACTTCTAGCATGTTCAGTAAATGCTGGGTGTTAATGAAATAGAATGGCAGCTAAGGGAGCAAGGAAGGCAAACTTGAAACACATCTTGACTCTATTATTTTAATCTCATAAATCTTGTAGCAGGTGACACAAACCTCAGGGGGTTTGAGGTGTTTTTTCCTGCCTCTCTTCATTTTGGCCATGTTTTGAAAGTTTAAAATTGTTTTTTCTTTTTTGGCTTTTTTTAAAGTGTTTTGTTTTGACTTTCTACAAACATCTGGTATTAGAAAAAAAAAGTCATGGCCGATAATTTTAACAGATTTTTGGACAGGTAAATGGTTCAATTTCTGTAACACTATAACTCTGTCACAGCAGGGCACAAAGTAGTTCATGGAACGATAATCCAAATGGCAGGAAATAGCAAAAATAAAGTGCAGAAAAATCTAGTAGTAGCATGGGTGAGATAGATATATTTTGGTATCAAATGCATTGTTTTGGTTTATAATGTAAGAAAGAGCCATCTGAGAATCCACAGGCGGTATCGGCCTCTTCAGTGGCAGCTGATTTATTTGTTGGTTAAAATTATGATGCTTTAGCAAAGCCATATGGGGATTAAAGATTAGAATAGCAGAAGTGTCACAGATAAGAATTCAGCAGCTTCTTTATATACTTGACATACCTCAGAATGCCCAGATATTCTTGACCTAATTTCACCTGATCTCTAAAAATCACTCAAAACTTGCATGGCCTGCAACTGCCCTGAGAATAATGTTACTGCAGAGACTTGTCTCCACTTAAGTAGAATATAAATTCAGGGCAGGATTTATGATTTTATTTCTCTCAGTTCATTTAAAGCAACCACAGTAGAGGTTATTATAAACACTGGCACTCAGTTTCTGTGGCCAGAGGACCTGGATGAAGAAGACCATGCTGCCTAGAACATGATCTGCACTGCACGTGTGGAGCCATCAGGTGACACAAGGAGCTCGCAGGCTGGATGAAGCACTTCACCCACATTTACAGCTGGCTCAAGGGTAACGATGACAAATGAGGAAGTCAGGAGCCAAGACAGGACAAGGAAAGGTCTTCATCAATTTTTGCATCCTCTGTTCTGCCTTTAAATCTGGAGAATCTCTTTTGCAGGCACGACATCCCTCTCAGCATTTAGACCATATCAGAAAGCTATGGATTTCCAATGACAAGGGGTCTAAAAAATCCATCCTTTTCTACCTTCTGTTTTACCTTTGATGTAGCAGTAGCTGTAGAATAGAAAGTTTTCTTTGTTGGGAATATACAGCTGAACATGTAGAAGGCTGCAATATTTCAAGAAGCAGAATGGTATAGGAATATTTGCAAAATGCTTCCTCTTTCAGAAGAACCTATGATCCTGAAATGTGCCATAGTGCCAAATCACAAGTGGCAATTAACCTAATTCTCCTATTTTTTTCATAGTGAACCAGACCTTATGCAATTTGTCCATCCAGTCACAAAGAAACCACTTTCTGTACTGTAATCCCTGATTTGAGAATAGTGCAAGTCCTCTGCTTTTTACAACCTTTGTTCCATCTACCCCTCACATATGCTAATAAAACACTTCCCAACACAGAAATACATTCTTTGCTTCTGACACAAAGTACGAGAAGGAAAAACTCCATAACTGACAATTTTCCTTACATCATTTATTTTTAAAACATTTTATAGATGCTAATAAAGTGTTATGGGTGTCATCCAAATTTTGGTGACATAAGTGAAAAAACTCCCACCACTTCAGTGACTTCAGTGAGCTCTGGACGTTACATGAGTAACACTCATTGCATAAATCTGGACAGATATCATTCAGACAAGATTCTTGGATTTCAAACTTTACTTTTTTTCCGATAATCTTTTTTTAAGTTTGTTTCCATTTCACATAGAATTTTGACATGTTTACTTTCTGATCCAAATCAGAATGAAGTCAAAAAGCCTTGACAATTTTATGATACTGGTAATTTTGTCAGTCTGATGTAAAGAACTACCACACATCAAGAAACCAAGGTCATCCAAGATACAGACACTGGAGAGATTGAAATTATGACTCATTAAAGAAATTACTACACTAAAATATAGAAAATACAAACACATCAACACTTGACCTATTCATATTAATTTAAATTTGTTTATTTTGTTAATCCCTTATTGAAGAGTTAATAAAGATTCAGAAAAGGTCAAACCCACAAATGATGAAAAGACTTTAGACTAATTTTGGAGTTAACCAGTTTTATTTAAATGCAATAGCTGCTTGCTAAGCAGTTTTCAAATTGTTTTCATGGTAAAAGGTATTCTAACAAACATTGTGCCTCATTTGCAGATTCTTCCGGCTTGTTAAACATTCCTAGGTGTACTCCTGAATAACAGAGAGTGACAAATAAAAAGTATTTGGTTTAGAATGTACCTGTGTCAGGCCAGCCTCTGGATGGTGAATTTAAATATTTCAGAAAGTGTCTGCTACATTTGAGGAGAGCCTTCTATGAATAAAGAACCACAGGCATATTCTGTTAATCAGTTTTTCAGCCATAAATCTTTGGGCAATCTAAGGAAGTTAGTAGATAATATTACCCCTGAGAAATGGGAATGATTTTTGTAAATGGAGGTATGAATTCATTAAATTCCCTAAATTCATGACTCAGCATTCTCTAGTCATTATCTAGAATATCTTCAGAAATCTTATAGAAGCAAATTACTTACAAAAGCATTGTCATACAATTGTGAATAATTGCAAGTAGAAATAAAAATACATTTCTAGCATCCTTTTATGGCAGTTGATGGAAACGTGAGAGTTTTTACTGCAACCACTTTGTCATCAGTCAACTTGATAGAAATACAGACTTCAAGGTAGTCCAGGTGAAAGCAACCTAACATGGTTGTAGGCTGTGAACTGAAATCTGGAAGGAGCCATGGGTCACAGTCATACAGGGGTATGTAGGACAGATGGGAATGGCTGGACGCTGTTAAAGGCTGGCACCAAAATTGACATCTAAGTGCCTTCAGTGTACTGGACCTCCAAAAACAGCTTCAGTGCCATGGACGTATCCAGCATCCAAACGGCCTGAAAGGAGCAAATTTCGTGATTCCTGTGGGTACTTTCTCAGCGCTACCAATGCTTTGGAAAGACTGGTCATAGAAATGCTTCAGCACTGACAGCTGAAGCAGAGCTTCAGAAAAATCCAATTTAGTGCTACCAGATTCCATATACANTTTTTTTTTTTTTTTTTCAATAATTCTGAGCCTAAACTCTCCTCAAATTTGGCATTGCTGCTTCCATGTGTGATGTATGCAGATGGCAGAACAGCATATGAAGATGAAGAGCATTTCTGCATCTCCTTTACTTGCTTTGCAAATGAGCATTCTCAAGCAGTGAGTACTTAGCTCTTGGCAGGTGACTGTTTAGTTGTGCCTCAATTGGAAAATGGCTTTCCCTTTCATCCAACAACTGAAGCACAAGAACACAAATCACAAAGGGGAAGTTTTATTCAGAGTTTGTAATTTTTCTGCTTTATGTGTTATTTTTGATAGTGTTCCTAGTCTTCAAAATCTTCACCTGTTTTTACGTATTGACCTCTTTGTTCCAGGTCACCTGCTGCTTTGTGGGCACTACGTCATGAAGCACCTCTCTTTATTTATTAGGATTCAGTACTCCTAGAGAGGAAGGAAGCTAAATGACATGAGATGAAGAAGGGAGGGGCAAAATAAGAATGTGTATCACTGTGGTGGGCTGACCATGTCTGCCAGCCAAGTGCCATCCAGAGGCTCTCTCCCTACCCAACCCCAAGGTGGCAAAGCTTATGGGTTGAGGTAAAAAATACAGAAAGCTCTTCCCAGTTACTGGCAATAGGCAAAACAGACTCAAGAGAGAAAATGAATTTATTGCAGGAAACAGACAAAAAAACCCCACACCACCCTCTCCCCTTTTTTCACCTCCCCTTTTTTTTCTCCCTTCAATCACAACTTCTATCCTTCAGTCCCAGTTTCTCTATAGCCTTCCCCTTATTACCCCTTGGGGTGGTGAAAGGGGATAGGGAGTAGGGAGTTATGGGGTCATTCCAGAACAGTTCTTTCTGCAGGTCCTTCCTCCTCATGCTTTTGCCCTGTGGCTCCTTTCCATAGGCTGTAGCCCTTTAGGATAAACCTGCAGGAGCATAGCATCCTCCATGAGCTGCAGCATGGAAATCTGCTCCAACACGGTCCTTTCCATCAGCTGCAGGGATTATCTGCTCCACTGTGGTCTCTTTCAGTCTTCAGAAGAATCTCTTGTCAGCTGCCTAAAGCACCTCCTCTTTCTCCTCCTCTTCCTCCTCCTCCTCCTCCTCCTCTTCCTCCTTCTTTTCCAATATTGATTGTCCATTAATATATAAGAAGATGAGAAAATTCAGTTGAACATCCCATAAAAATCAAACATTCTGATGAGAGGGGCAGCACAAATTCACTCTCTGCTCACCTGACTTTCCTAATATATCTCCAAAGAAGAAACAGTGCCACGTGAGACCGTGCTGGGTGTTTCTGACTCTCTTCAATCAGAAACACACAGAACTGCTTTCTACAGACTGACCTTAATCTTCTGTAGGCATTTAAAGCACCCAGGTAAGAACAGCTACTATCATCTTGCTTTCCTGAGTGGAGTTAAAGGCAGTGTGCAACGGCTGTGACAAGAGGTTGTTGTGCACCCTCTTACCTGATTTCAGGTTCTTGTTCAGGCATTTTTCCCCTTTCACACCTCCTCCTGCTTCATCTCTTGTCAGCTCTGGCTTCTCCAGGAGGCTTTCCTCATCTCTTCACTTTACTGCCTGGTCCAGTTATTTTCTTGTGTTTTCTTGTTGTGTGTGCTGACTCCTTCACAGACATTACTCTTCTCTTGCTCCTATTTGACTGTTTTCTGGCAAGTCTTTTTTCTTTTCTAGCTCTTATCACTGTGCCTTCCAGCCTCCACTACCTGCTGGACTTGGCAGAGGCAGTGGCAGCAGCACAAGATGAAAAACAGGGATCAGACATTCATATCCCTATATGGCATCCCTGGTGTGATGGTCAGTATGTTTATCCCACCCTTGCTGTGGACTGGTCAGCATATGTGTTTACCCTGGCCACTTGGTCTAAAAACAAACCAAAAACAAACCCCAGGCACTGTAAATTAGATTAATACAACAGGAGTGTTTCTGACCTTGTTTTATGTCAGTTGTACCAAGCTGACGTAAGTGTGGTCCCCGCTGGTTTACCTGGTTGTTTGTGCAATTTGAGCAAATTGCTGTCAAAATGAACTGTCATGGAAGAATAAGGTGAATTTTGGCTTAACTGCCAGCTCCAGTATTACACCAGTGTACTACTTCTGAAATCAGTGGCATTGCTCTATCTGACATAAAACTGCAAGAAGCTGCAGGGAATTAAATCCTGTTTTCTTGCCTCTGAGAATTTTCGGAGGCTGCCTGATATGGCATGAGTCAAAAATATTTTGTTATTCACTGCTTTTTCTAATTATCAGATTTGTCTCCAGTCCATTTTGTGGTGTTGGCCAGGCACTCGATCTGAGTCAAATTTTCCATACAATCCACACTGCTTTATGTTTCAGTGTTTTTTTTTCTTTTGCCCTAAAACCAGAACAGAAGAGCTGCCTAAGCATGTACAAACCTGCCTTAAGAAAAGACTTGTTTTTCCTTTTCCCTCACCCCTTTTTTTCTATTTAATGTTAGTACAAAGATGAAACACGGAGTAGCACAGTGGTTAGAATTCCAATTAGCAGGTTCTCAATCCGTTCACTTGTCAGTGGACCACTTTGTCCACACAAGTCATCCCCATTAAAGAAGCCAATCTCTTGGAGGTAACATTAAGTTTTGTAAGGAGCTGTTTTATAATAAGGAGCTGACACTGTTTTGAGAACGCGTCTTCCAGCATTCCTTTACAGCTGGGGTTGGCCCATCGAGAGTTATTCAGGGCTAAAAACCACCTCTAGTTGCATAAAACCATGTGAGAACCACAAAAAAAATGGAATGAATAACCACAAATCCTCTCATTCCTCATCACTGAGGGGTCTCATCACTTGGCCCAGGATCCTGCTGTTATTCTTCCCATTATGTAAGTGATGCTGGCACTGTTTTCCCTACCCATTCCTCTCAGCTGAGATTTAGGTTAAATTTCACGTGCAAGTGGGTTGCTGTCAGTTTTATGCACTACAATCTGAATCTGTGACAGACAAAGGGATTATTTTGTCTGGGTAACATGATAGTTTCTCTCAATTTTCTGAGTATGGGGTAGACCTTAGAGGCATCATTGCAAATATTGATTCAGACAAACCTATTTCCTGCTGAAGAGCGCAGCCACAGTGGCTCCCAGGCCTGCTATGTTGACTTGCTTAGTGAAAATATGCATAAAAACCTACTTTGGTTTACAAGTCATGGCTGAAGGAGCTCCACAGAAGAAACTGTAGCTTTTGGACAAAAAGAAAATACCTTCCTGTTTATATACTACACTAAAAAATTTCAGCGTTGTTGGCTTTGCTGGAAAATTCCCACTGGCATTGACTTTGGACATCACAGATTATCAGAAGCCTGGCTTGAAAACCTCCTGTTCTAAACTAGCTTTTCCTGAAATTTCCAGCTCACCAGGAACAAAAAAAAACCCAAAAAAAACCCAACAACAAAAAAAAGCCAATAGCTTCTGTTGCACTTCAGTGCCTCTTATTTTTCTGAGTGTGTCTTTAGGTGCGTGCTGCTTTTGTCTTGTCCAGGGTCAAAGACATCCAAACAAAACCAACGTTTCTGAAGTTGAAAAAACCATTAAGCTTCTGGTCCAGGTGGAACATCTTTCTGGTCCAGGTGGAATTTTTTTTTTTTGTCCACAACACCAAATAGATATGAGTGTTACATCCGGCCTTGAATCTCTGTTTTAGCTTTACACTTTTGAACTAATATCTTTTTCTTACTCTGACTGATGTCAACTGAAGGAAAGTTCCAAGTAAAACGCCCTTAACAGTGCTATTTTAGGGCTGAGGCCATCCTTTCTCTCTTCTCTTCATCTTTCCATTTTCCTGATGCAATCCTCAGTCTGGCCTTGGGCTCACCTCACAGACATTAAAAATCAAAACCAAAAACAAGAAAACCAGAGGGACCCCTCAAACCTCAAAATTTTGCTTTTAGAATGGGCTCGGGAGCTAGTAATTAGCTTCCTCCAAAACAGATTTTCTGATTCCCAAGTTTGGAAAATTGGGATCATCAGAAGGCCTGGTGGCAGATATGTTTCTTTTCTTTTTTTTCATTTAGCCTATAACTCAATCTGGCAATGAAGAAGTCTAGAAAAGAAACAGTGCAGAGAGAGGAAGTAGCTCTGTAAGGCTTGGCAAATACTTTCAAAGAATAACTGTTTTTCCAAGTTTGATCACTACAGACACAAGTAAACACGAATTGATACATTACCTTATCTAGGATTTTTCTGATGAGCAGGAGGGGTGCTTAGGGGGTACTGTCCTGCCATACTGACTCAGTTCTTTTTGCAGCAATTAATCTTCCGTGTTTGGTTTTACATTGCTTTACACTTGGCCTCACCACAGTGCCAAGAGGTCAGTTTGCTTGTCCAAGGTCACCAAGTGACTCAGTAGATTAAGTGAAAACTGAACTCAGAGGACCACCCTGCCTTTTAGCTTTTGTTTTTGGGACTCAAACTACACAGCTTCTCTGCTATTTCATACATTCCATTAATCCCACTGGCTACCAGCCACAAAGATACAGCAGAAAGATTGAATACATGTAAATGTGCACAGTGATATACAACTTCAAGATGATGGAAAATAAGTTGGACAAGCATGGTTACGTTCCTCTGCATTAAAAAATACCCTTTAGGCCCATGGCTCAAAAACAAAAGAACATGAGAATACTATTTGTGGCTTTCTCTGCATTTATTAAGATGAAAAAGATGAACCTTTCATCTTATTTCACTCTTGCGCTAACCACACTTATTCAAAATCCCATGTTTTTGCATCCAACTTCTCAACTTACTTCTATCTGAAAATGAAATTAGTAGCTTGACTGTTATGACTAGTCTCCAGTTGATGTTCCCTGGATGCAGGATAGATAAATTCCGAATTTCAGGACAAGGTATTTGTTTGCAGTTTTCCCATTTGTAAAAACGGAGAGCTGGAGATACGATGAACTTCTCAGTCCATCAGTAGAGTAAGTGAGGCAAACTTTCATGTGAGAACTTGTTCCCAAGCCAATAGTGAAAATCTTGTAAAGTGAGAAATTGCCTCATTTTAAAGTCCATTGTACTCTGCAGACATTGGATCTGGAAATGGAAGAGTTAATGAGCAGTTAGTTGTTATTTCATTAAGGAGCAATAGTAGGACCCGACCCTTGTGAAATTGTGCAAGTGCCTAAAGCCCCGTGCTGCTGTAGCAAGGGGTGCAAGGACGTCCCAGAGCATGGCAAGGTGGATAACCAGGAAGAAAAGGAGCTTGTTATCATTTTCTTCTTTAGGACAGCATCCTTTGACCTCCTATCCTAAGCACTAAGTGCCTCCCTGACCCATCAGTTTGCATAAACTTAAAAGAGTGAAAGAAATCTGTCAGGTGTCTGAGACTGTCTATGTGTCACTTCCCACATCCCTCTGCAAAACCAAATCCAACATCATTGGTAAGAAGCCTCTTCCCTTCAGAACTTTGGTGAGAGTCTCCCAAGATTGGGTTTTCTGCTATCATTAGCAGTATTTTAAGCCTTTTTGCTTTGGGTTCTGCGGGAGTTCCTAGAAAAGGTATGGGTCTGTTCAGATGTTTTCTGAGACAGTTTGGTGCTTTGTTTCCTTCTGTAAAAACACTCCCATCAGCCAAAGGTGGTAATCAGTTTTTGGAGACCTTTTAGTGAGTTTTTCTTACCTTCAGGTGTCCTTGCTGCATGGTGAGAGGGCAAGGAAAACAGTGCAAAAAGCAATTCAAACATTTTGAAGGGAATGAAAGTGGTTCCCTGTTAGCCAGAAAAGGGAGTCTCTACGTGTTGCATGGCCAGCCTGCGTCTATCAAATGAAGTAGATAAGTTGCTACAGGACAGTTGTCAGGACTGTAAACAGAGTTCCCAATTTTCATAGTACTCTTAAAACGTCTGTAAATTGTTTCCTTCGATTTATGTCAGCTATGCTTTTTTGGAAACCCCACTGCTTCCCACCTCTCCATAAGGAAACATTGCCATTTTCTCTTCACTGAAAATCTCTTCATGTACTCCCCAGCCTCATCTGTAAGTCAGATGTGCCGGGGGGGCCACAGGAATATCTCCTGGGAGGACCAGACTTGCATAAAGCTCTGCTGTGAAGTTGTGTGATTTTCCTTCCTGGTGGATCAAAACATATGTGCAGAAGTGCTGCAGGAACGTGGCGTGCAGTGAAAGTCATCCTGTCAAAAGCGCACAGGACTTGTCAGATTTACCAGGCAACATTTCACCCTTCAGAGCTCTACAGCCCTGTTCCATGTGGTGTCAGCCAGTTAAAGCAGACAAATACCAGGGTAGTTCCTTCCACGGAGCCTAGGAGTTCACAAGGTGGGGGCAGAACCTCAATCTTCATTACTAGGAATCCTAATTGTCTGCTCCATCCACTCCCTCTGCCCATTTGTATCCTTTCTCTTTTTTTTAAATTTTTTTTTTTTTTTATCTGCTAGGTGGCTTGGATGACACTTGCATGATTGTCTGCTTAGTAAAAGCATTTATTTTTAAATGGAGCCAGTTGCAAGATCAAAAGGTGAATTATAGTGATCTTATGGAGCAAGTAGCACTTGCTTAGAGATGGTTTTCCCATGAGAGCTAAGTAAGAGCTTGTTAGAAACACCGTGACTAAAAAATAGCTATGTTAGAAGAACTGTGCTCACCTGCATGTGGGGGTTTCAAGGTTTACTGTGAAAGAGTCCCACAGTATTTATCCATTCATGGCTTTACTGGACTTGTTTAGGTTTTATTTCTTGGTAGCTCTGGAAAAATGTTTTAGTAGCCAAAAAATCTGTACTTAATTAGACACACAAAACCAGCAGACAGGAAGTCTATTTCCTCACAGAGATACTGTGGTTTATACATTCTGCCCTAATATGAACAAGTCTGCTATTATTTTCTGATGTCCCCCTTGTCTAAGGTGCTCTGAGTAACATGAAAGCTCTATTTTTGCACACCAATCATGAAAGATACTGGTCAAGATCCAGGCATGCTAGATATGGCAGTATTGGATGGTTCCTAATTCCATTGGAAAAAAAAGGCTCCTGTCAGATTTTATTTTATAGAATTTAATATCATTTAAGTGTATTTAAATGTAACTGTGGATATGTGTGCAGGCTTGGGGCAAAATCTGATAATGACTCTGTACCAGTGCTCCCACCCTGAATTTCTTCAGTGTTATAAGTGGTGGTTTTATTTCCCTGTTGCTTGGGGTTAGTCCAAGTATCCAGCGATTGGAAGCTGTTCAGGACAAGGGCTCTGTGTTCATGAAGTGTGTCTCACAGAAAGGGCCATCGGAAAACTGCTGTAACATAATAAGCAATGAAAAATATTAATATATGCAGCCAAAAAAGGAGGTGAGGTCTTACCAGGGAAGTTGATTATCCTCACTTAAATTTAGAAGTTGTGTGGGAAAAGTAAAGTTTGTACCCAAAGAAAATGTTTTCGTTTACCTTTGAACCCTAAGCAAGTGTCAGAGAATCTATTAATTTCACTATTGCTTTTGATACTATTCAAAAAGAATTCAGATTTTAAGTGATGAGTGGACATACAACATCCACCCCCTCAAAGTAACGGAGGAAATCATTGTGGGTTAGAAACTAGCACTATATCTTAATATTAAATGCGAACTAAGGTATGCAGCATGACTAACATGGCAGGACAGCTATAAATAACCTACTTTCACTGTATTATTTGTCCTTGCTGGTTTTTTGGAGGGAGGGTGTTTTGGTTTTGCTATTGTGTGTTGAGGGTTCCCCCCCTCATTTGTGTTTGTTTTCCTTAGGATAATTATTAGAATATAATTTCTTTTGTCTTCGAATATTCCAAATTTCTTTATTTTTTAAGTCCTTTCTTGTGAACCCACAGACTTCCCACTCTATTGTAAAAGAATCCTGAATTCAACATTTGCTGTACTTTTTCTACTCACTCTATACTAGATTTCCTCTCTGTTTCCATATCACTTCAGTCTTCATTGTTCTGATTTCATCTTCCTCCCACAGAGCAAGTAGTATATTCCATGATCATCATGAAGGCATAACAAGGACAAAAAAAATCCTTGAAGGTGATGCCAATGTTCACCATGCTGGAATAGGAAGTTATGAAAATCTGATCAAAGCCAGGAGATGTGGAAACAAAGGGGAGTCTCTTAGTAAGATTTTACCCCACTCCATCACTATTACAAACATATTTGAAGTAGAGGTGGAGTTAAAAATAAAAACATAGGAGGCAACCAGTAAGATCAGAACAAATAGTGAAGCAGATGCAGTCTTGTGTCTTCTTTCATCTTACATCTGCCTGATGTGGCCATCTGTGGTGAGATCCCCACCAGATACAGGGTAGGAAGGATGTGCATGTGGAGGAGTTCAGGTCTCTCAATGGTTCTGCTCAAACCCTTTTGGGGTAGGTGCCAAAAGCTCTCAGAGACACTTCTTAATAATTTCTCTAGGTAGGAGAAAATTAATTAAGTCCATTTATTCAGTAACATTCCCATCCATGTGTAATGGTAACTGATGACTTCAGAAGAAAGTCAAGCCCTCACTTACTGATGGTGAGACCTCTCTGCAAGGCAGCAGACAGGCTGGTAATGTTTGGGCTGTGTAATCCCCTTTTTTCATATGTTTTTCAGATCCAGCATGTCTGAGGACACTTTCAGTACTACAAAAGTATTTAAGTTTTCTTGACATCTCCAATACTCACCATCTCTCTTTTTCCAGAAAAAACCCTAATGCTTATTGATGGCATATGAAAATATAATCACTACCCTGCCTGACCACTCCAGATCCCCCAGGGCTCTTTTATCATAACTGAAGGAAAGATGGGAGCAAGATGGAACTTTTAACCATGTTGTTTTGGACAAAGAAGGAAAAAATATAGCTATCAAAACACCAGTAGGCTCTACAGTCCTCAACTTCATCGAGGCAGCACAGAAGAGGGATGTTTTTTTCCAAAAAGAAACGTGCTCTGAAGTAGTCCCTCTAGATTATTTTGTGATTTAGTGCAGTGCAAGCTGCTCTGAGAGACCTACCTCTGTGGTATGTCTAAATTCTAGTGTATTCTTTGCTACAGGCAAGACAAGTGACATGAAAAAACCAGCCCCAGTGGTAACATTATTGGAAAGCAGATTCCTGTTCAAACAAGCTTGAGATTAGTAAGATAGATTTCTAGTGACGAGACTTATCCCTGGCTTTTGTCTTCCTGCAGCGTGAAATAGAAGACAGATAGTTTGATAGAGGAAAGTCTGGCAAAGGTAAATGGCAATGATGGAGCAAAGGAGTCATAACATTCTCCTGACAAAGCCCGGATTTCTGAATAGTGAAACACAGAGGGAAGATGATTAAGGGACTGTCAGGCTCCCCACAGGCTGCCTGCAGTAGCTACAGTGCCCTCCCAAAGGCAGCACAACAAACTCAGGTCAGATCTTCCTTTTCTCCCCACAAACTTCTCTAAAATGCAATTACCCTGTCTCACAGAGGGATGTTGGATTTTAGGTTTTGTTTTTTTTCTGTGTGAACATCACCTGCTTCCCTGTATTTTGCAAGGCATGTTACTCGTTGTGACTACCTCTTAAGGCTAAATGTTTTGGTAGCAATTTCCACATTTCAGAGTCCTCTTAGGAAATCTACACCTCTCTTTTAATGAAAATGCCATTCTCTGTCTTTACAATTGAAGAAATAATAATTCCAACCTCTCTCTGACTGTGCTTCAAAAAATAATATCACAAATTGTGTAATACCTTTTTAAAATAAGCACTAGATTGCTTCTTTCCAATTAGACACAATAGTCAGTAATTGCAGGAATGTAGACAGCACAATTGTCTTTCCTAAGGATATCTTCAGGTACAGAGGTACAGCTCCAAAAGATGCACAGCACAAGTTCACTGTTTTACAAAGTCAAGCTGTGCAACTTTTACCGCCAGAAGGGAAACAGATCTAAAATTTATAAATGTATTTTCTGCATAAAACAAAATATGCATCTAATATTGGAGAGACTGCCAAAACACAGGAAGAGATAATGATCCAATAATTCAGAATCCCTTTCCGATGGTAAAAAAAATCAATACACTTGGAACATCTTGAATTGATCTCCAAATGACATATCAAGCAACCTTTTCTTTCTTTTGTTGGTAAACATTGGTAATGTGAGCGGGAGGATATTTCCCTACCCAAGTCATTTATATGAGCAGAAGGGACATTCTGCGCCATAGATTAGACTGAGACAGGGCTAATACGAGTTAAAAAGGAAGTTTCTTTCTAAGCCTACAGCAGCCGTTTTCATTCTAAAACTGGCAATTTTGTTATCATGTGGCAACTATTTTAATACATTCAAATAACAAAGGAGACAAATATGGAGAATATACCTTTTAGGCTCACTAGCAGGCTGGGTCTTCCTCACCAAATGAGGATATAAATGAACACAGTTGATTGCTTCCCATTAAGGAGAAGCACAGAATAGCAGAAGCTGTTCTCTTTTCGTGTAGAACCTCTGAGTTCAAATTTGAATCCTGCTTGTAAGAGTGACACCAAATGATGTTGCTTCTGAGGATATTGATTACATCGCACCTTAAGAAGGCTGCAAATGGATCTGTAGCTCCCAATATCCTCCAAAATGCCTTGAATGCTATTTGATTTTGGGAAAATAAAACTCCCGCCCTGCAAATATTTATATTTTTACATAAACCTCTGAGCTGCTGCATCTGGGACCAGGTAACATAAATGAATCGATTCATGTACTTAAAACTGAGCATCTGCAGACACATTTACAGCCCCAAAGTCTACAGTGTCAGTGTTTTCTTTTAAGTGGTTTAGTTACCCCAAATTTCAGAGAGACACTCTGAGTACAAAAGGGATTGAGTGCTTAATTTCCACTGGATCAAAGTGCTGGGATGCCTTTAAAAAATGAGAAACTGCCTGCTGCCCTTTCATTAACACTGAGCAGGACCCAATTTTGCAATAGTTCCCCCAACTTGTCAATATCAGGGTTATAGAATACAGCCTAGGGATGTCATATGTCCTTCTCTTCAGAACATCAGAAGGGGAAGAAAAAGGACTGAGACCTTCATGCCCCTTGACCTAAATATTAACCTCTGCAAGAATATCTCTACTGGAAGAATTCTCTTCCATTGTTACAATTATTCAATATTGAAAGGTTTTGTAGTTTAAGTTCAGGAAAGTACTTAAGCAAGCACACATTTCCCAGATTTCTTGGGCATGCAGTTTCGAAATTTTAGAGGGGGAAAAAACCCAGCAGTATTTCCAGACAAATCAGCATGATTTCCTCCCCTGAGCTGTTTCAGTGTATATCAGTATTTCTGCTTCTAATACCAGATGAAAGCAGGAAGCACGGATGCTTGCAAAAACAGGGATCAACAAGAGAAATGTGGAAATGAATTGCTCGGAGCTCGTAGGTGAACTGAGGCTGAGCTCAGACCTCATGACAATTGGTTGATATTTAAATTCCAAGTGTAACATACATATGGTTCTTGGGATTTTTTCCACTAGAGTAACAACGGCAGTACATCCAAGGGGCAGTTGTAAACATTGATGCCATTATTAAGAGAAAGCTCTTGACTTCAATAAAAATCAAGCAACTTTGTGTAAGGTACTCCTAAGAATTACATTGCTTTCACAGCAGGTTTATAATTTAGCCTTAGCCTGAAGTCACCAGCGTGGCTTCTCTTCAGACGTGCATCTTGTACTTCAGAAACACCTTCCACAAGGTAAGAGGCAAGCTAACCTGTGAAAAGAAGAGAAATAGAAAACTCTGCTCATAAAATAAAATTAAAACATCATTTGAAACGGATTTAAGTACATGCAAGTTGCAACAAACTCCCTTAGGCACATAAAAGCCACGTGCTTACAACAAGAGAGAACTCAAACTGATGTTCAATTTGCCAGTTTATTCTGATGGTGATATTTGGACTTGTATTAAAGAGTCTTGACTGATGACCTCTCTAATTTGTTTGGTGCAAACATTTTCTTTCAACATCAGACACTATTTTTTTTTTAACCAACTACTTATTTGAGAGTAAAATCTATCATGGCCTGTGCAGACAATCCAGCTTTTTAATTGTGTTAAGGGATTTTTGAATCTGCTAGACAATGGCTGAGAGCATTTGGTGATTTGATTCATTGATTAACCTGGAAACATGCTTGTTTCCCAGACTTGGTTCTAAAGAGTTTTTGGCTCTTCTTTCAAACAGAATTTGCCAAAAAGCAATTACTAGTGAGAGGCAGAAAAACTTGCCTTCTGGATTTTAAATTCACTTTCTCCTTTAATGTACCAGGAATCTGAGCATGCTGCCTCCTGCTTCTTATCTGTTAAATATATGCAGTGACACCAGAAAAAGCAACTGTGAATTCTGCAATTCTAGTTCATTAGAAGTCGTCATATGGGGAGCATCTCTAAAAGCAAATGGTGCCAAGCCAACATCTAAAGCTGTTCATCAACTCTGGATTTAATAACTACCTTATTTATATCCCACATGCTAGGAAAAAAATTGTAATTGGGATGGATTATATAAAACATGAGGAATGGAATAATTGATGGAATAATTAAGAAGACCGCCAGTCTGCTTTGCTTCTAAGATATTTGTTTGAGATTGGTTGATTCAGTGGTAACAATGGAATACTATTAGTGTCCAATTCCTTTTGCTTTTCTAGGTGACATCAGTATTCAGGAGAGAGCTTTTTAATGAAGGGCAGTGCTGGAAGATATTTCCTTCTGTCTCAACTGTAGGTGAAAAGGGACCTCCCCAGCTTGCTCCAGGTTTTTGTCACTGAGTGTCCATCCCAGAGGCTGGTTTGCAGCAGGGCAGCTCATAATATGTGCACCCCACCCCTTAAAACTCTCTGAGAGTGTCTGTGCAGCAAAGCAGGACAGGATGGTGATGTCCTGACTTCCTTTCACCCTGCCTGGGCTTTGCAGGTTAAGGAAATGCTGTGTCCCTGACTGTCAGTGAGCCATCTTCTGTCAGCACTAATGAGCCCCAAAACAAAGGAAAATTCAGTGTGTTGAGACTTGCACACTGTTAAGACTTGCTCCCTTTCAGATTGCATCCCTTTCTGATGCAATCTGAAAGGGAGACAGACCTGCTGCATTACCTAACACGTCTAAATGAATGTCCCATAACCCATACCTTTGTGCTAGGGAGCTGCTGATGGCAGTAGCTGTTCATGACTTACACCTCTACACCTCCAGGTCATAATCTAGCAAGTGAGGGACTTTCTAATCTGACATATTCAATACACATGCTTCTTATTTAAGGACATCAAGAACATTGAGAGCTGTTCCAGCAAAGGGGGACTTATGCTGAAGTTCAAAGGCTGAACTTTAGCCTTGTGGGGAGGAACCTTGCACCATCAGGATCCATTGTCTTGCAATCTCATGGAGGTTTTCAGTACAAACAAGAACCATATCTTCATTTTGAGTAGCAGCTGAGAAATGCAAAAGATATTTCTATAACCTAAAATAATATGAATTAAAATACGTTACACTTTTTTAATTGTTTTCTTAGTATTTTTTTCATTTATTATTTTAAGGAGGAGAATGGATATAGCAATTAAAATAAATAAATAAATAAATAAATAAATAAAGCCCACCTACCCCCCCAAAAAAAGACAAACCAAACCCAAATCCCAATGAAACAGTTAAAACATTCACTGACCCCTTATTGATATGCTTGTCAAAACTCTACATTTTGTAATATACCTATCCGGAATCAACTCTTCACTTTTCATTCTACGCACAGTATTTAAAAAAAAAAAACAACCAAACCAACAAATTAGGTATTTGATCCTGGAGACAAAAAAGCAGAGAAAGTAGTGTGTGTGCACATTACAATTATATTATCAAGGCTTTCTGTAATGTTATTATAGGCTGTTCCAAGTTACCATGTATGAAAACAAACCACACTGATTCCAAGCCCCAAAATGAGAGAAGTTAGGGAAATATAATCAGTGCAGCTGTGGCAACAATACTATTGTTAAAGTACAGGGAGATTTTATAAACAGTGAGTAAGAAGTCAAGAAGGAAATAGTTGTAGACAAAATCATTGCTAGAAAACATGAAAGCAACTCTTTCTTTCCCATCCCATCCCATCCCCTCTCCACCCTGTGAAAAGATTATCCATGGAAGGGGAAAAAAGGGTGAGGTTGTGGGTGGTGTCCCACAGAAGGCCATAACACACAAAAAGTATGTGTACTTTTTTTCTCTTGGAAGAAGATGAGGGGAAAAAAAAGAGCCTGGAATTTCTTTTGGAACACATACTGTACTTTCAGGTGCCATCTGTGGACTATGAAAAAAGGTCTATGTTAAAACAAGAATAAAAGAAGTAAAGGACAATCCATCATAGCCATGGCCTGCAGCACGACAGGGATGTTCCCAAGCAGGTTTGGAACAGCTCTGCTGTGAGCACTGGTGGCACTTCAGCTTCTCTGCCAGTAATGTGTAACATAGGGCAGCAAATATTTCAACAAACACTAATTTATCTTGCCCCTTATTGACAAAACTGCAGATGCCTTAGCAAAGAAAAGCAAATGCCACTGAGTCAACAGCTGTGCTTTGCAGTGGTTTCCATCCACTTTGTTTTGGCACTGTGTGAAGAACCTCAGTGGCATTGCTCCTGCTTTACATCACTGCAGAAGAACCACTCAAAGCCTGATTCTCTGATAAATTACATTTCAAAAGAAATTGATGGTGCAACTCCCCTAGGTATAAGAGGCCAGGCTTCAACTCCCATGTTTTTAACTGCTTCCATGAGACTTCAGTGGTGTGATAGATGAAACCAAAGAGAGGAAACTTGACTAGCGTATCATTCAAATTTATATCAAACAAAAGATAACTTTCTCTCTGTAGGAAAATTTACTTAATAAGAACTGCAAATACGTGAAATATGAGAGCAGTGTTTCCTGACATGACCAAAACTACAGGTGTATGGAAGGAGCTTCCCAGTCTAGACAATTTTCACCTTCCAGTTTTTAACAGGGCTTGGATCATACACTCGGTTTAAAGGAGTTCTAGATTGTAGATGGGGAGTATGGCAGTGCTGCCTTTCTTCTCTGCCAAGATAAAAGATTTTCACCATTTCTTTTGAAGTTTAGAGTCTATTAAGTAGCAATATAACATTCACATTTTGGAAAAATAAAGTTCTTGTGAACTGGCAGGAAGAATAACATGACTTCCTGGTAATTATTTCCATGATATGAAGTTATTCCTTTTTGAGGTTTACTTTGAATATATGTATTTGGTGGAGCTAGGGAAGTTTATGAGAAAATGTGCATACTGATGAGTGACAATGAAATTTTAAAAGAGCTGTGACTGTTTCTTCAGACCACTTTAATACCATGCAGATATTCCAGGCCAGATCTTTGAGGGGAGATGTGCAATGTCAATTCAACTCTGGAAATTGAAAGGCTCAGTGGAACTCAGTCCCACAGACAGTAGGAATTCTTCCTAAAGATTACTGTATCTCTTAGCAATAAAGATGACACCATCTTTTCTTTTGTAGAACCAGGTTACTTTGCCTTCCTCCATCCCCCCACCAGTTTAAAAACTCCCCCCGCAAAAATTTCAGCCCTTTTGGACTGCACTTTCTCTGTAGTACCTTCAGCATGCTCTCTGTTCTTCTCGCTGCCAAAAACGCTTCCTGTCCCCCAGACACAGAGAGCTGGCAGTGAGGAGGTTGGGTCAGCTGTGCGAGGTTTCCATGGAAGCAATTAAAGCTTCCTGGCAGCGGGAAGGCAGACACCGTGGGATGCGATGGGACTCACTTCACACAGAGTTTTGACCTCATCCAGTCTCTGAAAGTGCTCCTTGACCTCCAGCCCAGCATCTCCACTGCTGCTACTGCCCAGAACACAGAGTTCCCAGACAGACCAGGTGTGCAGTGAGAGTTCTGTGCCTCCCTTTGGTACCGGAAATTGTTTGGGATTCAGCGGAATCCCAGAGCAACAATTAATGCTACTAATTTTTCTGACAGGAATCTAAATGGCTTAGAGCCAGTCATAGCATCAATAGAGTTGCTGCCAACTACTAAAAACAAGCAACTCAACCATAATTTACTAGCATTCCTGACTCTTTTTCTGAATTAGATTAGTGCATTTTGAGAGTTTTCAGAGAACGTTTGAAAGAATTCAGCTGGATGAGGAACAAGAATTGTTTCACTGACATAATTTATTGAGATTTTTAAAGCACTTTTGACAATATACCTCACAAGAGGCTAGTAAGGAAACTGAGAGGTTGTAAGGAGGGAGTTGTAGTTGTGTGTTGATCACAAGCTGGCTGGAAGAGAACAGAATGGGATAAAAAGCTGAGTTTTCAATATGGCAGTGGTTAGCAGCAGAGCACTAACAGAACTTCACTGTATTCATGACTGTCCTGGAAAAGGCCTTCATCAGCATGGTGGCATGATTTGCCATGGAACTGTTTTTTTAACAAGGAACAATTATTTAACTGAGCAGTTATTTAAGTTAGTCAAGACAAACCTAGGCAATTAGGCAGCACAATGGCAGAGGAAGTTCATGATGGAAAATTCAAAATAAGGTGTGTTGGAAGGATATTACTAACACACATTGTTGAATTTTGAATTAACAGTAACCACCCAAGAAAATGACCTGTGTGTCACCTTGGAGAGCTTAATAAAAACATCTGCTTAATGTGGAAAGGCAATCAAAAGCAAACGAAATTTTACCACGAATAGAGAAAGGGGTGGGGTTCCACTGAACCTGCTCTGGCCAAGACTGCCCAGGATGTGCAGTAAATGGGGACATGTTCTCACTCTGCTACGCGATTTCGGGGATGAGCTGGCCGCTCCCCCAGAGCAGAGGAAAACGTTGAGTACCTTTGACATCGCTTCCTCTTCTCTGCCCCCAGCTTCTCCAAAAGGCCTTTGTGTGGCTGCAGAGCAGCTGTTCCAAGGCTTTTTGCTGCTAGAAAGAAGCTGAGTACACAAAACAAGCCCACCGAAAGGCAGTCATTTAACAACATACAGGATTTGAAAACAGATGAGTAACACCCCATTCACTTCAAAATAAGAAGGGGAAAAATCAAGTAAGCAGTTTTTCAATGCAGTTGTGTTGAAAATTGGTCTAAATCCAAGGGCTAATGCTCCCAATTGTAGAGACTGAGATTTCTTTTGAGATTCTATAACTTGGCAGTCTCAGTAGGCTCAAAAGCTGTGAATACTTATTATGATGAAGAAAGATGTCCACCACAGGGCGGCAGGGCTCATGAATTTCTGAAAGCCTAAATTAAAAACATCAAGCACCCACAATACCCAATTAATCACCAGGTTTTGTCTGTGGGAGTTCTTTGCACCTCCTTATAAGCATAATCCCATAATGGCAAAACATTGCATTGCCTCGAATTTACACACTATTATTCTGCATGTAAAATCTTATTATCCTTGCAGTGGAGGTGGGGACCAGAAGGACTGATAGAACCAGTCCTGCTCAAACTTACGGCACGAGGCAGAAATCAAACTTTGATTATATCTAGTTGGGAATACATTTTTACTGCATTTTACGGCACACTAAGTGTTCTGTCCATGTCCAAAAACAGATAAGCCAAAATAATGCTGACAGTAGGTAAAACAAGAAAGCAGCTGATCAAAATGCATAGAGGGGAAAAAAAACAAACCCAAACAACCCAAAACCTAGAATTATCTATTTACAGAGATTGTGGGAAACAGATGTACTTGAATGAGAACCAGTGACCACATTAATTTGCCAGGATTGCTTTGTGCTAGCCATATAGGTCAGGTTTAGGTAACCCGGAGGCACATTTCAAAATATTTTGTCCCTTTAGCCAGGAAAGGCAGGGAGAGGGAAGGAGGATGCTTGAATACATGGTGAGGAGAAGAGGGGATAAGCTGTGAAAGCCTGGAGAAGGGACTAATACTGAACTGACCCTTGACAGGAAGGAAAGACACCCTGGGAGATAATGGTGAGGTTTGGGCACAGAAGAGGAAGGGATTGATAAGCAGTCATTCCCATAAACCTGGAACTGGAACTGCCTGAAGTTCCAACTAAAGGAAAGCTGGGCCCAGACATTCCCAGTATGCTGGATGTAGACAAGCAAGAGTGAGAGGAGAAAGAAGAGCTGGACAATTGTCCAATAAATATCTGCTGGCTCTTTCAGTAGCCGTACAAGGAAAGTCAATCTGGATCAAAAAAAATCCCAGGGGGAGGCAAAGAGACTGGTCCTGAATGGAAACAGGAATTACCAGGCATCATGTTCTTACTTTGGTAGAAAAAAAAAAGTATTATTTCTGTTTATGCTTGTTCACCTAGACAATGGTTAGTCATCCTGCAATCAATCACCCTGTCAGTTCATGTAGGACAAAGCAATACAGTGGATTTGGGTTCCAATCCTGCTGACATTTCACATGCTGCCAGAATACAGTACTTTTTTCCAGTTAATTTCTTAAAAATTTAAGAAGAAATGAAACATTACATGGCAATTATGCACTACAGTCATAACATCAACTGTTAACATTTATGAAGAGCCCAAACTAGAATTATTTATGCAACCTTCATTTGGCCACCACATACAGAGTTGCAGTATCATATTTAATTATACAGTTGAAGAGTTATTCATACACAAGATCCCAGGTTTTTTTCAGTATAATCAAGGAAACTTTAGCTACAGCAAAGTCCAAGGCAAAGGGAGTCATAAGGCAGAGAACACAGTTTAAGAGAATGTCTTAATGACTATCGGATACCAGCCTGGAGGATTCTCTTCTAGGCTCTGGTACTTCCAATGTAGTATCAGACAGCTGACTTAAATCTGTCTTTCCCAGATGTTCTGCAAGCATGTTCTCCATTTTTTAGGTGTCTGCTTGATTTATAGAAATGCCTGCAGCTCAAGACCACATTGGGTAGGTATGGGACTTGTGCTTTGAGCACATGAAGTGGTAGATACTTCTGAAAAGATGAATTTCTAGGCATGCAAGATCCAACCCACACAATCAGTGAAAACTTCTGACCTCGAGACCTTTGTGCTTCTGTTCTCTACTCATAATACTGTGTTCCATGACACTGTCTTGTGAAAATTATACCAGAAATATTTGTGAAGCATTCACAAAGTGTAGGCAGGAATATTAAACAAACTAGGCCAGGGAGAAATGAATAATTCCGGGTTTGCATCAGGGATCCAAGTGCTAAATCACATGCTGAAGAAAACCTTGTATTACAGATTAATTATTAATTAACTGAAGTCTCTCCACCCTGTGTCCTCAATGAGACAGAGATTCCATGGAGAAAATAAAAACCAATATGGTCTTTAATCTCACGATCTCAGTGGATATACAAAAGGCGACACAAAATTCTGACAGTCCCTTAGTTTAAGCACTTTATGATTTCACCATCCTATGACAACTTTTAAGGCTTTTAATTCAATCTTACCTGTGTGTGATATACGTGATAACTGTTTTTTTGTAACAAAGATGGACCCAACGTTGAGTGACTTGATTAACTATCAACCTATTATTTGCATTCTATTTTTCATTAAAATCACATCAAAACCCATGGCAAAGAAAATTCCCAAAGATCTCCTTATCTCAGAGCCCCTTGATCCTTCTCAGACCCTTTATTTGCACAGGTATGGGATGGAAATTGCATCGGTTCCATCAGTCTGAGACTGAATTTTGACTTCATGGCTATGGTACCACTGCAAGGCTTCTCTTCCACATTTCACTAGCTTTCATATTACACAACAGTGGTGAACATTGCTTTCGAATTGCTATTTTCTCTCCCAATTTGCTTTTCCCAGAAGCAAATTTCTCGTGCAAAATTAATTTCCTTCACCTGAAGGTTCTCTGAGGAGGTACTACATTGGAGATCTGCATTGTCATCTTTCCTTTCCAATGTGTGTTTGAGACTGTTGGGTGAGAGGGAGGTACCCAGGATGCAGGTATTGTTTCTAGGGTGTTATCACAATTCTATCACTCCTCCAACCATCAGCGCAGTAGTGCCTTGCCAAAAGTGTGGGGAAACTGCAGAAGGATGAAATCTGCTGATTCATCCAGTGCCACAGGGATTAAACTGATGGCATGGTTGGGCATTGCAGCTGAATTGTACAACCCCTAAATCTTTCATTGTTTCACTATTTCTTACTTATGTTTGCAAACCTGTGGTTATGTCGGATACCAGCTGCTCTCTGATCATGGAGCAGAAGCCACCAAAAATGCTGCATTGCCTGTGCTTGAAACATTACCTTTTGCTGTGGATTTTCCTGTTAGGATCCTTGCTTTCATACTTTAGGACTGGATTACCTCAAAGTAAACTACACTGGGTGCAATCTCCAATCCTACAAAACACAGCAACAGAAGATCTGCTACTGCTAGAAGCAATATATGCCCCCAGTGTTCCTGTGGAATGATTCCTAGCCGGAATATAAGAAATTGATTTTGGCTGTAAGGTGTTGGTTGCGAGTCCTGAGGGCCTGTGTTCTCATGGCCTGAGTAAACACATTGTGTATTTTTAGCCCAAGTCACCAAAGGTTGTCTCAGTGGAAATACCCTTGGAAAATCCTTCTTGACTTGAAGGATAGCAGTTTACCCATGGAGTATCCTGTGCTGACATGCCTCAGCTTCGGAATGAACCACTCTCCTCTTCTCCTGATCCCCACTGTATGCCAGAAGTACTCAGCTGACTGCCACAGGAGTGGCATTTTGAGGGAGATTTGGGATGATACTCCTATGATGTATGGTAGGGATAGCCAGAGAATTTACAGTCTTCCTCTTGTGATTTCCTGTAAGTCTCATTAAACACAAATGGTGAAGATACCTGTGACACAGAAGATGCCTGGCCTACGTGAGCATCCTTGGGCAATGGGAGGTGCAAAACCAGTTTCAGATTGCAACCCTGTGAATTAAAAAAAAAAAAAAAAGGTGAAGGAAATCCTTCCATAGTGACAGAACACCACCACAGCGATGTTTTTTATTTCTCATTCCTTCCTTTGGACCAATAAAACCCTGCGAACTTACAAGAATCTGCACTTGTTATTTCATCACTTATGAGCAATGTAGCAATTCCAAACTCATGTTTATAAAACTGTTACATCCTTTCAACATCTGTTTTCAATATATGTGAGAACTGGGCTTATCTTTGTTGACTGCTGCAGTCTGGCAGCTTTACTTGGGATTAAAATCCCCTTTGAATGCACCGTTCTGTTGATCTGCAATTTTGGACCAATCCAAAGAATCTCACCTGGAAATGATAGATCCTTATGCTACATAAATACCTTTTTGAACTTTTTAAAGTTCATTACACTGATAGACAAGAATATTTAATTCTTGTCCTTCCTATCTTTTTTCTTCTGCTGTTTTCCTCTGTTATGATTATAGTCAGAATCCATTTTATGATGGCTGAGTAAGTTGTCTCGGCTATACTTCATACAACCCTATGAACCATCTAGTTTAACCCTAAGTCTGTCACTTCCTATGGAATTATTTCAAAATAAATTATAATATGTGGTAAAAATTAATGCAGGGTGGATGATTTGAGGTAAATTGAACAGGTCTGATCATGTGAAATTTTGTACTACTGGAAGTTAAAAGACAAAAAGCAATTTTTTCTTCAAATACTGACAGTTTTTCATCACACTGATAGTTATTATTTCCAAAAATGTTCAAAAATTGCATTAATTTTGGCACTAGTTTTCTCCACCCCAAGTAAAGTTTTTATATAACATATTCATAAGGGTATATTCTTCCTTTCCTATCCCCATCCTTTCTTTTTTTTTCTTACTAGCCACACAGTCACTGTGTTTGCCAGATTGACTGGGCTTATGGTCTTTATGGGACAAATAAGGAGAAAGGAAATAGAGTTTGCTTCAACATGACCTGTGCCTGCCAGCACAAATATAGGCCTGACATTGGAAAGACAATTTATTTCATTTTTTTAAAATCGGTCAAAGACTGCCAACATATGAATTGATGGAAGTTGCATGAGAAGATCCAAAAAGCGGATGATCAGAGACAAAAGGAGTAAGAGTGAATTTGATTTAAATCACTGTAATACACTGACACAACGACTTTTGTAACCACCTGGGATGAGTTCTGACAGCTTTTCCCAGTTTTTATTCACTCATTATTCAGGCAAAACTCCCACTAACTTCTCTCCCACGGTCTATTTTCTGACTAATATTTATGTACACTATCTCTGTGTCACCTTGTATGGATCACACAGATCTTACTCATTTAGCTTCAGGAGACAAGTATTTCACACTCCAAGACAGGCAGGGCTGTTACAGCCCAAACATCAGAAAGGATTAGAAACACCATTACACTCATTCCTGCTTCACTGTGCAGTTTTATGCCGCCTTACATAAAAACCTTTCTTTACAGAGGCAAAACTGCTTTCATTACAACATTCTGACAAACAAGTATGTAGCCATATGATGGCAGCAATATGCTTAAATATGTGGATCCCAACATTTAATACATTTTGCTTGTCCAAAAAAGGAAGATACAACTCAAACCAGTGTTCTGGAGAGCAAGACACAGCAGTCAAACATCCCATTCAGACTGAAGCTGTCACAGTTTTTGACGACAAAATAAAGATTGGCTACAATATTTGCTGCTGAGTACAATTCTAATGAATCCAGTCATTCGTTCCAAGGCCATTTAAACCTCTTTAAATGCAGAGAGAAGCATTTGACAAAACAATTTGCCTTAGCACAGTACATGTACTAGATGACATGGAATTACCTATGCACTCATCACTCCACAGTAACCAAAGGAAGATAAAAAAAAAGCAACAGTATCAAAATGAGATCTAGGGGGAAGATGCTGGAAATTTAAATCAAATTTCACTGGTTGATCTAAATTTCTCCAAAATATCTCTTTTAGCAGGCGATGAAATTGAATGAATACTAAATACAAGCCAAAATGGAAAAGAGATTTCATGAAAGTGCCATGCTTGATAAATTATTTAAATTATTTCCCAGAGAATTCTTAAATACTCAAAAAGACAGTGTAAAAATAGTGGTATTTAAAAACTGCATGGACATACAATCATGCCTATAAGGCTTGGACAAATAATTACAGCACTGACAAAGAACAACTTTCTTTGTCACTTCCTGGGTTTTGTTGTCTTGTGATCATTGGCTTCCCCAGTAGATCATGCTATCTATCCTGTACAAGAGAGCTCTTTTAAGACTAAAAGTACAAAAAATAAAGAAGGTAGGATCTGGAAGGATACAGGGACACTGGAAACATATTCTCTTAACCCTCTGATAGTAATTTACAGTAAGATTTTTTCCCAAGGACAGCTCCACTGAAAATTTATTGAACACATATTTCTATCCAGTGAATTTGAACTCCTCTGATTCCAGGGGGAGAAATGTTTCAGGGAAAGGAAGTGGCATGCCTGCAGCTTGGACAGAAAGATACTCTTTGGATAAATCCAGATAAATTCAAACAAAACTTGAGCTCCCTCTAGACTTTAGTTTAGAATAAATGTTAGAGCAACTCAGAAGTTGAGGGGTCAGTTCCCTCTAGTACCTGCTGTGTAACTCCAAACAGACATAAAGGGGCATAGCAGTGTTTGAACTACTTGAAGGAAATTGGGTTATACAACTTTACTCCTCTTACTTCTTTGTTTATTTTAATTGCTCTCTCACCCTTTGTTCACTAATCCTTTACCAGTTTGTGCTGTTATTAACCAAGGAAGATTATTCAGAAACAAACCAAAATAAAATAAAATGTATTTTCACTGATTTGATTACTTGGTAGTGGAAAGAAGCATTTTTTATTCAACAGATTAAACACATTACAATAGATTTTAATATTTTAAGAATGTTAAAGCACAGTCTCTCATCAAGGGATCCTAATAATTTCTGGAAACAGCTTTGTGGTAGGAGATGCTGTATTGAGAAGATTATGGTGTTTTAAGAAATGATAAATATCCTTTTGGTTTGTGTGTGTCTGTGAATTAAGAACATAAAACACAATTCTTTCTTTTTAACAGACTGCTTCTTACAGATCATTTTGAGTGTCCACTTGTATTGTCTACTTTCATGGCCATGAAAAAAAATGTAATTCATAAAGAAATGGAGAACAGGAAAACTTTGTAGCTTAATAGATATAATTAAAATCCAAAAAGTTCCGGAAAATCGCACTGTGCCTTTTTCTTGAAAAACATGCTTTTATGTATTTATCGGCAACTGAGCTCTGGCATCTACTGAATGCTAAAGATGTCAAATCATTTATCAACAGGTTCCACCAAATGAAAAATACTGAAGTAATGTTATTTTCTTTAAAAAAAAAAATTAGTAGCAACTTTCAGAGAATATAAATAATTTTCAGTGAACCTTTCAAAATTTAAGTGCTTGAACAGGTTTTAGAAATTAATGTTCACTATCAACGTGAGTTCACACGCAAACAGAAAATCAGTTCAGTCCAGTAAAACTTCTTGTTCCATTAACCTCTCCCACATTAATATTCTTTAATATAAGGATTGGAGGTATGTCATATTTTTTCATCTCCCATCCATCTTGCGCTATTTACTGGTTTGATCCTGCAAGCTGCAGCTCCAAAGATCAGATCTTTCTGAGTGAGCTGCACTTGCATAGAAAAAGTATCTTGAAAGAAACATGGACTTGTAGATTCATTCCCCATTTATGGCTAAACCTCACCTATCAGCATCCTCACCATGTTTTCAGGTTAAAAAGAAAAAAAAAAACAAACTGTAATCTGCACTTAGGGAATTTCTTGCAATTTTCACAGTCCTGTTTTATTCATAACTCAGGGCTACCAGCATGAGCAGTGTCTGATCAAGTGCTTTATCAGAGAACACCTTGAACCAAAGCTGAAGAAGGCAGGACTGGAAAACCTGCAGGGAACCCAGGTCTAGCCAGACTGACAGCCAGTCATCCTTGATCTACAGCTAATACTCTCACCTTCTCCAGATCTTCACCTTTGGCCGTTAGAAATCACAGAAATGACCCATGGACATTGTTGGCCTTTGGATCACATCTCAAATGTAAGGGAAATTTGTTTAAACAGGTGCCAGTAGTACCATGAGAACTGAAAAATACCTATACAATAAGGTATAGCAATTTCACTGACATGTTACCAAATGTATACTTCCACACTTAAACTAAACTAAGACTTAATGGGTGCTTCCACTATATTCAAATTTTCCCTGTGTGTTTTGACCTTTTCTCCTCAGAATATCGCTTCTAATTTTCGGTCATTTGCCATATGAGATGAAATCCACACAGAGTTCATAGAAGACTCAAACAGAGTTTCTGCTGCTTCTGTTTTCATTTTATTTAGGTTTATTTTTCTAAACCACATGTTACCTTATACCTTGCCAATGTAACTCGTTTGGAAATAACGTATTAATTCAAACAATGTTTGTTTGGAGGAACTCTCTGATAGCTTTCAGCTGGCTAAACACACTTAGATAGCATCCTGTTGGTTTCTCAGACAGAAGTGAAAGGCTGATTTGCTTACCAAGCGACAGCTTTGATGCAATATCCTTACAATATATAAGTACTTACGCTCCTATAGTCCTGGTGGTAGCTTTTTCTCGGGAGTCCTTCAAGTGCCAAAGTTCATGCAGTTCATGTTTATATCCAATTAAAACTCCAACTAAAATATTTGCAGACAAATGCTGCATTCTCAAGCTCTACGGAAGCCATTCAGACACATCTTCTACACAGATAACAGCGTGAACTAAGTAGATAATTCCATGACAAATCAGCTCTACTGCTGTTTATTTTGGTAGAAAGTAGTTGCTAAATTTGTTTTCATGCATCCAAAATGAAATGTAACTTGATAACGCTTCCACTGAAAATACAAAATGGGTTCAGCAAAGGAAACTGCAATTCAGATTTGTTTTAAAACATTTCACAAACTGCCTGATTATTTTGTTTTCCAAGGGAAACAAAAATCTAAATGTGCCATGTGCAAAACTGAATGAAATTCAATGCGTTTCTAGAATGAACTTGAAATACTAGTAGTTAAATATAATGATTCAAAACCATGTTTTGATAGTGTTTTTCTCTTTTACTGCTCCCTGTAAGCCTTGTAGGAGCAATCACAGAAAGCAATTATAAATGAGTAATGTTAAATGCAGTACGAATAACAGTATACCTCTTTTTAGCATAAGAGTATTTCCCTTCCAATTGAAAAAAAATGAAGCTATTTTACTAGTGTTGTGCCAACACATTTTATTATCTACTTTAATTAAGCTCAAAACCCCTGAAGTTTACTTAGAGAATGGTCTAACAACATAAAATATCTTTATTATGGCACACCCATACCCACACATCAAATGTTTCCTTTTCTAGCTGTCTATGAGAATGGCATTGACTTAAAAGTAATTTGTAAGGGAAAGATACAGCAAATAAATGTTGTAAACTGTAGGTAGATATAATCATTATTATTACAGCACCATGTTATTTACTGCTAAACCATCGATAGTTCAGGTTTATCAGGGCAGTGTAATCAGGCCATCACTAATTAATCATAATTAATAATATCCGAGTCCCATGCTGGTAAGACAAACCAAGTATAGAAAAACAGCAGCTGCCGCTTGCCTGTCTCACAAATGCCTTGCTCTATTTATAAACTTTTCACAGAAGAAGAGCATCTTCTGTGGGATTGTGAGCAGGATATTTGCTTTTCTGTGAAGGGAAAGGCCTCTTTCAACTATGCAGCTTTAAAAAAAAAACATGAAAAAAGTGCAAAACAAACAAACAAACAAACAAAAAACCCCACCAACCTCAACCTCCTCCTCCTCCCCTAAAGAAAAAAAAATGGAACGAGAAAAAAACGAGTAAAATTAAATATAAGCAAAAATAAAGAACATGAATAATCTGAAGATTCTCAGTTTCAGCAGAGTAAGATTATTACTCATTTCTGGAACCCATAAGCACTTTCCCACTAAAACCCCTGCCTCTGAATGTTATCTGGGGATGTCCATGGTATGACTATCATTATTTGCTAATTCCCTTCCTTTCAAATCCCTGATAAGAAGCCATGACTGCCACTGCTAGTCTGTCATAACCAGACACTGTCTACACATCATTGATGGGGGTTTTCTTCTCTCATTTCATATTTGCTGTACAAAAGAATCATAACTGTCAGTGTTGATATGTCTCAACATTTGTTTCAAAAGAATGTGCTTAATGAATGTGCTTTTATAAAAAAAAAATTTACTTCATTCAAACCTCAGGATATTTGTTGGAATAAAGCCAAAACCAACCCACCCTAAACAAAATGGAATCCCTGAGAATAAATCCTTTCCCAAAACTAAGAACAGGTTTGGTCCTGTGTTCCTGAAGCTGGATAGATTCTATCAGTACCACATAATTACTCTCATGGTTTCTAACAATGCCTGCTAGAACAAAGCAGTAGACCTGAAATGTGTTAGTGGACTTCAGAATGACAGCCATCTCCTGAATAAAGGATGTTTTCTGTCAGCAAGCCCTGTACCAGAGCATAAACTTTCCTGGTTCCTTGGGATACACCTGCACTGTCATGTGTGCACAATCTCAAGTTTAAAACATAGTTTCTGCAACAGCTTTATTGTCTATGTGTAAATGCATGTTCAGACTCAACTTCAGCATATACCACCATGCTCACTGGCAGGGAAACTCTGCTGGAGAAGGAACACAAACAGAGGATTGGGATCTGATTTATGATTCAGCTCTATTGTTACAGAAGGTAACAGGCATGGCTGAATTAATTTGTCCTGGCTCGAGTCCTCCAAAAACCGTATCAGCTTGCCATGTCCTTCCACCATGACTCAATAGCAACATAATCTCAGAGTTCTATTAAAAATCTGTTAGGCATAAAACACACTTGTGCCTCCTGAGGGAGTCTTTATAGGATTACGTAGCTCTTACATGAAGCCGGTTAGTGAATTACAATATAGAAGGGAACTATATGAGCCTAGGAGAAAAATAAAATTTCTGGAAATATTTAAAGGAGAAAAAGTTTTCCTCTAACCATCAAGCAAAGAAGGCCACAGAGGGAATACAATTCTGATCTGGATGCAACAGGAGAATACAGGACTAAAAAATGAAGAATTTAATATTTGTTCATACGGATCCTCAACATCAACCAGCCCTGCAGGGACACACTTGCCTGTTCCATGGAAAGCAGGGTGGATATAATCTACACGATGTAATTTTTGAGCCCCTGTAATCCACTGGCAGGACCACAAGTGAAATAGGTAAGTCAGGCAACAGCCCACACAAAACACTCAAGATGTGAGACCACAGGGCATCGGACCCTAACAAGACGGTGGATTTTGGAAATGCCACTGCCACAGCTGTGCATCTTACACACGCTTCAGTTGCAGACCATCACTGCAGGTCCCGTAGAGCAAACCCTGCTGACTGCACAGGTGTAATGCAGATGTTGGCAGTGGTGAGCACAGGTGTGGAGTCTGTCATGAAAGATGCAGCAAATACAAAAAACCTGGGAAACCCAAAATTCTACTGTGAAAATTTTCTAAGTGTTTGAGCCCAGGATGAGTAAACATAAGCTATGGGGGCAGTCTGTACACAACTCCGGGGGCTGCACCTTTCAAGTCTTTCATATGTCTGTGAAACACAAAAATATAGACCTACTAGAAGGGCAAAGTACTAGAAAATAGGTATTATACTATAGAAAAGAGGTATTTAAACAATTATCTGGTGAAAATTCCTATCCTACATACATTTGCTAATTTCCTTGGCACGACTGAAAATGAATTCTCTATAAACCTAGTTAGAACGCCACGATAAATTGAAAACCATCACAAAGTAAACCTGAGTGAACAGAAAATGTTCATTGCCTGGGATATCACATTTTGCTTTACAAATAGGCATACAAGCCATGTAGAAAAACATTACTAATAATGAATTTTAAAAAGTACAGGCACTTTTATGGGCGTGAACTGGGTTTACTCCTGCAGGATCTATGGAATGTGAAGGGTTAGGTGGTGGCAAACCCTGTGGGGTCAATCTTGCCCCTAGACACACATGCAAGTGTCGTTTATGTGCTACAGTGCTCGCCAACACTTGCTGACTTCAGAAAGTATGTGCACAAAACCGTGGGCAAGACTGAACAGCCACTTTTCAAATGAAGTTTCTTCACAGAAATGCAAACACTTTTTGCAATCTGATTCTAATTAACAATAGAGTCATTCATTCATTCTCTAACAAATGAGCAGAATTCCCCTTCCTTTAGCAATACACAGACATTTGATAGTAACTGAGTATTTGAGGTGATTATGTGTTACAAGATCTGATTCTGTTGTATTTAAGACTCAAGTCCTGTTTCCACCTCAGCTATAGGCCACAAAACCACTATGCTGGATTATTTGCTCAGGGGCATTGGAAGAAGAAATCTTCCACACACAGCTGCAAAGAAAGCAGTGTTTTGACACAATGAAGAGAACTTCAGGGTTGTCCTAATACTTAGCTCATAATCCATAGAACAGAAAAGTACCTGCTGAGTGTCAGCAGGAGCAGCTATCACAGTCCTTTTTTATGGTCTGAGATCACTCTAACATGAAATTTCCCAGTGATTCCATTGATCCCAATCAATAATACCAGATCTGTTAAGAAGCACCCCTCAAGCTGCTGGCAATACCCAGTTCCTAGTAGGCAGTTGATGCAGCTATCAAGCTATTGCCACTTCAAACAAAACCAAAAAACCCTGTCGACCATTTAGCAAGTATTTTAATTACAAAAGAAAAAGTAAAATGTTTGCTACACTAGAAACTAAGATTCTTGCCACAAGAGCCTACTGTCGGCTTATGTTCAATCTGTCACCCACCAGAGCTCCCAGATCTTTTCCAGCACAACTGCTTCTCCAAGACTCTTGTTTAAATCCTGAAATCGTCAGGTTTTGAAATACACTTTTGCTTTCTTCACTCATGCAAACAATATATTGGTGTGATATTCCACTATAATATGATAATAAATAATGTTATTTCTAATGTACATAGTGTACTAAAATGTGGATCAATGGATTAAGGTCAAAATTCTCCTGAGTAATTTTGCAAGCATTCATCTAATTTTTTTAACATATGGACACATTTCTTAATACATATTTGCAAAAAGACAGATGTTTCCACTACTTTAAAGGTTTAATAATCATTTGTGCAACTGAGGAATGCAAATTTTGTCTATATGCTTAAGTTGTTTCACAAACATCTTGTAAGTAAACTGAGAGACTGTAACATTTCAGGCCATGCCAGGTTTTCAATACTTTTCCATAAAATCTTTGATTGCCCATAGTAATTCTATGCAACTAATACTGCCCATGGCAGAGAGTTTGGAAATAAATTATCTTTAAGGTCCCTTCCAACCCAAACAATTCTGTGATTCTATGACCTTAATGGGTATGACAACACAAAACATTGGGACCCAACTTTCCCAAACACGGTGCTGTGAATACATTTGCAGCATTCCTAACAGGAATATTCCTTTGCTCATTAGTGAAATGAAAATGTTGGTTCATGAAAACCACCAACAGTAGTGGCCATCACAATTTGCCTACTGAAATATCTCATCAGAAAGCCAACAATCCATATTTTTTAATTGCTTGTTTTGGTAAAAATAATTGCCAAGCATTTCAAGTACCACTGGCAGATCATGAGTAGAGGTTCATTTCTAATGTTATAATGCCATTTTTTGAGGATTAGATTCAAAATCTTTGTTCATAGCATAGCAAATATTGTACTTTTTCTTTTGTAATTAAAATATGTGTTAAATGGTTAACAGGGCTTTATGTTGGATGGGGTTTTTTGAAGTGGCAATACCTCAATAGCTGCATCAACAAAAGATTTTCCCTCTAAAAGCAGTAAGTGTTGGTACAACTTATAACCTGCTCAGCAATTTCCAGCTTTGCCCAGAGAACGGGTTTTTTTGAAAAGAAACATTAGGGGTGTCTTTTTCATGTGTTTTCCCTGTGTGACAATGTAATTTATGAGTATCAAAAGTCTCCAATGCTACTTGTAATTCTTTGCTTGACAGGTTTCTCTGATACACTTGCACGTTAGCAAGTATTTACCTATTTTCAATAAAAATATCTAGTCAAACTATCTTTTTATGGCTTTAATTATGTTTTCGCATAGCAGCTGAATTACTTGAGAGTGTTTTAAACAGAAAAACAAGTTCCAGTATATGAATGAATAATCAGGATCAGAATAGTAATCACCCATTTGCTTAACAATTATTACCATGATGTTATCCCCCAAAAAAGGACCATGTGGTTGATCATTCTCCCTAAACTTCAGTGTGAAGAGATGGAAAAAAATATGTCTTCATTGAGGAAAGAGGAGTGGAACTGGAATAAGTGTGCCTTTTAGTTCTGTAATTTCAAGCTCGATCTTTGACTATATGTAGACACGGATAAGACATTCCTGGCAGTGCAGTGGCCCGGCACTGCGAGATTACTGCTGGAGAAAGGAATGGACACAGTCAGTCCCCTCTGACTGCCAGTGGAAGGAATGCCATTCCCCGGGCAAGAGCTGTCCAACAGCGATGGGTGCAGCCACAGCTGCTGACAAAGTCCATGTCTCGCAAAAAGGTGCACGCTTTTTACGACGAGAACTAATTGAAGATTTTTTTTCTTCCAGAACCTTTCTGGCTGTTTGCCTGCATCTGTCTCAAACATAACAAATTCGTAGGCAGTTATAAATAACTTCAGGATTGCGTTCAGACTCTCAGTCTGAAGATTTTTAGGTCTTAGGGCAAGCTATTTTTAACAGTGCATATTAAGACGCTCATAAGGAATTACATGATAATATGCTGAACAATCTGAGGCAGTACCTGATTCCAGCACTTTTGGTCAGAGAGGATTCCAGGACTGAATAATGTTGCACTGCATCTGGTTCAGCTACTGTACTAGAGTCATGCTTTGCACAGTAGGACACACGATTCCAAGCAGCTGTTCCAAAACAATAGTATTTGTCCTTCTTTGGGGCTCCAGCTCATCCCCTGAGTAACTGGAGTAGTTACTCATGCAAGTTCTCTGGAAAATTTTACACCCACCTTTTTAGCTGTTGGATCACTTACCTGACACTTCTGAGATTCTAGAAATTCTGAGATTCAGCTCTGGATTTCCATAGCTCGGAGGAAACTGTGCCAGCTCCTGCTTAAGGGAAGTTCAGGACTGACGGCATGACTTCCTAGATTACCTAATGTCTGTATCAAGTCATTCCTATTAACACAGCAAACTCATTATTATAAATTTTCTCAGTAAATTTAGCAAAATAGTAATAATCAACCAAAATTCTTATGATAAAACTCTATTTTTCAAATACTTCTACTCTGAGTAGAGGTACTAAGTGAAAAGAAGTGGCATGATTTAACTCTTATTTCTTGAGTTAGTCTCCACAAAACTGCATTGATGGGATAAATCCAGTAGTGCTACAAAGCCTGTCATTTTCTTTTCAAGTATGTATTAAAAATTAAAATAAATGCAGAAAAACAACAACACAGCAAAAACTTAGAGGACCAAAAGCTTCAGGAAAACTTTGGCCTATTGAATTTCTCTGCTACTGGGCATTAACCCACAACATATGCTTAACTTCATGTATTTCAGCAACACTGCAGAGAAGATACCAATTACGTTATAAATAAAATTGTGTTTCAGTGTGATCCATAAAAGCCTGGATATTGAAGCTCTAAGAAAGCCAACTGGGAAAACAGAATTGCTTTCAAGTGGCAATATTTTTGTCCTCCAAAACAATTTCTTCTGGGTAAAGTTCAGAGTTCTTGCCCTTGGTGTTGAGAGAATTTATGGACTTTGTTTGTCCCCTCTTTCAAATGCCCACAAAATTTGTGTACATTAGCTGCCAGCTGAAGAATCCAGCCCCAGTTCTTGGTGGTGAGGTTTGACTGATTTTAAGTGCCCCAAGTATATTCATAATGGCTTTAAAAAGGACTACTTGGACATTTCCTTCACAGCTAAACCATTCTCCCAGCACCTGTGCAGGTGTCCATGATTAACTAGGTGACTTCTTTGTTCAATATTGCTTACTCTAGAATTTCTGTGAACTCAAATATTTATTTATTTTAACATTAAATAAGGGAAGCTAAAATACTGTAGGAAAATACTACTTGAAGGAAGAGCACCATTGATAAATTGCCCTTGCAGAGGTAAGTAAAAGCTGATTTAAAGAGTTGCGCTTGTGAACCAAAAATCTGTCTTAACCTTTTTAGCGTGATTTCACAAAGATGTCTCCGCTTATACAAATGCACTTAACATAAAAATCAATTAAACCAGGAAAAGAGGTAGCTGAAAAATAGATCACATTACAAATTCAAAAGTACTTCCACAGGATTTAAAAACAGCAGGATCCAATATATAAAAGAAAAACATCCAACCCAGAAAAACACCAAGCCACCTAGTACACTGTCTATTTAGGTGCACAAAAGCTGTGATAATTAGAGAAGGTTAGTTAGGCAGATACTACTAACTGACTGCAAGGACAGGACTGCGTGACTCGAGATGGCAGGTACAGTACAACATGTTATCGGAATGATTCTTGGTGAAGCTGCAGAAACCTTAGCATTTCTGCCAATAAACAGATTCTATAAATGGGGAAAAAACCCCACTTTAGAATGTGGCCTCTGGGTTCTGCTACTGTCATCTAAAAGGAGAAATAGATTATAATAAGTAGAGGAGAAATGTTACTCTATAGTGTTTTTTGTTTAACAGCAGGAGTTTTAAATGTCCACTTTTCATAAATTTTCTTGAAAGGAAATGACAATGATTTCTATACCATGTCTTTTCCTATAAAACCCTAAAAGGCAAACAAGTATAGTATGCCTTGACTGTGGATTTTTTAGTGGGTAGAAAAGGGTGGCAGAATTTTTCTAAGCTGGATTGTGGTCTAGCAACAAATATGTTTTTTTGCTTTATTGCCAGTTGTGAGGACTGAAGTAGGCGGGTGCCTCAATAGGGTAGAAATCAGAGATTTAAGGTGATGAAACAGCCTAAATTATCCTACACATGATGGCTACTTCCATGGTTAACACAGCATTTTCCTCTCCTGCCCTTTCAAACTGACTGGACCTTGCTCCTAATAAGTGACCACAAGAATGAGAGAGGATGTTGGTTCTTCTTGTGGAAACGGTAGTTTGGAACAAGATGAACTCGGTCCATTCTTCCCTGCTGATCACCAAACAATGGATCACAAAGACATTAGATTCCCTAAGCCTTGGCTGTATTTGAAAAAAATATAGTGGTTACCTTTCATATAAAGAATCTCACTGTCCCACGCCCCATTGTCTCCCATCTGCTTCAGGGTAAGAAAAGTAAATACTTCATTTTGCTGTGTTCTATCACCAACTTCCCTCAGTAAGGAAGTCAGCCCTGTAGGTTAATGATGGCATTTAATAGTGGTAAATCAATCCATATCTACTTTATAAATCATGCTTGTTCAGCAGTTCTGCTTATTTCTCTGCTAGATTTTTAAAAAGCCTCCAGTCCAACAGCATTACAAACATTGTTTCCTTTGGAAGACCCGCAAATATGACTGGCTTCATACCACATAAAAATGCTCAAATGAAGGGGGGTATCACCCACCTATTTATAACCACCCAGTGTTACCATGTAAGGCTGAATGAATTTTTTAAAAAAGTTCCAGAACTGACAGGAATCTCTATAAACTTTGCTCTCTAGGAGACGAAACAATAACATTCAGCCCAAATTAAGATGTTTGTTGGTCTTAGATTGGTTCAAACTATTTTGGGTGCAATTATACTGGACCTTCTGTTTTTCAGTATTACGAAAGGTCTTTTTCATATTTCATGAAGCTCTGGAGAGGAACATAGTTTAAAGCTGAGTACAGCTAAAAAAATGAAAACAATCGACCTTTTGCTATTTACTAAATTCAATTGTAAGCCAAAATACAAGCCTCCCATACAGCTTCTTCTTCCTGATTCCTTTTAAAAACTGTAATCAGTTTGCAATGTGTTTCCTCCTGCTGCTTTTTTCTTTACTTGCTAAATTTGCACTTATTAAATTGTCCACTTCAAGGAATGGGTCGGATGCCGAGACAAATGGATTTTCTTGTTTCTGTTTTGCTTCTTCGCCCTTCAGTTTCCCAAAATATGGTGGCTGTTGAGAATCAATACTGCTTTGGAAAAAATGCCAACAATTTATACTGATGGTCTGACCAAAGTGGGGTATTCAATGAAATTCAGTGCTGGACAGTAAGAAAATTTTGGCCCTATTTCCTTAGGGCGCACTACAACAGGAAATACTCATAAAATATAAGGGGCATTATCCAGGGAGATTTTCAAAGTGACCATATGGGTGCATTGAGACAGTTCAGATGAAGTAAAAATCAAAGTAGATTCACCAAGAGCAGCTTATTTCAAGGGCTACAGTGTGGCAACTCAGTAGAGAAGATGGGAAGATGATTATCAAAACAAAACCACATCAGATCCCAAGGAAACCAAAAATACAGATATTTCAAAAATTATAGCCTTAAAAAAACCCAACAAACAAATAAAAATCCCAAACCAGGGGTAAAGGCCTGTGTTACAAAGACCTAAATTGTGTGGAAGAGATGTTGAAATAGATTTTTGGACAAGCTAAACATAATCATACACAAAAAACCTTAACATTTGAATTCTTTTTTGGAACAGTTCTAGTATACTAGGCACACTTTCCTCTTGTAGTGCTGGTCTATAAATTAAGGATAGAAGATACAAAAATAATGCAGCAGCTTCCGTGGAAAATCAAAACAAAACCGCTTTTATTTTTCTCACCTACCAAATTCTGACATGGAACAAAATAAGAGAAAACTGATAATGGCTACTATAAAACATTAAACTTAGGAATAATAATAATAATAATGATCATAGATTCTAACAAGGGATACATTTACTTCCACTGAATTTCAAAATGGAGAAAACTAGCTAATTAGAAGAGTCTACATTTTGATGGGACATTTTTCTTTAGATAAGAAGAAAAGTGTAAAGTTATGTGTACTAAATACTAATTCTCACAACCCAAAAGACACAGCTGTGCTTTAAAGACATAGCGAAGCTGTAATTATCTGATTTAGCTTAGTAAGCGCTACTTTTTCTTGGCTTTTTGCCCAGAATACTTTTATTCCTTCTGCAAAGACAGTATAGCAAATTCTAAAATAGAAAAGGAACACGCTACAGAGATGCAATCCAAGAACATATTGATGATAAATGTAACATACTTAAGGATTACCACCTTCAGTTATCCAAATTTACATTAATCTGCACAAAGAGAATAATATCTTGATAGTAAAAAGAAGTGAAATCTTCAGTTTATTGACAAAACAGGAGCAGGCACTCCAGGCCTCAGAGCAGGTTTGAACATCATCCTGGAAACAACCTCCTGAAGTTCTGAGAATCTGAGTGTTCACTTTCAGCATTACAGAAACCAACCAGTTAACTACTGACTCAAATTTTATAAAATCTGATGAATGTACCAACACTAATATAGAATATTGAGAAGGTTTTTTTAGGGAGATTTTTTGTTCCCCTTTTACATCCAAGAAGAAATTCTACCATCTGACTGACTTACAGAATGGTTTTTAGCTGGGATAATACCGCAGTAGAACATTAACAAACACAGAAAACTAGCCCTTAATTGTTGTTTTTGTCTGCTGAGTATGAATGTTTCAGAAACTTCGATCAAACTGTCGAATTTTATAGTGCTCAGGCACACAGGCACAAGTTGGTTTTTTTCATGGTGTGTCTTGGAAGAAGACTGATAAAGGTTTATGCTATTTACTCCCCCAAAAAATCATGTTCTATAGCTACCTTTGGGAACACTGCAGTCAGGTATAATGGGACACATAACCTACACCTTCATGTCTCTTCATTTTTTAATAATATTTTGGTGAGGCCCTGGCACAGGTTGCCCAGAGAAGCTGTGGATGCCCCATCCCTGGAAGTGTCCAAGGCCAGGCTGGACAGGGCTTGGAGCAGTCTGGAGTAGTGGAAGGTGTCCCTGCTCAGGGCAGGGGTGGAACTGGATGAGCTTTAAGGTCCTTTGCAAGCCAAACCAGTGTGTGATTTTGTGATCTTACATTTCTTCACGACATATGGAATAGGAAAACCGCTGCAAGGTACTGCTCCAGTGCCATAACGTTACATCTTTTTCATTCTATGACTTTCAATGGACTGTTCCTTAAGTATCTATCTACCAGATACTGACACTGTTCTGTTCACAAAAGAGGTTTGGTAGTGAAATTAACCCGTTGTTTTCCCAGTGAGCCATTCACAACTTGGCTGCTTGCACTTACTTTGGCCAATTTATGCCATGTCCTATCAGCAACTGCCAAGAGAATGACACAAAGGCATCCTGCTGCCCAGCCCAGGGCTGGTGTGATCCTCGCTGTCCTGCCAGTTCCTGATTCATTTCCGTACTTCTCAGTACAAGAAAGACGAGGAGGTACTGGAGAAGGGCCACAAAGGTGATGAGTGTGGAGCATGTCTCTGACAAGGAGAGACTGTGAGAGCAGGGCCTGTTTGTTCTGGAGAAGAGAGGATGAGAAGGGACCTCATTTAATGCAGATAAACATCTCACAGGAGCGCACCAGACTCTTTCCAGTGGTACCCATTGACAGTATGAGGAGCAAAGGCCATAAACTAAAACACAACTTTCATTTCAACATGAGGAAGAACTTCTTGACATTGAGGGTGGCAGAGCACAGGAACATGTCCAGGGAAGGTGTGGATTCTCCCTCTCTGGAGACATTCCAAACCCACCTCTGTGTCACCTGCTGTGCGTGACCCTGCCTTGGCAAGGAGGTTGGACTGGATGATCTCCAGAGGTCCAAACCTCAGGGTCCTGTGACTCTGGGATGACACTGAAGGGACGCCGCTGGTGCTCTGCCACGCACCGAGCCTAAGGTCGGGCTGGGTGAGCAACCACGGACCGGGAACCAAAGGCCAGGGGGCAGAGGCGCTGTCCAGGGCCGGGGCTGCTCCGACACCGGCGCCGGGGTGACTCCAGCGGGGGTGACTCCAGCGGCTGCCCGGCAGGGACAGGGAGCGGCGGGGGCGGCCCGGCCAGCATGAGCAGCAGCGCCCGGCGCTGCGGGGGCTGTTCCCGACTTTAAGAGCGCCCTAAACACAGACAGAGCAGATTAAAAAGTTTACAGAATAAATACTGTTTATTCCGTAAATGGCGCACGGCGGGGCTTTCCACAAACCACGCTCAGGTGGTAACAGCGCGCATCTTTTATAAAGCAAACCGCACATGGACCCGCCTATCTAATCCATACTCTCCGCCTACCTAATGCATATTTATCCCGGTGATGTAATCTTACGCAATGCTCGAAACACAAGGTTCTTTTCTTCATTAAGCAACTCCTATTGTAGAAGTTATCTGACGCCATCAGTTGCGTTTACACAAGGTGAGTCAACGCAGCCTGGGGAGAGACAATTCAGCTCGGAGGCATCAAGGTGACCTCGGCCGTGGGGAGGGGGGGGCGGCCGGATCCACATCCGGGTGAGGCCGCGCCGGCGGGTCGGGGCACGTCCCGGCTGGAGCACCCGGGGAGCGGGCGCTGGTCCCGGCTGGACCACAGCCCTGCCAGCCCTGCCAGCCCCGGGTCACTGCCCTGCCGGCCCCGGGTCACAGCCAGGAGCTGCGCTGGCCGAGCGGGCGGCAGAGCCCGGCCGGAGCGTGGCTGCGGGCATGGGCCTTTCGAGGTCCGGCTCCACCTGCCACCATTCCCCTGCCTCCACCTGCTTGCAGCTTCACTTGTCTCCTCCTGCCTCCACCTGCCATCACCTGTTTCCTCGTGCCTCCACCTGCCTTCTCCTGCCTGCACCTGCGTTCTCCTGCCTCCACCTACTTGCACCTGCCTTCCCCTTCCTTCGCCTGCCCCCTCACCTGCCCGGCGCGTCCGAGCCCTCCCCGTGCCGCAGCACTCACGCTCGTGTGTGGCGCTGGTGATGTCCTTAGTGATGTGGCATAAGGACCGCTACAAAAGGGGATTTTAGAATTAGTTCAGAGGGGCAGCAGGGGCCTGCCTTCTTTCCCTGTACCTTCCTTCTCTGCACTAGAAAACTGGTGTGTCTGTCAATGGGAGAACCCTTGGAGTAGTTCTCTAGCCCAGAGGGTTGGAAAACCTGGCTATGAGTTCTTTGCTCTTTTGCTTCCAAGGCCAAAATGTACATGGCCAAGTTTTCAAGCATTGTCCAAAATCTTTTATTTGTGAAATATCCTGACTGATTTTTCAGAGGTGCGTGGGCGCCTAATAGCTGTTACTATAAACGGAGTTAGGTGTTGAACTATTCCTGAAAATCTCTCTGAACCTTCAGGCTTTTAAACCACTTTCTGTAAATCTGGTCTTTAAACGTTTTGGGAGTTTGAGGCTTCTGAAACATGTAGTAGGGTTGATTGTGTCCTCTCGATACCTCGGCACCTGGGCCCACCCTTCTGCTCTGGGATATTGTCATGATGAACTCTATCTGCAGCTTTGGTTCTTGTCAGGAGACTGTAGTTTATCTCATAAGCAATTTTTCTTTCCTGTCTTAGCAATTCTTTTTGCCTGTCAATTGCACACCATGAATGCATCTTTTGCCACCTTACTGCAGCATTTTAGTGGAGCTTTAGGTAGCTTTTGTCACAGTGCTTGAGCACCTGTTTCAGTAGACCTGCTTAATAGTTTTTGTTTTCAGCACTTCCTGGCTGTTTGCCTTTCTGCTCTTCAGATTTTGCTCTTCCATATATATTTTTTAAACTTAGGACTATGTTCTGAGTGCCTCCACATCCATGAATGTCTGAAGTTAATGTTGATGCAAGTGTTGTGATTACTTCCCTGTTTTTCCTTCAAGGGCTCTCAGTTTCTCAGTCCCTAATACTGGAAGCGGGCTGCTGACCATCCTCAAGCACAGACTGCAGGGCAGACAGTGTCTGTTGAGTGCAGTAGTGATCCTCATGCTGGTAGGATCTGAAAGAACAAAACCACAGTGGCGTTCAAACAGGTGATGCTTGGATGCTCAGTGAAGGGTAGATAATCCCAGAGCCTTTTTTCAGAGCGTCTTAAAGGGATTCTTAAGAGTCTTAAGAGTATTTTGAAAGGAAAACAATTAAATACAGGAGATAAATTTGTGTGCTCTGTGCCTCAGTGTATCTGTGTGAATAGTTCCACCAGTAATGCTTTCTGCTGTTGGTCTGGGACATTGAAGCTGAGATGGTGTTTTACTGTAGCTCATGTACAGACCAGATTGAGACAACTGGCATTAAAATAGGGTCTGTCGCCTCTGGATTAGTTTTTATCCAAATCTTTCTATGGCCATTCCTATAATTAAGTTTAAGGCTTCCTACCAGTTTGATTCTACCTGGAACGGTCGAAAACTGAGCGTACCAGGTGACACATTTGCTTCTGTCATGTTCACACATAAACCTCCGCGAGGATTTGGAGACGCGGTGATCAGACCGTGCCTCACTAGAACTCTCAGTGTGGTTTTAGTCCTTCTGCACTTAATTAGGGCCTCCTTGACTGTTTTCGTTATGTCTTTGAACACCATGGGCTCTTGGGCTAGCTCCTTCACATTTCTTTCCAAGTGACACAACTACTTCCAGAGCTTGGTGAAGAGTATGTGCTCTCTAGGCACTGTTAGCTGCTTCTGTGGTGTCAGGCTGATGACAGCCACACATATTTAGAGGTGCCAAAATACAGTTATGCTATGAAGCATATTTCTGATCCTGAGGAACAATTGGATCGCAATCTTAAGGGCAATAATTCCCCAAATATTTACAGAACTGCTGAGACAGATACCTAAGTGTGGTGTCTCTCTGAGCGCTTGGCCAGCTTCCTACTGAAAACCCAGCTTCCAGGAAAGCTTGCAACACCAAATGGAAAAGAGTTTGTGGTATGATGGAAACACACTTTTTGTTGGTCTTTAAAGTCCACAGCACCTTCCTGCCCACGTTCAGGTACACAAAGTGTAGTTTGCGTGTGCAGGGCCCGATACCCTCGTGCGTGGTGTAATCTGCTGCTGTCCACCTGTGCCGTGCTTCATGCTCGAGTGCCCGTACAGGAAAGTTCTTTCTGCTCATGGAAAACTAATTTGGTCAGAATAATGAAGGAGAAAAATTCTTATTAAACCAGTCTTGATACTCAGAACTTTTTCAGCTGGTTATTTTTGTGTAGGTCTTTCCCTCCAGTACACTCCAAGTCTCAGGCTACAGACTCTAAATTTTAAGTCACGTGGACTAAATCGACCTTTAACTGCAATGTAAGTGGCAGATCATTTAAAAGGGTTTCAAGGTGACTTTCAGACACTGTATTTTAACATCTGTTATGCTTCATTACTTCCTTATGTTGGTATTTATAAATGCATCAGAAATGCAAAGTGTAGGGCTTGTTTTTCCTTTTTCTGTCTCATACTTCTAAAGACTTAAGATTTATGTGGAAATAACCCCTGCTGGTGTTAGTAAAAATAAATACCTTAAATTTGAGGGTTGGATTTATCTTTTTTGATAAGGCCTCTTGCAACCATAATCTTCCCTCATCACTTTGCATCCCTTAAGCAAAGGTACCTGCTCTCCAGACCTGAGTCTCCAGAAGTGGTACTATTTTAACAGATAAAAATTAAGTGATTTCTAATTTTCTTAATGTAGAATTATATTATCTAAACTTTCTTAGCATACAGTAGGATTTGTATTACTTTGTCCTGAAAAATTTGGGATTGACCATTGTGAAGAATTTTGCTTTTCTGACATAGGCTTTTTTTCCTTTTCATTATTCAGTTGGCAGATTTATTTTAGGTGTGACTGAAATGAATTCTGGGGGTTCTGTCCACTCTTTCAATTAAACCATTAGAAATGTAAGTTCCATTCTAGGGAGTGGTTGGAGAAACAGAATTATGTACCCATAAATCACAGAAGACTTTCTGAATTAAGAAAAAAATGAATTAAGTTTTTTGCTTACATGTACAAGTGGCAATGGGTGTTCCTCAAGAGGTTTTTAGGGATGTAATTTTATAGAGTTCATCTGCAGTTTTCCAGCAGCTTTATGTGACATCTGTGTGTGCCTTAAATTTGTTGGCGCACATGAGGCTAAAATTTCCTATGATCACCTTGTTACAGACACTGCCTAGTAAACTTTCCAATCCTTTGAATAAGAGCTAGAGGAATGGGCATAATATTAATAAAGCTATTTTGGATCCTCAGAAAGAGAAATATTTATCATACCTATATGATGCCTATAAAAGAAAAGCAGGTTATTCTGTTTGTCATTGGAGTGATAAAAATTCAGGTTTTGTATGTCTTTCAGAGAAGAATTTGGAAATGGATTTAGTTTAAAATACGTCTTGTGTTATATTTGCAAAAGTTTCAAGTTTTAGTTTTAAGAGAATCAAGAATATCTGAACTATACTGCTAATTTAGTAAAAAAAAAAAAAGACCTGAAATCTCAGGCAGTCTGTGGAACTCTGAGGTCTTTAAAAACCTTCACTTAGTGAAAATGATGTAGGACTAAATTCTGATTTTTAGGGCTCCCATGAACAACTGTGGTAAGTTTTAGAATGTAGAGTTTTCACCTATTCAGCAGTTTCCTTGATTGAAGAACCAAATTTGAACCTCCTTTATCTGATAACATATGACATCATAATACTCAAATATTAACTAGTCAGGCAAGTTCTCACTTGCAATGAAACATAAGTCAGGTCTTGACCCATTCTTCCGTAGGCTCCAGGAATATTCCTCTCATTTTAGTGCAGTCCTGGAAAAGATGGCAAATTTTTGTGCACATATATAAACTGAATGCACATAAACAGGTGACTGTGCAACAGTAATGGTTGGGCCCTTTTGTTTGTTTGCTTTTGGAAAAAGTAATTAAAATAATGCTGGTAGCCGGGGTGGTTCCTAATTGAGGCTTTTGCTTCTCTTCCTCTTTCCCCTGGATTATAAGGCTGTAGCAGATATGCACAGGGCAAAGCAAACTCTGCTGGAGGGTAGGTTACTTGTAGTCCGTGGAATACAGTTGGAATCTGGCACTAAGGGCTGACAGTATTTAAAACCTGTTTTCTTTGGAAATGAAGGATATGGGCTGTGCAAGCACATGTTAAAGTGCAAAACATCCAAACTCAAATTATTCCAGTGTGAAAACTAGTGATTTCAAGGCCTTGGATCTGTTACTACAGCTGTTGCTTTTCCTTCAACAAAGGACTTAAAAAGGGATTTAATGTGCTGTGTTATTTCTAGAAAAGCAGTTCATGGGAGCATTGTTATCAGTGTTTGAGCATGCTGGCTGATTGTGTTTCAGTGTTTGTATGTACTGGAGAATTGCACTCTGGCTATGAACCATTGCATTCATGAGAGCTCTCGTGTGGCAGCACAGCACACCAAGGCACTGCATCTTTTGATCTGAGTAGAATATGAAAAATTCACCAATTGCAATCATCTCTTTCAAGTGACAATGAGTGTGCATGAAAATGGAGTGGAAATCCCATTCTTCAGTGTGGATATGATGGAAGACATGTCCTGTGAGGAGCGGCCAAGGACTTTGGGGGTTTGTCCAGTTTGGAGGGTTGGATTTATCAGGGAGGCTGAGGGGTGCCCTCGATGAAGGTGGCCAGGCAGGGGAGAGGCTTCCAGGTCGCTGGTCCGTGCCCCAGGTGTGTCAGTGTCTCGGAGGCACTTGGGCAATGCCCTTCCTAATGTGCTCTGACTTTTGGTGAGGGCTCAGGCTGTTGGACCAGCCTGAGCTGGTTGTAGGTCCCTTGTAGCTGGAACTGTTCTGTTCTGTGAACATTCTGGGGCTGGGGTGTAGATAGGGGAGAGAATATTGGATAAATATGGGCTGAAAGGGATGACACATACTTGCTCTAAGCTGTGGACTTTTCAAGAAGATCACTGCTGTAGACATCCTTGCTGTTGCACATGTTCTTTTGGGCACATCGGCTGAAGGCAGAAGAAATCTGGAAGCAGGTGAACAGGTTCAGAGGTGCTTCATCAGTTAATAACCATACTCACAAAAAGTGAATATCATCTACAGCGAAACAGGTTGCTTAACCTAGCCCTGGAAGTAGCTTAACATTTAAAAATCCAGCTGAACAAACCCCCTTCGTCTGGGAAGCAGAAACTAACAATCCATTACACCAATTCATAAGCAATTTGATCTCAATATACAAGATCATGAAAAGATTCTTTGTAACAGCCTTACAAGCCTAAAATTAGAAGCTTGTAAGTAATTTTTTTGTCTCCTTCCCAGGTTTATATTCAAGTGAAATAATTCCACATAAAATTTGAAGATTCGAAATAAGAAACTTCCAAAGGTTTAGAAATGGTTTTGTTTTCTAAACTTCCGTTAGATTGTAAATAAACAAATGTATTAAATATTACAAGTTCATTCAATGTTTCCTTAATGCTTATTCTGTGTCTCCTTAAGGTTTCTGAATAAAGTGAATGCAGGTAGAAATCTATCCAATATTCTGTGTATTGTTGCCAAAACTTGGTCTTGTAGTTCTTTATTCCTCATTAAATACTTTGCCAGAACCCACTGCTAGAATTATTTTATCTTGAGGTTGATTTAGAGAAAGATGGAATTGCTTTACTTTGAATTTGTTTTAGTATCCATTTATATTAAATACCTATGTTTTCACTTAAATATTTTTTATTTATTGCAGAACACAGTGATGTTTGGGGTTTTTTAAAATTTCTGAGGAAAAGAGACCTACAGTCAAGTTCCTTGTGCTAGGCTTGCTTTTTTCAAAACTTTAACAACACTTTACTATGTTACCGTTCTTGGGCTTAGTGTGTGTGTATGGAGAGAAATAAAGTGGAAATCCTGTCTCTGAGGATTGGAATTCAGTGTAGATTTAGATGGAAACCAAAACATTTTAGCATGCAGTTAAGCTTTTAAAAGGACTTTCCATGGGATGCAGCTTCAGAAATGCTGTAATAGTGAGTTTCTGAAGAGGTTTCCACATGATGCACATGCCACAGTCAGCTTGCTTTCAGTTCATAAGTTGCCACAGTGAAAAATCAGTATCTTGGCCTGATCAACTACAGACAGAAGAAAAGTTGTACTCTAGTTTGAAATCATGGAATTGTTGAGGTTGGAAGAGACCTTCAAGATGCTCGCGTCGAACCATTAAGCTCACAGTGCCAAGTTCACCACTACCCCATGTCACCAGGTGCCACGTCCACATGTCTTTTAAATACTTCCGAGGTTGGTGGCTCCACCACTGCCCTGAGCAGCCTTTTCAGTGCTTGACCACCCTTTTGGTGAAGAATGTTTTTTCCCGATATTCAGTCTAAGTGTTCCCTGACACAGCTTGAGGCTGCTTCCCCTTTGTCCTGTCCCGTGTTCCCTGGGAGGACAGCCTGACTCCCACCTGGCTGCACGCTCCTGTCAGGGAGTTGTGGAGAGCCAGAAGGTCCCCCCTGAGCCTCCTTTTCTCCAGACTAAACGTTCCCAGCTCCCTCAGCCCCTCCATTCACAGCCCTCTGGGCCTGTCCACCCAGCCGTTTATTTTGCTCAGCACAGAGGGCACATGTCCAAGCCAGGAGCAGCCAGTTTCTCCAGGTAAAGGCTTTGGAAAAGATAAGGTTTACTAAAGTCCAGGTAAATGATACCCAAAGCCTTTCCTTCATCCAAAAAGCATATCACCTTGTCACCGGAGATCAGGTCAGATTCTCCTTCCCTCTCTGTTTGTGGATGGGAGGTATATTTGCTAGTGTCCAGCCAACTGGGAGGTCTCAGTTGGCGTGATATTAGCAAGTATACCTCGTGGTACATTGCAGGACTGCTGGTAAATGATTGGAAGTGGCTCTGGGGGCTCTCTCAGCAGCTTGCTCAGCACCCTTAGGGGGATCCCAGGCAGCCCCGCAGACTCGTGTGTGTCTGAGAGGCACAGCAGCATCTTCTTCTAGAATGTGGGAGTTCATTCTGCTCCTGTCCCTCTCTTCCAGCTCAGGGCTGGGTACCCTGGGGACACCTGGTCTTGCTATTGAAGACTAAGGCAAGGACAGCCCTAAGTACCTCAGCCTTTTCCTCATTATTTCTCTCTATTATTTTCCGCTACATCCAATGAGGATGGAGATTTAGCCCTCTTTTTGTTGCTGTTGTATTGATAAAATAATTTTTGTGTTGTCTTTTGTGGCAGTAGCCAGGTTAAGTTTTAGGTGGGCTTGGGTCCTCCTAAATTCCTCCCTGCAGAACCTCATGCCATCCTTGCAGTCCTGTTTCCCCTCTGCTGAGTTGTGTTTGCAGCAGACACCTGGTAAAAGGGCCAGCGAGTGTGAGACTTCTCCCATCCTTTAGCAAATATTTCATCTGTCTGTCTCTTCATCCTGATTGGATGGGCTGTAACACTCCTACCAGGATATCTGCTTTGCTGGCCTTTCCTTTGATTCTTACTCAAAACACTTTCTCCCCTCCCCCCCCGTTTTTCTTTACTTTTTTCCTCTGGACAAGTTCTTGCACATTTGGTTAGCAGTGATGTACAATAGCATAGTAAACTGACTCTGGAAGGGGCCTCAAAAACCGAGTGTAAAACCACGTTCGTTTAATCCACTTAAAAATGAGTGGATTTTACAGAAAATTAGGTTTTACAGAAATTTAGGATTAATCACAGTGTGATGAATGATAAAATGAGATACTGGTACTCTGGGACCAGATTAATTTTACTATTAGAACATAAAAAATAGGTTCTGCTTTAGGACTTTTGTGAATACTTTTTCTAATTAAAGAGTGCTTAAAAAGTGTGTGATATAGCTACGTAACTTCCATCAATATTGAAGGTACCTGGGATTTAATGAAGTTATCCTTATAAATGCACTCATGAACTGTCTTTAATGTTTATAAAGAGGCCTGACTTGCCCTCTGTTTGGGTTGAAAGAGCAATATTGGTTTAAGAATCTTGTTTAAGTGGAGAAGAGACAAGAACTAATGTGCTTGAAAATTTCCAAAACTGAGGCAAATTATGCTTATGTTTTGAAACTATTCCATTTAAATTGACTGTGGGCCCTGAAGTCTTTGCTATACATAGATCCTTTTTGTTTTACTATCTGAAAATAAGTGTGTTCTTTGTCTTTCTCTTTATACGTATGTATCTGTATCTATGTACAAACACCTATGTTGCCCCAGTGGTACAGGCACAGCTGAGCAAGGTTAGTAGTTGTTTTTTTGGGTTTTGTTTTGTGTTTGTTTCTTTGTTTTTTCTTATAGCAGGCAGAAATTATGTAGTATAAATCCCTAGTACTTTCAGAGCATACCTTTAGAAGTAAACCACCTTTGCCATGCATTTGTAAGGGGCCAAGCTAATACTATTAGAAAATGAACTTATCAGTAAAAGGATTCAAAATATTTTTACAAGATACTGGCATGCTAAATTGCCTTAATATATTCCAGAGTGTGTTTAGGAAAGATGGAAGAGGTTAACTTATTGAGTTATTGTGATCTGAGCTTTATTGAAGACATGTTTTTTAGTAAAATAGATGAATACTGAGTAGTGAGTGTGCTCAAAAATAGTTTCAAAAAATGTAAATCACTTTGTATAAATGACGATCTAGATGTAATATATGTAAAACACACTCAGAAATGAAGTAATTCTTCTTCTAACACACTTGAATATTTTTTCTTAAAAGAAAAAGAAAAAAGTTAAAGTTGTTGCAAAAACAGAATATGTTTTGATTTTAAATGGATGTCTTCTAATAGCATCTATGCTAAAATCTTTCCAATTTCCTCATGGTGTAAAATACACCATGATCTGATTACAGAGCCTAGTTAATAAATAAGAGTTTTTTGGTTTTTTTTTTAAAGATTTTTTAATGTTACATTTTATGTCAACATTGAATCCCATGGAAAAATTATTGTATTTAAAAAATTGTGTGTATTTAACCTGGTTTAACTCTTCTTGACTGCAGAACATGTGGAGTTGGTAAACCTAACAATGGATGGATCACTGACAGTGTCCTTGGGACAGCAGGGGCTACTGATCAGTTTTTGCTTATTAATCCAGTCCTGGTTCCTCCATTAGGTTTGAATTACAGAACCACACACTAAATAAAAAAGTGAGGGAAGGCTGAAAGGTGACCAGCATTCTTAGAGTTTAGTTCTAGTCTTAGGCAGACTAGAACAGGCAGGCTCCTGGCCAGAATTCTGGCTCCAGCCAGCCAGGCTCTCTCCTGAGCAGTTGCTCTTGTGAAATGCGCTGGGTTTGAATTCTAAAAATTATCTTGGCATTTTGGATTAAAAATAAAAAGATATTTTCTTTGTTCCTATTTACTGAAATGTTTTACAATATTCATTTCCTTTGTAAGTTGTGCAGTGAGTAATATTTGTCCTGGGGAAAGTCGTCATTTGATTATAGAAATAACCTAACATACTATTCATTATGAGTGAAGGAAGATAGTTGTGAGTTTTTCTGTTAATTTTTTTTTACAATCATATATTTTAGAAGATGACTGGATTAGCTTGAAGTTGGCCATTCACATACTTTTTTTTGTCAAAGCCTCTACAGAAGATTATAGATATCACCTGAAATTTTTAATTGCTAAATGCTTTTTTTTTAATTACTGTTGACTGTAAGTGTAGGGCAATAATGGCTGTTGTTCAAATATTCAAGTTTTTTCTTGTTAACTTTAGTCAAGCAGAACTTGTTTTCATCGAGAATTTTGCTGACTGAAGACTGTGTAATTGCCCAGTAATTAACGTAGTTAAAAGGTATCACTCTACTTGTAGTTTGCACTTTGGAACCCGAATGTTCCGCCGGTTTTCTCAGCATTGCCAGAAGGGATACTTTTGCATAGTAATTTCTGGATAAATTTCAGTACTTCTCTTTAAACTGTGCTGGTTTCAAAAGCCATTAAGCTCCGTGAATAAGTAAGGCCCTTGTTACCTTAAATAATTCCATTCATTCTCTCTCTCGCTATATATATATTTCTAATTTCACTGTCCTTATATGAATAAGTGTCCACTACAGCTTGTTACTATTTTGTTCTTGTACATGTATTCTACAAGCATGGAATTTTTATACTTTAGGATGAATATCTGTTAGGCATGCATTTATTTCCAGTTTGACAAAGGTCTTAGAGGATGTATAAAATTGTGATTTAAAATAGATTGCATGGGAGAAGGAACAGTTGGTTTCTGTTGGATTGGGAAGATGTGAAACATTTTGGTTTTGTCTATTTGTTTGGGGTTGGGGGGAGTTTAACTCTTCTTGAATGAGAAATAATTTTTGCTTAATTGTTAACTGATGTGTGATATTCTTGGTGTCAGTGCTGTTCACACATACTTGGTCCTTAAATGTCCTGGTAACTTGCTGAGTATGGAACCTCTTAGGAAATGTCTCCCTCTTTCTGAAAAGGGCATGGTAGTGCTGACAAATCTTTGTCAAAAGCCTTGGGGCTAGAGAAGAACTGTATTCTAGAAATGCGCAGTAGGCATAAAGAATCAACCTATGTGATAAATTATTTTAAAGTGTTGTGATCTGATTAAAGGAAAAGCATTCAGGTGTTGAACCCGAATCCTGTTTTCACTCTGGCCTGATCTGGAATCTCTATTTGCAGCTCCCTCAGCATATTACAAAGGCATTGATAGCAATCAGCCTTTTCTGTGAGAAGTATTTTTTTTTTTCTTTTTTATTGCAACAGAGAACATAAAATTATGATAATATCCATTTGGTCAAAGGTCATGTGATGAAAAGTGTTGTGTTGCATGCTTAGGAACCGACTTAAAATGAAGATGAAAAAAAGAAAGATAATGCGCACAGACATTCTGGCAGCAATGTTTTCTGTTGGAAAAGTGTTGGAAAGCATATTAGCATTTTCATTTTACTTGTTGATGAGTTGGGAGCTGGACAATGTGAAACCTCTCCAGTTTGCTTCATACAAGTAATATGAAAATGAATTTTAAGTCACATCATGAGTTGCTTCTTCATGAACCAAACCATCTCTTTAGGAGAGTATGGAAAATCAAATTAATCTACTTAATATGTGAACAAAAAGTCATCAAATCTTTCTTTTAAGTATTAGTAAAGGGAGAAAAAAGGTGCAATGGTGATGCATTCTTCTCTCTGTGTGGGAGGGAGAGTAATATCTGGCCTTTTCTGCTTCTAACAGTATATCTAGAGCTTGAAAAACAAAAGATTAAAAGGGATTTTTTAATGACCAGTCATGTCGTATTTCAGTTTTTGCATTAAAATTCCATAAAATCTGAATTTCTAATAGGTGATTGGGGGGAAATGAATATTATTAGCGTTATTTAAGGTCTTTTTCAAGACCAGCAACTGAGTCATATAAAATCAGAAGGACTTGAAAATCTGAGATGTAATTGTTATGCTTTTTGATAATGTCATCTCATGTCAGAGAAATAGCTTAATATCTTTTTTCTTGCCTGAAATGAGTACCTTTCCCTGTGAGAAGTACTGTACTTCCAGGGTTTAGAGGAAGCTGAGGGGAGGAGTTTTATTAATTGGGAAAGTGAGTCTTCCACTCCATTAGGAGACATAGAGGACTAACAAAAGGATGCTGTATATTTTTATTTAGTATAATCCTCTCTTACATAATGCATTTATTTAGTATGATCCTATCTTACCGTGTGCTGCTGGTTTTGTGGGGGTTTTTGGTTCTTTGTTTTGTTTTTTTTTCCCAAGTAGTCATGGTCCCATGTCAGCTTTTCTAACATAAGATTAGAATGATAACCTGTAAATGCTGGCATTTCACAGTTTTTGTGAACTGTTTATGTGTAAGTTAAAGGAAAAAAGTATCTTTTTCATAATATTTAATTATCAGGTCTACTGATCATTCTTTATATTTAGACCTTTATTATGTTATTTTACTTTTAATTAAGAGAAAAAGCCTCATTTTAAGTGCATAACAAGATGATCTACAGAATTTTTAAGGTTTTTTTTTCTTTTTTTTACTTTAAAGATTCTTCTTCTGGTGAAGGAGTGTTGGTTTTTAGAATAAGTGATTCACTCAGCACCAGATTTTCCTAGGCGGTGCATCGTGCCAAAACCTGGTATTTCCCTGGGTTTTGTTTAGTTGGGTTTTATTACTTTTTATTTTCCTGTAAAGCTTATATTCCTTCTTAATGCGAAAGGTCTTGAGCACTCTTTTCATAACATTAATGACATTTATTAGTGCAAGTTACCACACATCCATATGAGCATGCATTCAAAGACTTAGATTTTTGTTTGACATGTTGTTACATTAAATTGTGTTGCTACGATGCTCTAACTGTTACTAAGATTGTGTCAAACCTTCTATTTTCACATGCCTGTTCCGTGACAAAGTTCCCTTGAGGCAGAACTTGGTGCCTTTTACTCTTGGAAAGCTTCTCCATTGTGCAGACACCTCTTTTTAAGTTCTGTTGAAGCACATTACTGTGAATTGCAGGTAAAAAGAATTGATTGCATTTGCTAATGCTGCTTATTAACAGTAACGAATGAAGAAGCAGGAGATTTCAGGTGTCAGTCTGAGTTCTTGAAGCTCAAGTGGGAATGCATTTGAAACACCTGTGACCCTGGTATTTTACTTTTAAACCTCCATTTCTTAAGTTTATCAGATGTGAACTATAGAAGAAAGGCCACTGTTTGTTCTAGCATTTCCAAACCCTTAACAGGAGGTGTTTCTGTACCCTTTATTTGCTTCTCGGTAAAAAGACTGTGTTCCTAAATCAGCGCTGTACAAAAATTAGGCATATCGTTGGAGTGCCCAGTTGCATGAACTTCTTGGAACTGATATGATCTCTTCTCTTGAGAGGGAAGCCCTGAACTACAGAGTACTGTGTCTGTCGAGGCCAAGAGGAAGATACAGGCTGAGACTACTGAAACTGCCTCAAAGAGCTGTTGATTCATTATGAAGCATTTAGACTTTTTAAGAAAAAGGGTTCTTATTTTTAGATGTCTTACCATGTTCATGATCAAATAGTACCATTTAATGATTCCTAGGAAAGATTTTGAATGAATCTATGAATAAATGAAGTATTTTATTACTTCCAAAGAAGAGCCATTCCGAGTTTTTCTTTCTTGTCAGGATATTTTTCCTTAATGCCAAAAGGTCACCTCAGCCTTCATCAAGAAACATTTCTGTTGAGTGCAGAGATTTATGTAAGACATTTCTTCTTTGAACTCATAATGAAAATATTTCATAGAAACATAAAATCATAGAATGGTTTCTGTTGGAAGGGACCTCAGAGACCATCTGGTTCCACACCCTGCCATGGGCAGGGACACCTTCCACTATCCCAGGTTGTTCCAAGCCCCATCCAACCTGGCCTTGGGCACTTCCAGGGATGGGGCAGCCACAGCTTCTCTGGGCAACCTGTGCCAGAGCCTCACCACCCTCACAGGGAAGAATTTCTTCCCAATAGCCAATCTAAACCTCCTCTGTGTCAGTGTGAAGCCCTTCCCCCTTGTCCTGTTACTCCAGTTTCTTGTCAGTAGGATCTCTCCATCTTTCCTGTAGGCTGCCATCAGGTACATTTCATTAGGCTTTCCCTCTTTTTATTCCTGCTAAAGCAATGAGGATTCCTAGAGCTACTCTTTGCCTTTCATGCTCCTCTGTTCAGGTTGGTTCTTCTGTCATCAGCAAATCCAGTCATAAATTATATTGGACAGATGTTGGTAGTTATTAGTACGGTTCAGCTGAAGAACAATGTCAAAAATGGATTCACTTTTAATGATACTGTTGTGGGTCAGAATGAATACATTGAAACATAGACCATCCATGGAAGGTGTACTTGGAGGTATACTAATCCAAACAGCTCCTTAAAGCAGCTCTGGTTAGAACAAGTGTGTCATGGCCTTGTCCAGTTGAATTCTTTGTGGGTATCCTCAGGAATGAAGAGTCCACCGTGTCTGTGGGCTGCCTGTTCCAATATCTGGTCACAATTTTCACTGTTCCAACTTCTGTTTTAAGGGTTTTGTCCTAATCCCAGTGCAGCTCCGAGAACAGCCTGGCTCTGTCTTTTAGAGGCCTATGTCCAATTTATGGGTTTCAGTAAAATGAGAATACTTGAAGTATGAGAGTTTTTAGTCTACCATGGTCACCTTTGCTCAGGCTTTTTTTTTTTTTTTTTTTTTTTTAAATACAAACTAAATTCCAGAGCTTCTGATTGTCCTTAGTCTGAATCAGGTGTCAGAGATTGCTGTCCTGGACTTGATGTTGATTAATTATAGGTATTGCCTGGCTGTGCTTAACAAGAATGTTTAATTCCAGTTTAATTCAAGCTACTTTCTGAGATTTTTTTGAGGTGGATGGGGAGAAGGCTTGGTGAGAGGAGAGGGATTTCCTCCAAAGCACTATATGTTTGAATTGTATCAGCTTTGCCAGACTTCTCACAGAATTTTGTAAAAATGCGTGGCTTTTGAAGTAAAAAGTTTTTTGTGACAGAAAAGCTTAGAGAGGGCCATTAGAGAAATGTGAAAAATAATTAACTGAGTGATCCTTTATAAAGTAAAAACTAGCCTTTCCATGTTCTGGTCACAAGAAATCAATTATGGTGAAGACTGAAGATCTGAGAAGGTGAAGACTGAAGCTCTAACTCTTGAGTTCCCAAAATTGTTAGAATTAAGTCTTGGGAAAGATAGGTTCCGCAGATATTGAAATATGCTGAATAATACCATATTTTAATACTTCTGCTGGAGTGAAATCATCTTTAAATATCTAGAAGGAAGAAGTTGGTATTTTTTAAGCAGATGATTGTCAGAGTTGAGGGAAGTTGACAAAGAATCATGAGCAAAAATTTTGAAAAGATCTTCAATCAAGTTGTACATGTGTTACTCTTAATTACTTATGTCAACAAGTAACCCTCTGGAATTAAATCCATATTTGTCTGGTTAGAGCATGTCTCTCCCAATTTATATTCATTAGTTTCTGTACATAATTGTACACCATGTATTTAGTGATTTTACACATGGACAGATTTCACAGAATATGGGTTTTGTAGTTTTCTCTGTCAGTTTCTTCTAGGATATGGCTGAGGAATTGGCAGTTCTTGAGTATGTTTTCCACACAAGGCTGTGGTGCTGTGGGTTGTTTTTTTTCCCTCCTATGTCATAAGTGAATTTGGAAACCAGTACTTGCCTTCTCTCTAGGAGCTCTCAGAGCTCATTTTCTTCTTGTGGCTAAAAGTGGAACTCTTGCTTTCTTTTCTGTGTAGTTGTGTCTGAACTATGGAAGTGAAATGAACCTGGAATTTGTGCTTCATTGCTTTTTCCTGCTTTGCTCACTATTTAAAAAAGCCAAAAAGGTATACACCAAAGAAGAGTGCCCTCAAATTCTTAACCACAGATTTTTGTGAAACTGATTTTGTAGATTACCTTAATAACAGTTTTTGTGGCGTTTCTGAGGTTTTTTCTCATACTAGTTCAGTACCTTGAAGATGAGAATATTATTTCTAACATTTATTCAAATTTCTTTAATAAAGGCTATATGAAGGTAAAGAAAAAGGTGTATTTATAAGTGTTTATTTATATAATATGGTTCTTTGTCCTTCTAAAAATGCTTTTACAGTGGGAAAGGCAGTTATGGAAGTCTTATAGATTATGTAAGATGATCTTGCTACAGGAAGCTGATACAAATGCTACAGCTTTTTCGGGTACTGGTTTGTTACTTGCAGCATTGGTATGTGAAAGTAGAGTTATTTCAGAATTGCTGGTGATGCAAGGTGTGGTACATCACACCATAGGATATGGAACCTTCCATGCTTCTTGCAGGTTCTGGATCTTTTACTTCAGGAGGTGTTTCCTGAGAAAAGAACTAAGGTAAACAAAATTTTGTTTGTTCTTTTTCTTTCTTTCTTTCTCTCTCTCTCGCTCTTTCTTTTTTCTTTTTCTTTTTCATAATTCTTAAATTCACTGAAGGAATTGATAGAAGAATTTTAGCTATTGTCATTCAGTTTACAAACTCTATTTTGTGTAAATCGATCCTTGGCTTTTTATTGTCACATTCCTTAATGAGCTGTTCTCATCTCTAAGCGTTAAAACCTGGAGACTCTTCAGAATAAATGGATCAGTGGGTAGACTGGAAAGGTGAATAGGAAAAGGAAATTCTCTGGGTGTTTGCTCCAGCGCTTGACTGCTGCTGCTTGTTCGACCGAAGTCTCAGTCCTTGCAGATTCTCTAAACTTGACTGTGTGTGGCTTTAGGCAGTGCCTGAGCCTGCCTTGCTTTCAGGTTGGGTTGCATGAGTTGTCCTGAGGGGCTTTGCAAACTAAATTGTGATTCCTTTAATGTTGTGCTGCTTTATTTGGGCTGTGGAAGAAAATTCATTACATAGGGCCAGATATTGATTTTTCTTAAAAGTACCATAGGTTTGAGTGGAATCAATTGTAATATAAGCAACTACTACTGTAAAATAGGTGGGTTTGCATCTGCTGGCTTTTTTAGGGTTGGGTGTTTTTTTTTATTAGAAAGGTTTTAATATTATTAGAATTTAGAAAGTGTTTATTAAGTCAGTACTGGCATTGAAATCATAGGATAATTTAAGTTGGACGAGACCTTTAGAATCATGGAGTCCAACCATTAACCTCCCACTGCCAAGTCCACCACTAAACCGTGTCCCCAAGTGCCACATCTACACATCGTCTTCTAAATACCTCCAGGGACTGTGATTTAACCACATTCCTGCGCAGCCTGTTCCAATGCTTAACAACACTTTTGGTAAAGAAATTTTCCCTAATATCCAATCTAAACCTCCCCTGGCAGAACTTGAGGGCATCTCTTCTTCTCCTGTCCCTTTGTACATTGGAGAAGAGCCTGACCCCCACCTGGCTGCACTTTCCTGTCAGGGAGCGGTAAAGATAATGATATGATAATGTCCCCCTGAGCCTCTTTTTCTCCAGGCTGAATGAACCAGCCTCACTTCCCAGGGAAAAGTTGCTGTGACACGTTCTGTGTTGTCTTCTTTTTCCCCATAACCTTGAAGTTATATTAATTCCGTGTGTGGGTGGGCAGGCTTCTGTCCCCTGTTAAAATGAAGCTGCTAACAGCCCTGTCACTGTGCCTTTCGCTCTGGGAGCTGACCAGCACTCTGCTTCCTGGCAGGGGAGATTTCCCACATGTCCCTTTATATGATGGAATCCACACTGGAACGTGATGAACACTGGCATTTTGGTGATGCCTGGTTTTCACTGTCTTATGATGGAGTAGGACACACAGCGTGCAGAAATGTTAAGGTGGTTCTTCTTTAGAAAATTTTACAGATGCTCTAAATATATTTTAGTTTCCATTATGCTGTACATTCATATTCTGGTCTTTCTTGGGCTAGGTATCCTTTGGGATATATGTATTCTGTAATAAAATTTTTACAATTATTGGCTTAGTAGCTATTATAAGTTTTTAAGATGCCAAATGCTTATCCTGCAGTATAGATCAGGTACAGATCAGGAAAAAAGTCTGTATCAGCTGGGTAAAAAGAAGGAAGTTTGTTCCTGTTTTTAAATTTGTCAGAGGTACTTGGAGTTTTGGTGTAAGAGCCATGGGGAAAAGTGCATGTGAGCTAGTTAGAACTTGGTGATACAGAAATTTATCATCTGCCCTGGTCTTTATCACAGAGGTATTGCCAGTGTACATGCTTTCTAAATGACTACTTTTAAATTTTGTTTTATTGGTTTTTTTTTTGGTTTTCTTCTTTTTTTTTTTTTTTTTTTTTATTTAAATGAATCTCATACTTATCCTGGGTAGACTTTTTGGAGCCTACAGTTTCGGCCAAAGATTTATTCTTCAAATGCTGTGGTCTATGTTATGTCCAGTGAAGGAACAGCTAATAAGCCTGTCCTGGATTGAACACATTGGATGAGGCATTTAGGAAGCATAAGAGTGGAAGTAAAACTGATAAGTTGTCATAGATACCACCCCTGGGGTTTACCAGAAGTACAAATGCAGCAGCCCCACCCTCAGCCAGCTCCACACACACCGTTCTGACTAAACAAACAGCAATATGCTCTGTCAGCTGTTCCTTTAAAATGTACAAAATTCAGCCTCAAACTCAAACTTACAGGCCAGGTTATACAGCAGTCACTTGATTGTACCTGGCAAAATCAGTTCTCTATTACCTAGACGAATTTAGATTATCTAGTCATGGATCAGGAGTTGATTAATTTGAATTCTCACTAACCAGAGGGGGGTGTGATTTCTTCCTAATTCACCATCTGGTCTTTCCACCCCTTTTGCCTTTTGGATATGAAGAATACCAGGGTTTCGGGTGGGATTGCAACATTCTTTCTCCCCCTAACTCTTGGAATGGGGAAGAGGGGCTTTTTTTATCCCCAGCTTACAATTTTCTGCCTTATTTCTTGGGGATGGCTCCTGATCTTCCTGCGTACAGAAACGTGATTTTGGTGTGTCTGTTAGGTAAGTGCATTTCACAAAGTTCTCATGACCTGTTTTGAGCTGCTGGTCAAGCTTTGGTGACTGTATTTCGCACAGGAAAGCTTGTGAGCTTCTCAGATATGCACATCAGTCTGAATAAATTCATCATGCAGCCTTACCAGCCATGCAAGAGAAAGTCTTTAGCAGCTTCATCGGAGTGCACCGTTGACCCTACTTTAAGCAGGAGCTTGGGTTGGATGACCTGCTCGTCTGAATTTTGGCAGAAGTTACTGTTCCATTTGGTGGATACAAACTTGCTGATAAAATCTACTCAAAATTCAGTGGCTTGCATATTCCTTGTCCATGGAAAGTTTCCTTCTTTTCACAGAGTGTCACTGGAGAGCTTCTCAAGCTTTTTATGACATGACTGTCTGAGAACTGTAATGTTTTGGAAATGACCTGAGCTGGATGACCTACTGTGTCTTTTCCAACCATAATTTCTATGACTCTGTAATTTTGAGGTTGACTTCTTGTTGCCCAGTTTTACAGTTACTTAATTCCAGTATCGGGCATATTTCAATAGACCACATTTAGTCGTGGTAAGACTGTGTGGGTTGTTTTGTCTTTTTCTGTTATTTTTCAGATCCTGAAGATTGTCAGCACTTAATGTATTCTTTCCTATTCCGGTGCCACAAATAATGTTCCTATCCTGTGAGGAAAGAAAAGTCTGATTCCCCATTTTGGAATAGATGGTTGATTAAAAGAACTTGCTCCCAAATTTGTTGCAGTTCTAGGGAGAAGTTTTAGCCTAGTTCTGTTATTTATTTGTACCAGAAATGCATTTCCATCATGAGAATAAGGGGTAGAATTGAAAAATTACATATTTGATCATATTTTCAGCATTATTATTGGTTAAATTTATAAAGAATTATTAATACATTTTTTAGAGCTAAATGGACATGTACTTTGGGGACTGTGAAAGCCTCCTGTCTAAGAATAGGCTTGATTAATTTTCTTTTTCTAAACAGTCCTTTTAAGTTTGGTGTGGCCTTTTTCCCTTCTCCCTGCAGAAGGCTCCCTTTTTATGCAAGAAGAGATCATGTTTTGGGAAAGATATCTCCTAATAAGAGCTCTTTCACCAGGTTTTGAAGAGAACCTTAGCCTTTGAGTTTTTGAAGTGCCTTCTATCAGCATCCCTCAGGATTTATTCCATGCTTTCTATCCTAATCTGCTGCCTGCATATTTGTGATACACGCTGAGTTTGCCAGTTTCTGGTATTTTTAGATTTTTGTTTGTCCACAGCAAACAAAGCATGGAAACAAATCAGGATTTCATTTTGAAACAGAGGTGCATGTACGTGTATGAATATATGTTATACACACCCAAAGAGCAAACTGACCTAGAATTCTCTCACATGGGGGAGAATCACTTACCCTGGAATTCTTGTGGGGTCTCTGAAGAACTGGAAATTGGAGGATTAACAGCTAGGTGTGAAAACACCACTGGTACTCCAGAGACTTGCTTGGAGTTTGTTTATCTTTTATTCCACTGGAGTGATATGTGGAATAATTCATAAATTAATCACGCTGTTACTGCCACAAAATGTCTGTGTTTAAAATTTGTGCGGTAAAGGTAATCTTAGGTCAAAATAGTCCTGGGCTTGTAACCAGACTTAAAAACTGTATATGAAATGCAATAAAAGAGATGATGGATTCAATAACAGGTTGCTTTCCAGTTTTTCTTCTGCCCTACATTCTTTTTCTCTATCAAAAGTTCTGTTTTATTTATGCATAGTTTCTTATAAGTGTTCTTGTAGGAGGAATAGAAATCCTCACATGTTTTCCTTGCAGAGCCTTCTGTCTTTACTGCCTCAGGTCAGTGTTGTATTTGAAGAGAAATCAAAGTAGTTAATCACTTCTTAGAACATGATTTTTCATATTTTCTATTTTTGTTTGCCTTTTATTTTTTTTAAGGGCCTCTCCATTTTAGCATGCCTTTCCAAAATTGCTTTAATTCCTGTTGAACTCCTCTGAACTTGTTCCAGTTCGTGTTTTTAAAATACAGTGCTGAATGTACTTTCCCTGGTTGAGACATAACCAGTTCTGAGATGATGGGAATAACATCTCTTGCACTTTGTGGCGAAAATCTGCTTTGAAGGAGCTTTGTGTAGAGCCTGTAGGACCTGTTGATGTGATACAGTGTGTGTAGATAAAATACCTGTTTGCCTTTCCAAAGGCTCACTTTCTCCAGCTGGCAGCTCTGGCTGCTACCTGAACACGGCACTCTGCAGTGGTTGTGTCAATCACCAGTCTGGTTTGGGTGGTTTTTCCCGGAATGTGGCATGATTACAGTGACATTCTCAGTTTGTGCTGTCTCCATCAGCAGTCCCGTGCTGTCCACACAACCTCCATCCATCATTTGTGCACACACGTGCTGTATTCTTCAGCTGTGTTTTAAAGCTCTGAATGTTGATAGAGTGCATGAATGTTTGACCAATTAATCTTAAAATTGTTGGGAAAAATACCCAACTGCTTTCTTTCTCTCTTGGAAAAGGAACCAGAACAAAACCCAACCAACACAAAGCCAGCAAAACGCCTTGTAGTCCCTAAACAGATACTTAGTTCTAATACTGTATGTGAATATTGAACCGTTCTTTGATTTAAACAAGAATTTCTGCTTACACAGTGATACTGATGATTTATCCTACAAGGGTAGAATGGTTTGGTTTGGAAGGGACCTTAAAGATCACCCAGTCCCACGGCAGGGACACCTTCCACCAGAACAGGTTGCTCCAAGCCCCATCCAACCTGGCCTTGTTCCTGTTCCATCCCTGTAACACTTCCAGGGATGGGGCAGCCACAGCTTCTCTGGGCAGCCTGTGCCAGGGCCTCAGCACCCTCACAGGGCACAATTTCTTCCTAAAATCCAACCTAAACCTACTCTGTTCTAAACAGTCCCTTTCCATCTTTTCTGCAGTAATTAAAGTTTATCCAGCCTGTAGACTGCTTTAACTGAAGTCAATTAGCTTTATCAACATTTTACCATCCTGTAAAGACCATAAAGGTTTTTGGAGCATCCTTCATTTATGTATCAGAATTTTTTATATATATATATATATATATAGTTAAATACAGAATACCTTTCTTTCAACAACTTTGTATATCTAGAGTAACTTTCATCAGCTGAGTAACTTAGCCTGCATTTTTTTGAAAGGAACTGCAATTTAACTATAAATATATCCAAATGCCACAGAATTCAGGGCTACAAGTCAAAAATGCTGATCAGTTTGTAAAATCCTAATCAGCCCCTCCATGAAACCTAGGGACGGACCTCTGTGGTAGCAGAAAAATTTCCAGAAATTCACCACAGTCTTTTTCCAAGCTGCAGTTTGTACTGATGTTGCCAGACAGCTAAGAAGAGATGGGAAAAGCAGGAAATCTTTTTGGATTTAATCACAGTGCTGATTTGGAAAAGCAACTTAACAATGGAAAATATTTTTTATACTTTAAATCATAAACACAAAACTATACAAGGTCCATGGTAGATCATGACTGCATTAAGATATATTGTTTTCCTTATGAGCAAAGATAACCCTTCATTTTGTAATCTGGTGATCAGAAATCCTATTTCCTGGACATATTTATGTATTTATTTGTTTACTTTTAATATATATATCCAGACTGGATTATTTGCTGGTTTTAGTACCATTTGTTGAGGTACTGGGGCACGTGTTTGCTATACCTGAGGTCTTTAGATAGAACTTTTAGGTAACATGTTTCTATTTTTCTCTATGAGAAAGCTTTTCCTGCATTTTTGCTTTCAAAAGATGTTGGACGATGTTGATGGGCAGTGCTTGTTTGCCCCTGAAGTCATTCAAATTTTGTTGTAAAATACCCTTTTTAAAAAAAAATTAACTCAATAAATAAAAAAATGCTCCTTAAATGAGATCTTGCAGTTCTTGCCCTTGGATCCTGTGTGTGAAAAAGTTCTTATTTAGGCCCCTTGATCTGTTGTAGGACTTATAAATGATGAAGATTTCGGGTAGGCTGTGGAGATGAGACTGAAGGCAAGGACTGAATGCTCATTTCTGAGCGAGCAGGGGATGAGGTAACGAAAATGTTTTAAAATCAAGATTTCTTTTGCGTTCTAGTGCCTGCTGAAAGATGGATGATGATGACTTTGGAGGATTTGAGGTATGTTGTTTGGATAACTTTGCTTTGAATTTTAACTATTTTCAACTATTTTATGAACATCTGTAGCATTTTGTAAAATATGTAAAAATTTCTTCTTGTTTCCAGGCAGCAGAGAGTTACGAGTTTGGAAATGGTGAAAAGCAGACCACATCTCCTGCTATTGCTTGGGCAGCATTTCCTACAGGTATTGACAGAATCACTGTAAAAAATCTTAATATTCTCTTGCTGCCCTTATGTATTCACTGTAAAAATTACTGCTTAGAAGGGTGTATGCAATAAAATAATGCACAATAAAAGAATAGCCAGCAGTCAAAACTTGCACATAAGAGTGTTCCTGACCAATTATTTTGGGAAGATGTACTTCTCAAAGTTAAACTTTATTGAGGAATGAAAGAGAAATTCAGTTATACAGTTGGAAAGGAATGGAGCTTCTTAATTCAAAGGATATTCTTTACTTTTGAGTGTGGAAGATCCATTGCAAATTGTGGGAAAACAGAAAAAGTAAAGTTAAAAATAGGATTGTGATGAAGTCTTTGCTTCCTTTGGGGAAGACAGGAGGGATAAGAATGATCTTTTTTACTTAAGCCATTTATAAAGTTGAAAAATATCTTACATATTCTTTATCTCAAGAAGAACCAGAAACATTAGGGAACTATTTTATTAATTTATAGAAATGCCTGGTGCTTGTCTGGATTTTAAGAAATTGATAAAGTTTATTGATAAATGTATATTATTAATAGAACTAAAAGATTATGGAAGTGTTACTGATTTTGTTGTGGTCTAGATTTCACTTTTTTCTCAAAAAGAAACATCACTTTTGCAGCATCAGGGGGAAAAAAACCCCTATAACCCACATTGTATTGTTATGCAGAATAAATTATGCAAAATAAGGCAGGGATTTATTGCAACATGAGCTCTCATAAATCGTGTTCTTAAAATGTTTTTATTAATTTATTTGTGGCTTTCATCTGTTACAGAATAATTAGTTTTAGTTGTCATTGAAACAGAGGAAAACAAATACTAAGGAAACTGTATTTTTCCAAATAATTTTATTATTCATCTTGTCATTTTGACTTATATTCAAAATTACTGCTTAAATTCAGTGGCATGTCTGAATGTGTTTAATAAATTCAATCCAATATAGCTGTACAGTGTCTGTCTGTCAGTGAAGTCCAGTTAAAATCCTGTGAGGTGTGTAGAATTGAAATTATTTCTACATAACACAGAAGTTTTTTGTATGATTTTAAGTGACACAGAAGTCCTAGGGTAGGTTATACCAAGGTATTTGAAGTTTTTCAAAATTAAAGGAAAACTCCTGTATTCTGAATATTTTATTGCTGTAAAATCTTTACGTGACCTTTTCATGCAAATATTGCTGTGAACAAATTAGTTTATTGTTATAGGCAAGATTTTAATAGTACTGGTCAGGGGCTTTTTGGGCATTGACTTGTAGATTGATGTTTATAGTAACAGAAATAACTGAATTTTCCACCCAATGTTATCTATATATAAGATGCTCTTCTTTTACCCTAGAAATTGCTCAGTAAGGCTTGCTGAAAAATTCAAAGGTATTTTATGGTGCTGTTGAGGTAATTTTGATAAATCTGGGGGGTGATACCATTCTGTACACCCAAGATTTGATGAACTTTCCGGAGGAGGACTTACTCATCTCGTGAATTTCCTACGTATCTGATGTTTGTAAGTTATAAAACAAAACACTTAAACTTGTGGCCATATTTTTCAGTATGCAGGCAGAATTCAGAAATTATTTTAAAGGCCTTGATGGTGATTTCAGTGCAGTTTTGCCCTTGAAATTGGTCTTGGGCTTCTTACTATCTTTTGGATAGTATGGGCCACATGACCTTAGATTTAAAATGTTAGGATATTAGATGTAATTCCTTTTCTTCTGGAATAGTTCGGCTTTGAAAGAATAAAATGTGGGGAAGAGCTTTGTGCTGTGAATTATCACAAATGATCTTGAGAGTGCATCGGAGTGGTTTTTCCCACTGTGGACACAAAACCAGTTTTAAACTCAAACTTTCTAACTGAATGTTACTTTTAACTGAAAATGTTCAGGGATACAGTTTTCAGTGTATACAGTATAATTTAAAGTGTCCTTGAATTGTAATATCAAGACAAGGGAAATTGAGGAAGGATATTTGTTTCTTGGGTTTTTATTTTTAACAGCTGAAACCTACATGTAGGGGAACTGTGCTACAAGTACTTTGCAACATTCTACAAAAATATGTCAAATTATTATTATATGGTGTTTTGCTCAGAGCCCTGGTCACATATCACTTCTTAATTGCTGGGTACAGGTAACATCCAATTAGTAAATATTACCCATGTGGTACGTTTGATATTCGATGTCTTCATTCTGAAACTCAGTACGAAGGATAAGACTCAGGGGAATGATGATTTAGCAGTTCATGTTCATCCACTTGGTTTTGTTTTCAGAATTTCTGATCCCTCAGGGATTTTCATAATTGTTTGAGCTTCATTACCAGCATAAAGACATAGCATTTTCCTTGCATTAGCAAGATTGCAGACTGTCCCTGATCTCTGCTTCTGTTAGCAAACTGCATGGTTCTGGCAATTCTTACATACAAACCTATCGCAGAATATACTTAATATTGGGAATCCAGGGGCTTCAGAAATTATTAAATTTTTTTTTTTTTAAGTACAGTTCTGGCAATGACTTATATCTGCATCTTATTTCAGCTTTCTTGGGCTTATGACTTTTGAGATACCTGTAATTGAGTGCATACTTAGTTTCTTTATAGTGCTGCAGCTCTGATCAATGAACACTAAATTTATTTGGAAATTCATCAGACTGTCAGACTTAGCCTGTTGGAGTCAGGTCAGGCAGTTCCATCAGAGGCAAATTTTTGTTTCAGGGGTTGTGAAACTGTCTCATTATGGTAACTAAGGCACGGTAAGCACAAGTGATTTAGGGGTTCTCTTTATAAGCGAATTTTGAGCTGAACTAAAATGCAATTTCACCAGTATATACACAAGAGGAATGAATTAAGAGAGCTTGAATTACAGACATAGCATGTGTAATTCTAGGAATGTGTAATTTATGAATCTTTAACATTGCTGAAAAGTGAAAAGAAGGTTTTGTAAAAAAGATGTTTGAATGATATCTTGGAGAGTTGCCACCTTTTCTTGTCTTCTGCAAGGTCATGTGTTTAGTTGAAAATTTTAAACCACAATGTTCAGAAGTGCTCACCAGTTGTTTCTCCTCATTTCCTAGGCTACATTTTGACAACTTAAGAAGTGGGGATTTTGTTTCTGGTTTGGTTTCCCCCCCCCTTCAAGATGCTAAGCGTTCATTACTATAATTAGAACTACTTAAAGCTCCACCTGATTGTAGAAGATTCCACATAAAACTGTACTACCGAAAAAATGGAGTTTTGTTTCTAGGATTGGACACCCCAAAATATGTGAATACCTAAAGCTCTAATCTCAGCGAGTCTACGTTCCTCATATATACCCAGTCTCAGTGGCTGTTTTGGCTTTTGTGATAAATAATTTTTATATGTGAACTATACCTGTGTTATGGTGATCCTCACTAAAGGTTGAACACACAACATCACAAGGATCATACTCGATTTTTCCATGTGAGTTGACAGTTTTAGTAAGAGAACCACTTGCCTGCTCAGTCAGAAATTGCCTAGTACATTATTTTAGCTGTTTTTCCATCAGATGGAAATTGATTTGAAACTGAGACTCAGGGTATTAAGTTATAACATAAAGCAGAGACTTTAATGTTTGTTTAGATACAAACAGATCATCTCCTATGTGACTTCACTGCTCCTCGAACTAACAGAATAGGTAATTGTTATAGGAAGCTGCCTTTGAAAGTAGACATTTGGAATGGGAGGGGAGTTTTATCTGAAGGTACATAAAAGAAAGCCAAAAAAGTCCCATTTCCAGTTCTGGAGAAGAGTTAACTATTAAAAATGCAGTTACTTAAACTGATTCCTGTTCTGTTCGCTGAAGTACTCTCCTCTAGACTTTTCAGGTAAGTTTCCATCTTCTGCTGAGCTGTGATTTTTTTTTTCTCTTGTTTTTTTTGGCCACGTGTCCAAATCTGCTATCATTGCAGTTACCCGACTGATATTTTTCTGCCTGATGGTCTGTTTTCTTTCTTCTTTTAATTCGATGAAGTTTGCATGTTCCGCTACGTTATACCTGAATCCTAGAACTGGGAGCTGAAGAAGGTGGGACAGAGAGTGCTCAGATTCACGGGTTAGCGTTTCCTTTCGAATGCCTTGAGGCCAGTTGTACACACTGGTTTGTGCTGAGTACCTGTGCAGTATTAAACAGTGTTCTCCAGAGGCTGAGCCTTGCTCCAGGCTAGTGGCATCTCTTATGTGTTGCCAGAGTTGTAATAATAATGTGAGCTGCTTTTTCTGAAACGATTGGATGCGCTTTTTTTACCTATTGCAAAGACACACCTGGAGCTGACCGTGTCAAAGTTTGGAGGACTATGCTGTATGTATGCAAAACTTCTCTTTTTCTTTCTTTTTATTTAGCTTGTTTAGTTTATGTCTTTTTTAAAACAAGATTTTCTGTTGTGCCAGGTTGGTAATGCTGATCCACTGTTCAGACTTTTTATGGCATAACTGGAATTTGGTATGGAAGAGCTCTCAGTCCAGTGTTAATTCCACTTAAGTTTTATTAGCTAGATAGTTATTTACTTTGTTGTCTTTTTATCTCTTATAAAATATAAATCTGCGTTATCATGTGTCTTGGCAAGCTGTTTGTATGCGGCTTCTAAGACAGTTGTAGATTTTCTTAACTTTAAAATATATAAAGCTTAGGAAATTATAAGTATAGTTTTCCGGTTGACTGAAACTGATTAAAGATCATGCTGAAGCTGAAGGGCTGTGTGAATCAAAAGAGACAGAGTTAAAAGTGATCCTTTTGAGATCTGTTCTCTTGTAAAACCTCCGTGTAAATTAGAAGTCTAAATATATTGTGACTACAATTTTTAATGTCCTTAGTTGTACTACTGAAAAACACAGGCGCTTTGTGTGGAATTGTTCTTCAGTGCAATTGAATTATAAGAGGTAAATAAGCTTACGTTGGTAAGCTTACATTGGACTAGACTTGTGGTGGATTTTACTAGGCATGGACTCCAGAAACAGAACTAATTTTTGGGTGGTTCTTCATATTGTGTGTGTTTTCTGTTTCTAGTATCTGAAGTCCATAGATCTCCTGATGTTCTCCTGGAGCACTCTGTGCCTTCTTCCTGCCTGGTTCCTTCTGACTCCTTCATTTTATCAAGTGATAATGTGGCAACAGCTATTCAAGCAGGCAAGAGTATGATAAATCCAGCAGTTCTGGAAGAACAGGTAAACCCACAATTTTTGAGCTTCAGTGTGGGAACTCAAAGTCTTAAATATCAGTGTTGCATCTTTTCTGTGCACATTTAAGTTGAAATGCTTTTTAAGAGCAAAAGGTCCTTGGATTTCTGTGATGCAAACTTTGGAGTAAAATTATTTTTAAATTGTTTATGAAACTTATAACTGATAAAAAACCATACTTCTTTGGTATGAACTGCAAGAGAGATAAGTGTGTTAGAATTATTAAAAGTTAAAGGCATGCTGATGGTGCTGGGCGTGCAATAAGGAAACATCAGCAGGAAGGTTCTTTCAAAAAAGCTGGCTACTGTTAAAGCTGAAAAGATTACAGCTGTACTTACATGTCATACTTGTAAGTTTTCTCAAGTGGTTTTAGGACTAGATTTGTAAGATTTTCAAGGATGGGACTCTGAGCAACCTGGTCTAGTGAAAGGCATCCCGTCCCTGCCCATGCCCGGGCATTGGAATGAGATGATCTTCAAGATCCCTTCTAAATCAAACCATTCTGCGATTAGAGAATTAACATTTAATCTTTACTTAATTATAATCAAATTAATTTTAGGGAGGTTACATTTTACTTTGCTTTACTTTATTTTTTCCCTGTTACTTTTAAAGTTGATTTTTTTTTTTTTGGTGATCTGACACAGTCCTACTTTTGGGATCTTAATCTCTCCCTGTGGCTGCAGTGCTGCTGAGAACTCATCTTTGTTTCTTTCTGGGGTGTGAAAATGTTTCTTTTTTAACTAAACAACTAGCTGAGCAAGGAAGCGAAAAGCCTTTCTACCTGGAGATTATTACAAGAATTCTATCAGAATCACAAGAGCTGCTGCAGATGAGACTTAAATAGGTTTACCCTTCTGAGTTTTTTTATTGCCATTTGACCCCCATTTGAACATGTTAATTCATTGTACACTTCCTTGTTTCAGGATGTGGGGCAGTATATACTTGAACAAGAAAATGCTCTTGCCTCACTGTGAGCCAATCATGTTTTGGGATAATTGTCAACCCTCCTGTTTTCAGCACTTCCTTGGTTTCTTATTCTTCGGGTAGACTCATCAAGTCTTAAGGCTGCTCCTGGTGAAGGCTGAATTTCATTGTTAAGTCAGTTTTTAATTTTCTGATCATTTCAAAGCATTTCCTTACAGCTATTTAAGCAACATGCACAAAATACGGGTTTTGCTTTAACTGAGTTATTTTTTTCCTTTGAGGAGCATCTGTATGTTCACACTTCCAGAAAGACTGTGGCACAAACTGTGAATTAATTCATTACTTAGTTACCATTTTGTGTTTGTTCCCAGGCTAATGTTCTGGGGAAAGCCTGTAAAAAGTGAAGAAGAGATGTGTCCAGATGCAAATGATATCAAAGAAATTTATAAATCCAAAAGTTATGGAGTTTTTTTTCTTAAGAGGGCGGAGTGTTTGTTTTCTTTGTTTGACTGATGCCAGCCAGGGTAATTTTCTGTGTTGAAGGCGCTTCATCTGGCTCTCTGACAAAATTTTGATAAGTGAATTTCTTTTACTGGCAAGATGATCAAAAAGTGATTTTCTTCAGCCACCACAGATCTTGCCTTTTTAAATTTTGGCTAACAGTGAATAACCTTCAACCTTTCTTGTTTGAGCTGGGCCAGCAATTTTAGCTTTTGTATTCTCTGGAAAGAGCACTTGGGTTATTACAGAACACTAAGGCTTAGGGGTATTTTTTAAAACTATAAAGTCATTTAGTTAGATAATCTTACAGAAAAATAAGAAATACACTTTGTTACTTCAGACTGAGTGTGTGTGCAAATCCTAGTTGTAGTCCATGTTTCAGTTTTTTTCTTCATCTTGTTCTGTTCAGCTACTGCAGACCCATCATTCCATAAACTCTCTGTAATGCAGGAAATAGTACAAATTAAAAATCTATGTTAGCAAGTTCTGCTGAACGGAATTGAGAGCATGTCCTTTAACATTATTTTGAAATGGAGGTGACTTTACACTTAGGATTAAACTAAAGGAAAGTGGTGGACATAAAACTAAAATAAAACATTCCTACACCTATTGGGGGGTTATGGTAGGAGAACTCTATTCTTTTATAATTCTATCTTCAGAGCCTCTTGAGGTTTCATGTAAAAACCCCTTCACTATTACAGGTTCCATACTCACAGTTTTTGGTGCTGCCAGACTCTAATCTTGAGTACTGCTCAGAAATGGAATTGGCACATATGGCTTCTCTCTGCTTCTTACAGAAAAATTCAGAGCACAAACTGCAGTTTCCTTTCTGAATGTTTTGTTTACTGTATCTTACATATTCATGTACAGTCAAGATCTCAGCTGGTTTTGTTTGTTACTTTATTTGAATCCTTTGAGAGATATTTATTGGAAAGTCAATGCATTTTCTGAGTGTGTGTTTGGAATAAAAGGAGGTAGGAGGGTGGATTAGGTCAGATCAGTCAAACCCCTCTTTATTAAAGACATTGAGATGTTCCTTTCACTATCCAAATCTCAAATGTGCTTGATTTTCAGATTGTTGAAAAAGTGGCAGCTGAATTAATTTACCAGCTTTTTCCTTGGAGTTCTTTTGCTGCAAAATGAACAAGTTTTTGTCCCCTGCTTTATTTTTTTAAGAGGGGACAAATAAAGCTTTGACTTTTGTTAATTATATAAAATATTTTAAACATCACCTAATTTATTTCTGTTCTTTTCTGAAAGTGTGGGCTTATCATCAATATTCCATCTGTTTTCTGTACTTCCACAGCTTACTGAAATAGCAGTAACTAAATGTTTACAGATGTCTGAATTACTTTTATTCTGTTAATCTAGCCTAAGGATGAGATATTTATTTTAGCACAAACCCTTTGTGTTCCCTTTCTGTGACCACTGTTTGCAGTGTGCACTGGGTGAAAACATGGAATGACTAACCCAAGGAGAGCTTCTTTCCCTGGTGCATTGAGAGAGATGATTGAGTTCCACTTTTCTCCTATGAATTAGACTCAAGCAGATATTCCAGTTGCATCTTCAAATGTACTTGAAGACAAGACTTCAGCTGATGTTGAGACAAAGAGAACAAATGAACCCAAGAGCTGCCTTCAACAAGCTGTTGCAAACCTCGAAATCAAACTTTGCAGTGCTGAAGAAGAAAAACTAAAAATCAAAAAGGTATGAATAGTCTTTTTGAAGGAAAACATTCAGCATTTATATAGGAATTAAATATAGGTGGAGCTGGAAGAGGTTTAAAATTCATTTGAAATTCATTTTTTCATTGAAATTAGCCAAATTTCAGAGAAACTGGCCAAATTTAGAATTACAGAATCATTAAGGCTGGAAAAGACTTCCAAGACCATTGAGTTCAACATGTGCCAGATCCCCACCTTGTCACCAGCACAGAGCACTGAGTGCCACATCCAGGCATTCCTTGGACACCTCCAGGGATGGAGAGTCCACCACGTCCCTGGGCAGCTCCTTCCAATGCCTGACTTCCCTTTCCATGGAGAAATTCCTCCTGATGTCCAACCTGAACCTCCCTTGGCACAACTTGAGGGCATTTCCTCCTGTCCTGTCCCCTGTTCCCTGGGAGCAGAGCCCAATTCCCACCTGGCTACAAGCGATAAGGTCCCCTTGAACCTCTGTTTTTTCCAGGCTGAGGCCCCCCAGCTCCCTCAGCCTCCTCTCATCAGATTCGTGCTCCAAACCCTCCCCCGTCTCTATTGCCCTTTTTGGATGCTCTCCAGAGACTGGCCAGAACTGGACACACCACTTGATTTAGCTGAAATACTTTTTTTTTTATTTCTGCTGTCTATTTTAGGCTGAATTTTTCTGAAGTGTCAGGAAAAATAAAAACTTTTTTAGCCTGAGTGGTAAAAAAACCCAAACAAACAAAATAACGCAAAACAAAACAAAAGAGACAAGCTTTCTCAGCATGAGCCATGTGGCTTTGTTTTGATTTTTTTTTTGGGAGGGAGCTCTGGTAGCTAAATTCTTCATATTCCTTCTGACCTGAATACAGTAAGAGCACCAAGCAGAGCTGTGCCTGTTGTTACACATCTGCATTAGCAAAAGGTCACTGAGGCATGGGAGAGTGAGTTTAACTTCTGTTATTCTTAATACTGTTTCTTGGGAGCCCTCAAGTTGTGCTGGGGAAGGAGAAAACATCTTGTTGGAGATGAAAATGAGGGTGAGTAACTCGAGCCAAGGATGAAGAGGTCTGCAACGGGCTGGTTTTGCTACGTGTATGAAGAAAAGGATGGAAGGGAAGCAGGAATACAGGCTGGAAGAGGAGACAGGTTGAGAGAGAGGCTCTGGATTGGTGTTCCACAGTCTGTTTCTATCTCGACAGTGGAATCTCTCAAAGGGTTTTTTACTATGTTGTCCAAAAGGGTTGAGCTAAGCAGACCTGCTCTTTCTGTCCTCCTCATGACCCTCTCGGTCGGGCCTTTGTTTGAATAGCTGTGCAGTGACCTGGCAGGTCGTTTGTTTCTACACTGGCTTCCTGCGTGGCTTGGAGAAATAGTTGCTTTTGAGCAACTGAAAGGGTGCCAGCAGCTTATGTACAATAGCAGTGGCTGCATTAAGGAAAAATAAAAATCTTAAGCTCTTTGTACGGCAAGTAATTTTGAAGTTTATTGTCAGTGGTGTTATTCTCCTTCCTCTCTATTGGTTCATGTTGGGCAGGCTTCCAGAGTGGCTTTCTGCAAGATCCCAGAATATTTTAAGATTTTATTCATTTTGGAGATATAGATAGACATCATTGTATACATGAATATGTCATAGGACTTCTGCCTTTTCAGTGAGAACATTTGCTAACAGTACATTTCATATGCTGCTTTTCAAGTGCAGAAAGGCAGAGCAAGATATTAAAAATACAGAAATAATTGGAATAGCATAGAAGAGTTCCAGTTGTTCAGAAGAAGTTAGAGGACGTCCCCCTGCCTGAACCCTTCAGGTTCAGAAAAAGTTAGAGGATGTTATTAAGGGCACCTTGTCCACTTCACATAGGTCATTCCTAATACATGGGACATGCCTTGAGTTTTAAATACTTCACACGTGAAAATACTGTCTCAATTTAAAGACTGCAATCAGAGTTTTTTCGCACCACCATTTATCTCTGTGATAATTAAGATAGTAAATATCGCAGTGTTCAGAAATTAAATTAGTTTGAATGGTTGACCAAATCTGTATTTTCACAATTTGCAAATGTTTTTAATTTCACGTATTTTATTTTACAAACTTTATAGGACTTGGAATATTTGCTGAAGAAACATAGTGTGCTAGAATTGGATTTCTTGAAGGAAAAAAAAGAAGAAGTACTTCCACATCAAGATCATTACAAGGCACTCCAGGTAATTTCTTTCGTGTAGTATCTTTGTTTTTCAGGAGGGTTTTGTATAGAGTGTATTTATGTCCAGCAAATATTCTTTTAAGCATCTGTGGGCCTGCTCCAAAGCCTTTTGAATTTAAAGAATTTCTAAGATTTTTAGATCAGAGCCTGATTTTTTACATTAGCAGGAATTTAAGTTTAATATCTCACTTGCCTAACTACATTTTTATAACTCGGATCACTTTTCCTTGTTAGGTTCTATTTCATAAAACAGATGAAAAGAAAACCACTTTGCACAGTAGCTGTGTTTAACAGCATGACTTAGCATGTTGTAGAATGCTATGGCCAATTACTTGTGCTGTCTTATCTAATTTCAATATGGAATAATTCATGTTGCATAATAAAAGTCTGTAAAATGTAATTAGATGATAGACAATGGAATTAGAATTGTTTCGATTGTAAAAGTTAACATCTTGCATTAAATAAATGTGTAAAGTTTCACATTCCAGACAAAATTTTCACTGAAGTTTTCAGTCATCTTCCAGTCTTAGAGCAAAGCAAACTATATTTCAGAATTTCAGAAGTTCGTGTCTGTAACTCAGCTTCACTTATCTTTTTTGCTGCTGTCGATGGTCTTTAATAGCTATTGCATTGTTTCCCATTTGTACTTAAGGAGTGCTGTAATAATTTGTTTTGAATTCTTGACGGCAGTAAATTCTAGAAATTTACAGTAATATAATTATCTAATACTGTTTTTTTCCTTCTTTGTGTGTAACATCTTACTCAATGAAAGAAATGTTTGCTTAACCATGATATAAAAGGAGGTTTAACTTAAAACCCTCCTGATTTATGTAGTACCATAGTGGTTAAAGTTATTGGTCATCCTAAGCAATAGAATGGGTGGATTTTATGTTGTTAATACTTTCACAGTGCTCTTCAAGCAGAAGTATTTTAATAGTGGAAATGCTGCTGGGATTTGCAAGTATCAGTCTGTATCATAACTCTTCAAGTCAAGTACTGCAGTTTTCAAAAATGACAATAAAAGGGTCATAACCTTTAATTTAATTTGTAGAAATGCTCATGGGCTTCCTCTTGCTGTCTTCTGGGTAGAGCCAGAATCAAACCAGAGAAGGAAAGTGAGTCATGCTTCTAAGAGCTGCCTGTTAAAATTACTTTCATGAGACTTGAATTGTAGATGCCTTCTGGTACTACAGCTTGTATTTTCTTTTGTCTTTCTCCTCTGGCTCCTGCAATGCGAGGGTCACCACCTGTGGCCACACACTGAGCAGACCTGGCAGCTCCTGAGGACAGATGTCTGTCCCACTGGCTGTGCCTTTTCCAGTAGAAACAGCTGGTTATTAGTGCTGTTGACCTGAAAAGCTTTAAAGCAGACTGCAGTGGTGACTCTGGCACAGCTTTGGGAACTCTCAGGATAAGGTTTCCAATGGAACCAATTCCATCACCCAAAGCTGTAGGTGTGCCTTGACTTAATTTCTTTTAAATGAAATTGCTGTGTTAATGTTTGAGTAAAATGTATAAACCCAATGCCTCAGGAGACTTTTCTAACTGCCTTTTACAAGAACGTGCATTGTTTCATGCACCTTTATATTTACTAATTAACTGACTTCTGGCACTTGTGACAGGGAATTTTCAAAAGCTGCTCTAGATATAACAAAGCCAGTCATTTAATCAGATTTTTAACAAGGCAATATTTAGATAAGACCGTTTTCTTTTTTGAAGAAGTTACTGTGCTTAGTTCTGAGAAAAGATTTCATTAATCTTTGTCAACTAAGTCAATAATCTATTTTTTTTACATCTTTTCTTGTTGATTTCTGCCTCACTCAGGGGTAACAGTTATCACAATTTTGTTCTCACAAAATTGAATCAATAAAATATGCTTTAGGTTTTTCAATATAGAAAAAACGTACTTTGCAAAGCAAAGTAGGAACATAAAAGTATTTCCTCTGAGTTTGGTTACAATGCTAATGAAGCAAGTTGTGTTCTGGGCTAGTCACAAACTTCTTCGTCATAGGTGTGAAAAAAGCCTTAGACTGAATTTGGTAGTTCTGAAAATTGACGAACTGAAGGATAGTGATAATCACTATTCCTCAGCATGGGAGGCAGAATTCCAAATCTTTGGTATAGTGTTAACATTTAACCAATGGATGACAGTAGAGAGTTGCCACATTTATCCTTGTGTAAAACCAAAAGGTAAGAAGTTCTGTGTTTCACCTATATAAAATTAGCTTTAAAAAAAATCAGATTGAACAGACCATGTAGTATTTTCACATTCTGAACATTGTTTCCATTGTAACTGCAACAACCAGAAACAGTACAGGGGCAGCAGTGGGTTCATAAACAGAATAAACAAATTGTTATTAACTAGTATTATAGAGTTGTTTGGATATTTAATGCAATGGTCTCTTTGAGATCTTGAATTCATATAAGCTTATAAAATTAGAGTTATGATTCCCACATTCCTGCTTCAATGTTTGTAGTATTTAAGAGGCAGAAAAACATAGTGTGTTTCTAACTTCTTTACTTGCAAATTGGAGCTGAGTTAAAATTTCTGTGGGAAGTGTAATTTTAGGGATTTTGACTTGTGTGCAGTGTTGCAACCATAAAGTTGCAATCTTAGCCTTATAATTCTTTGCTTATTTTAGACAGGAGAGATACAGGTGTTAATGTATGTCTGATTTTTATATTTTCTTGGTTGGTATGTCATTCTTGTATTTTTCCCTTTTTTAATCACAGTATATATATTCATCTCAACTTTTAACACTTCAGCTCTTCCTTAGGTGTGAGTTGCTACATATTTTTAAGTCATTTGGGGCTAGTAGGTCATACAAGGTTTTGATGATAATGCAGATTTAGTGGTCATCTTAATCCTAGAAATCTAAAATTTTGTTGTAGCCACATTACAGTATGTTGTAGAAATAAGCAAAGGCTGCATTTTAAAACTACCAAACTCCAATTTGTAATACAATGAAAACCATCAATAGCAAAATGAACATTCCTGTTCAATAAGTGATGTTCTCTTGTTTGCAAATCAGTGAGGGAACACTTAATTTGAGAAGGGAAAATAGTGCCTGGTTTCAACTGCTCTGAGCAGGAACTTAATTCTTCGGACAGATTGTTTAGCTGATAAGGCTCCTGATGTTTGGTCTATCTACAGACAAATGGTTTTGATGATTCACTAAGAACTGGATCATACTTTTCTCTGCTATTTCTTTGATTTACCACACAATCACATATGAAGAAATGCTGCATTGCCACTGGAAAATTCTAGTTGCGGTTATACACATTTTTTCCCATCATCATCCCTTTCTGGAAATTAAGCAGGCTGTTTCATTAGAGAACAATATAGTTGCTGTGGTGTGACCCTTCTTTTTGAAATAAACTCCTTCTTTTTTATCTTTTGACAACTGACTTCTGTTCTTCCAACTTAACAAACCTGTAGCGGTTTTGAAAACACCAATATTTTTTTCTTTAGGAAACCATTGTTTCTGTTCCACCTTTCTTTAGGGAACATCTTTAAAATTTTTATTGAAAAAAGGACTTTAATATGTTCATTTTATTTAGCAGTATTACTGTTACTGCAAAGAACCATGACTGGAAATGAATTGGTTAGTAGTGTGACTTCACTTTAAATAACATTTTTGTCTGTAAGAAAGTGGGTCAGATAGGCTCCTTGTTTGAGTGCTATTTCAGAAAGGCAGGTGAGGAAGATTATCCTGAGGAAAACATCAACAGAACAGTACAGAATGATCCAAAGGAAGTTCACTACGTCCTGCAGTAACATCTAGCTGGGATTAAAGGTAACAATAACCTGAGTTCAATCATTGCTGGTGTTAGATGTTGTTTCATTTATGCATTTCTGTAGCTGTTGACATTTTGGGGAATTTTTCATTTGAGTACCTGTACAAATGTCACATTTAAATTACACAGTTTCGAATTATGAGGAAAAGGTTTTAAATGCAGTCATATAAAGATAGGAGAAGGTAAATCTGAGATTTTGGGCTAGTTTGTTCCCTCTTAATTCTGAGGGATGACTTTATTTTTATTCTGATTAATATTGCCAGTTGTTTTGGAGGTTTTTATATATTGGACCCATATATCACACAAATTCATATAAACCGGAATGCACATTTGGTTGTGTCTGTCTCTTTTGAAGACAGTGCTTGCACTTCCTTTTTATGTCAGAGTTCAGTGATGTTCATCCATGCAGGCCTCCTGCTGCCTGTGCTTGATTTCCTGCTTGTCCTTGTGGACCGTTCTTGAGTTTGGAGAAGATAATCCCTGAGCAGGAGCCAGCTCTTTTGGAGCCTTCTCTCTAGGGTTGTGTCCCATGACCCAAGCAGGTCCCAAAGAGGCCAAAGCCTTCTTCCCTGAAGTCCAGCGTTGTGATCCTTGTTTCTGCCCCTCTCCTGAACTCACCATCTCATGGTCACTGCAGTCAGGGCAGATCTTCACGTCCTCAGAGAGTCCTTCCATGTTTTTAAGGCTCAGGTCCAACAGAGTGCCTCATGGATTGTTGCTCAGCTGCCTCTGTTATGGGGGTTGTTATCCGTGTTCCCCAGGAATCTCCTGGATCGCTGAGTTGTCGCACTGGCAGATTCTGGGGTTGGTAACGTTCCTGGTGAGGAATCACATGAGGACCTGTGAACTGAGGCTCTTTCCTGTTGTCTGGAAAAGGTCTCACCTGCCTCATCCCACTGGAGACTGTCTGGCACAGGAATTCCCGCTCTTCTGGCCTGCCTGCTGATCCTGACCCCCAAATCCTTCACTGATCCCCTATCCCAAAACAGAGCTCCACACATTCCCACTCCTCCCTCACACACGAGGCGACACCCTGTCATCGCCTTCCTGGTGTTTCCTTCCAGGAGAGTGCATTTATGATCCTGGAAAAGGTGTTCTGCAGGAGGCTGGAAACAGGTCTTGGAGGTAGGTGGTTTTTATGGCTGGAGTACTAGAAAATGTATGTTTTCTTACAAAACTAATATATGACTTACATCCTGTTAAACACCATCTTCTAAGAAAATATTTAGGTTGGTTTTAGGTGCAGACATAGAGGAGACAGAATGTTAATAACAAAAAAAAATAGGTGTGAAAAAAAAGTTTATGTACTGTACCTGCAAATAAATTTATAAATGAGTTCCAGGAAATTTCACGGATCACAGCGGGGTTTAAAATTATGGAACACGGAAAAAGGGGGAATTTCAGAAAAGACACTTGAACAGATAGCAGTGCATCTTTTTGCTGAACTGTTAAAGGTATTTATGGATATGGCAACAATCCCTTGCCCACCTCTTTTTCAAGTGAGTGCCAGATACCTCACGTTTATTTATTCACCTTTAATTTTTTTTAATGTTACTCTCTATACTCTTCTTTCAGACACTCATTTTTATTCAAAGTCTTGATTTATTAATAATTTCACATCTGTTTACATTTTGGCCTGTTTCCCTTGCCTCCCAGCCCCCCTCCCCTCCCCGTTTTGATGTCTTCTATCCTCTAAATTATTTTTCCATCCATGAAGAAAAATAAGCTTTTATTCTATTACAAAAAGTTTCTGCTCTTTTGCCTTATGTTTTCCTTTTAAACTTCAATTCTTTTATTAATTGTTTTGTTGTCTTGTTTCAGAATTATTAATTAGAAGAGTGGATGTAAGACTAAGCATTCTAATTCTGTTTTTAAAATATACCTCTCTTATGCTGTTGTGCTGTTATTTAACAGCTTTGAGATGCCTGACTTGCCCTATAGTCTGATATTCAGTTACAGTCATAGGGCATGCCAAGCATTCATTTTTTTTACATTCATGTGCCTCCTTTGGCTCCCTGATTTTAAAAGTATTCACAAAATTGTGCTTAAATAACTTTCATTTTCTTAGTGTGCAAGTAGCTATAAGCAAGACCAAGTATTTTTTTTTAAATCAGGTTTTGTGTCCTGACTGCTTTGTACGTGTCCTGATCTGTTTTATGCCACTGCATCCTGGATTTACTTGCGTGCATTCCCTGATTTATGTTCAGTGTGTCACAAGTCTGTAACAGCTACTGCACATCCTCAGCTGCACATTCACAGCGAGTGTGTTCAGAGGGATTAATCTTTTTCTTTTTTTCCTACTTAGTATGGAAATTCTACTTAAGAAGGTTGTGAAATGCCCAGGTATATTTAGCACTGATCAGCTGGAGTTCTTTACCACCAGTTTTGTCTCGTCAAGATTTTCACATCAAGGTTTTTCTAGATTTTGTAGGAGTAGGATCTTGTTGGATTTTTGAGGGGATAATGAAAATGTGCAAAATATATCTATAAAGAAACCTGTGTAGAAAAAAACTTAGATAACTGTATTGCTAAGACAATACTTAAGGCCAGCTATCTGTTATATCAATAAAATTTAATAGAGATTGAAAAAGTGAATTTAAAGGTGTAGCAGGTTAATGAGCAATAAAATTTTCAGCAATCTGCAGCCATTCATAGTTTATTAATGAACTATGAACCAGACAAGCTGATTTAACAGTTAAAGGGAGATGTTGCAAAGCTTTCAGGACAGTTATCTGTTACTTGGCTTGCACCTCCTTAAAAAATGTGGGGTACAGTGCCAAAGCCTCTCCATGTCTCTGGGTCCACTCCAGTCCTGTTTGTGTTCGGTGTAAGGCATCTGAGACAGGATAATTATCGTGAGTACTTGAGCATTATTCACTACCAAAATAGTAAATCTTAGCCAATATTAGCCAAAATTAGTCAATACTTTTAACAGAATTTTTGTATTTCCTGTTTATACACTTGGGAGAAATAAGATGCACAGCAAATATCAGGATGATGGTTTGGGGAGAAGTTTGAAGGATTGTCTCTTTATTGCCCTTTACCTGTTAAATCATCTTATTTGGTTTATAATTCATTAATAAACTAAGAATGACTGCAGAATGCAGCTTAATACATTACTGAAACTTTTATTGCTTAATTAACCTGCTGCACCTTTAAATTTAGTTTTTCAATCTGTATTAAATTTTATTTATATATAGTATACACTTGGTGTTGAAACACAGTTTACTTGTGTTTCTAAACCCAGCTGAAATGTGTAATTTTCCAAGTATTAAGCAAATTTATTTGTATAAATGTATTATAATCTAAGTAATTCACACACTGGAAGTTATTACATGCCCAAGAAACTCTTGTGATTTACATATCAAAGTTGAATTTATTCATCCCTTCTTAGTTACCTTGGAAACTTCCTTATTAATTATGCCTTTACTTTTTTTTACTTGAGTAAAGTGCCAAAATGTTAATATATAGGCAAAGTGTCAACAAATAGCTAATATTTTAAACTACTGGAAAGGTGTGTAACAGGTCACTTCTATATAAGTCCTGATATTGAGAAAACAGTTTCAGAGATAAAGTATTGGTTACTTTACCATTGCTGCTCTTAAATAAATAAATAACATTTTGCTGCTGAGACTTGTATTAGGTCTTTCCCTCATTAAAGGCTTAAAAGGTCCAGAACAGCATGTGACATTTAAAATAATCATGTACTTAAACTACTGAGAACTTTTTTACTATTCTTGGCGAAAGTTTTATCACTGAAAGAAAGCTGATACTAATGAAAACTAGAACATCTGTTCTTAAACCTGGAGGATATTGAGATAAAACAGATTTTTCCAGTTCTATGCAATTCCTTAAAAATAAACCTATTGCTTGAATGTATTGATAAACGCATACAGTGTTTTGGTTTTGGATATGCATTACAAATTAAAGCATTCTCAGGCAAATAATTGCTTAGGATGATCAACATTAATTTCCAGAAGTGAGTACCACAATGAAAAAATGAAATTATGAAAATGAAGGTCTGAATAATGCTTAAAAAATAATCTAAGGCATTGCGATGAAGGACTGAGAGAAATTCTGAATTTCTTCAGTTATTATAGTATTTTTTTATATTTTAAGAATAATTTCAGCCAGTAAGTCTGCACTTAATGTACTTCCTGTTTATGTAGGGAGAATAATCCATGTTTCTGTGCTAGGTTTTCAAAGGGCTGAGTTTATCTGACTTTTGAGATAAGTAAGAAGTGAGTGTATCATTGAAAAGCAAATTTCCATTGACCTGCTAGGCAGAGAATTTGCAGTAAGTCTTTGTAACTTCAGGGAAGCTCAGAAGGAAAACAGTTTGAGCTCATAAGCAACAAAGAATAGAAAATGTTCTGAACCTCCCTTACATTCAAGCTTTGTAACTGGAAAGGTACTTTTTATGCTTGAAGAGCCTTCTTGCTGGTGATAAGCAGAAAAGGAGATCCATTTCCATCTTTTTGAGCAAAAGCCTAATTCCAGACAGCGTGTGATGCCTGCTTTTGTGAAAATACTTTGTGAAATACTTTTGTGAAATACTTTGTTTAAAAGAGTAAATAAAACAAACAAACAAACAAACAAAACAAACAAACAAACAAACAAAAAGCAAAACCTGAGAAAGATCAGTGAAGGGAACAATTCCGGGCTTTCATATGGGGTGTGATTACATCTCTGCCCCTTGGGAGTTCCATTACCTGCACAGAATCCCCAGTGGGAAGACAGCTGCGTTCAGCTGGGCTGGTGGGGAGTTCCCTGAGTCCCTGGGACTTGGACTCGCTGCTTATAAAAATGCATTTCAACTCTGTGTCGCTTTAACACATTCAGTGGTGCTGTTTTAAGACAGATTAAGCAGGTCCTGGATGTCCTATGCTGTTATTTACTGTAAATGCGGTGACCCTTGTCAACTGAGGCAGATTATTCAGGGCTTTTTGGAATTCAGCCAGCAATGCAGTGGTCATCTCCCATGCAGGAAGAAAGGGAATATTACAGCTAACAAAGACTACAGGAATAGTCTGAAGATAACTCGTATTTCTCATAATATATTCATTAGAGAGTTCTCATATGAATGGGAGTCTAGTGGCACATGCCCTCCTGCTTACATCAAATTTGTCTTTCAAATTATTTTAAAAAATGATTATTTGTTAAATAAAAATAGCAACTCTTCGAGGCATGTTGCAACTCCTGTGACAGTATTTTATCAACTTCCAACACAGTCCCATTCTGTCACCACCAATTAAATTATCTTATCCTGTACCAATCACTGCCATAGCTGATGAATCTTCCATTGCACAACAGAAACCCAGTAGTATTTTTTAAGGAAGAATTAAATTTTTTTTTTGATATTTTGTATTTTTAACTGCTGCTGCACTACTTTACATTTTTAAATGTGGCCTCCAGTCCTTTAAATACCTTTACATATGCTTAATAAATCTGCATCTATCCATTTGAGACGGCTATATTCCAGCAGGATTTGCTTTCCCTTTTTGAAAACACTTTTAGCCAAGAGCCTTACTGTAAGCAATGTTTGTGCCCCTCTGAAGAGGGGAGCTGCTCAGAACAAGAACGTGTCTTAATCATGATTTTTCTCATCTGGGTAAGCCAATTTGTGGGAGGTCTGACGTAGTGTAAAATACCAAGAAGTTTCAAACCAAGCTAAAACACAGCTCAGGCTTTCTGTCAAATTCAGTCCTAATGCTACAGCCTTTTAAAATGTATTTACATTTTAATTTCTCACATGCAACAAAGGAAGAGTGAGCTTGTTTTTGCCTCCTTTCCAGCTGGCTTGGAGAAAGCAACCGAGGGACTTCGAAAGGGGTGCTGTTTGTATGGTCTGGGTTTGTAGAGTTAGAGGAAACAATATCTGTGTCCAAATTAGAATCCCTCTGCTTCTCCCCCTCACTCTTTCAGCAACAGCAGGGTTCTTACTGGGGAGGGAAAGTTTTGTCTGCTGTGGGATATTTGGTGGGGTTCTTTGGTTTTGGGGTTTTTTAGGGGGGAAAGGGGAAGGTTGCCTTTTTTTTTAGCTGCAGCATATTGAATAGATTAAAGAGGGAGCTGTGGAATTACTGTTGTTCAAAATAAAAAATTCAAATATGAGAATTGTGGTTTTAACATCGTTGGAGGGAAGGACAGAGTGAGGGGTGTGGAAGAAAGCGAGGGGTGTTCTAGAAATGATGAAATGGCAACAAGGAAAAGATCTGGAGAGTGAACAAGTGTCAGATACAGTAATGGGAAAGTCAGTCTCTGCCTTAAATTTATGCATTTATCAAAGTTTAAGTGTTATTATCGTCAAGATCAAGAAGTAAATAGAGTGTATGAAGGTAACAATAATCATGAGTTGTATTACTCTTAGCCTATATTTTGAAAAGCACAGGTATAGGTCTATTTTTTTGTTGTTTTCACTGTAACTTTAGAGTTCTGAATATTTATCTGTATGAATCCATTTGCTTTTTGTAGTCAATAGCAATACATTTTAAAAATCGGTTAGATGACATAGCTTAATGATACATAATTTTAAAAATTTAATAGGTCTGTGTTTTTCAAATCACAGTTTAATTAAAAAAAAAACCAAAACACCAAAAACCAATTAAAATCCAACATAGCTTTTAGTTACCTCTAAGTAACTTAAGGTGGTATCAATCATTTCTGACTCCTTCAGAACATTACATCTGATGTTTTCTGGCTTAACCAAAAAAAAAAAAAAAAGGAAGGTAATTTTGGCTTTGGTTTGGTGACTTTAGTGAGACTGCTTTGCTTTAAGGAAGAGATTAGGTTAAATTTATCTTTTTTTAAGAGATTAATTGGATTTTCCACCTACCCCACCTCCTCAAACATAGCTTTTCTTTTGTTTCTAGTTTCAAAACTAGTTTTCTAGTTTTGCTGTTAGTTCAGTACCATCAGTATTTCACAGTAAGTACAATAGAGAAATTAATAAATGCATGTTATACTTTTCACCTGGGATTGCTCTTTAAATGCCCAGCTTTAGATAGGCTCCAAAGTACAAGGGGGTTTTGTGGGGAAGGTCGGGGTGTTGTTTGTTTGTTACAAATACTGTAGAATTGGAACTTCATTGATGTCAGGCAGTTTGATGATGTCAGGATGTTGTCATCATCTTTGATAATCAAGCCCAAGTTCTCAAACACGTTCTTGGGAATTAAATAGTGTCATCTTGATATGTCCATCTTATGTGTTGCTTGTAAAAGAGCAAAGCAAGGCTTTCTTTCTCTTCCCACGTGTGAATTTCACATCTATTTGTAATAAGTGGGGGTTTAGTCACCTCAGAGGTGGGAGGTGGTGAAAGAAATAATCCAAAGCAGGCTCTCATCCATCAACCAGCACAATTGACTGGATTCTGGGGACCCATGCCCAGTGTACACATACAAATGCACGGCATCTGGGAAGCAAGCAGAGCCAGAGCTTCACCGACTCAGCAAGAAGGAATGGGAGAAAAGAGGTGTCATCTCTAGAAACGAGCAGCTGCAGACTACAGAGCTCAGGAGTGATGAGAGAGTTGGCTGTCACTATGAGAGAGTTCTGCATCAACTCAGAGACTGGAGGAAGCCACTGACTATTGGAAAAAGACAAGAAGGATGATGGATGGATGGATCCAGGCGTGCCAGCCTTTTGTCTTTGGGAATATCATGGCATAGGTGCTCTTGGCAGCCGTTTCTGGGCACATGAACAAGGTGACTGGAAACAGCCAATATGGATTTACCAAAAGACAAATTATGCCTGACCAACCTGATTGCCTTCTGTGATGAAACTCCTAGATTGTGGATGAGAGGAATGCAGTGTATACTGTCTCAATCTGGAGAAGAGAAGGCTTAGAGGAAAGCTAATAGCAGATGGCCAATACCTACAAAGTTTTCAGAAAAATGGAGCCAGGCAGGTTCTGCAGAGATGTGTAGCAGGAAATGGTGATAGACTGAAACATGGGAAGTTGCAACTTGCTATAAAGAAAAAAGTATTTTACGGTGAAGATAAGCATTGGAATGTCTCAGCCAGCGAGGTTGTGAAATCCCCATCTTCAGAATTTTTCAAGATCTCACTGGACAAGGATCTGAACAATCTGGTTTGGATTCAGCCTTGACCTTGCTTTCAGCGGGAGGTTAAGCTAGATGACCTCCAGAGGTTCCTTCCAACCTGAATGGTTGTGTGATTTTGATATTTAATACTTTGGTCATAAACTGAGAAAAATAAATAGCTTACTCCCAGTCACTAAAGTTAAAACTCCAATCCAGGGGATATTCCCCAGGCTGAATTATTTGGAATATTTTACTCCAATATGGCCTACCTCATTGCCAGTTAAGGGCAGGGTCAGGAATGCCTGAACCAAAAATCTGATTAATGCAGTATTTGAAATGGTAAACTAGTCAAAAGATCAGTTACTGTAAACTTAAATCACTGTTGCATGGAATATATCATTTTTGGTGGTTTTCGATATATCTGCCATGTTGGAATAGGAGCTTGTACTATGAAACCTATCCATGTTCAGTGTGAGGTTTTACAGGAAGCAAAATAGAGTCGTTCAGAATGTGGAGCTGCATTACTAGTTCCCTAAGATACACTAGAAGTGAGAAGGACTTCTTATAAAATCTGTGTATCTGTGATTTGGATACCTTTTTCTGGACTGTGGGAGATACTTCCTTCCAGCTGGAATTTTTCTGAGGTTAGGCAAAAATCCCTTTCTTTCAGAAACCATAGCAGTATCTTAAAATAAGTGAGCAGTAGTTAGTTCTCCTGTTTTCTTTATATACTTCCTTGTTTTCTCTGGCAAAGGTGTAACTTCTATCTCTTTGGATTTTTTTTTCCCCCCTTCATGCTTAGACTATTTATGACTTTTTCAGGGAGTAAAACAAATAACCAACAAGGTAATCTTGAAGTATGCAGCTTGATAGCAGTTCTCTGATGGAGGAAGATATTGGGAGTTCAGTTGCAGATGATGTTTGCGTTCTGGTTTGGGCAATATGGTCTAACTGATGAGTGTTTGATTTTATTTCATATCCCTCTTTTCTCTGGAACAACAGGGTCAAGAGAAACTTTCCATGCAGATCTTCAGTTAAGAAAGTCTTTAAGAGGCTGTGTTGTCATTTTCTTCAGTGCCTGTTCTTCTTGTTGTTTATTTTATCCTATACTCTTTGATTTGATGCTCAATTTCCCAAGCTGCAGGTTATTTCATTTTCTAATCTATATTTTTGTCAATTTTCTTATGAAACAAATACAACAACTTGATGCAAAGATGGATACTTATGTCTCTGGTTGTCCAGTGAATTCTCTGAGTTTTCTTCAATTTCCACATCCTTGCTTGTCTTCAGGAAAACAACAAGCGAAAATGCATTTTTAGCCCAGAATGAGCGTGTCAACAATTTGTGCTGAAGATGGTTTGCTTGCACTTTTGTGGGAAAACAGCTGTTGATCAACTAGTTTTCATATAGTATGTCTGCTTTGGAATGCTTTTAGTGTTCCAAAATGTATTTACAAATCAGAAAAGGAGTTAAGATTGAAAGAAGAGATAAGTATATCACCATTGTTTGCTCACGGAGTTTTAATTCAAGAGGCAGCCAAAGAAAATAGTTCATATACTAAAAATGAAAAGGAGATTCAAATGTAAAGATGTAACTTTTCTTTCTGTTAATTTTGTGCTAAGTAGGATTGTTTATGTTATAATGAAACTTATTTTCTATGCTGCAAAAGCAAGGAAGAAAACAATTAGGTTTTTTATTACATTGGAAAAATATCAAAGATGTGTTAATCTTACAGCTTGATGTAAAATTATTAGAGTATTTGCATACAATGATGCTGTGAGTTCTTATTTTATATCTTCTAGAAATAAATCTTGGAAAGTTTTTATTCATGCTTAAGTGAAATTTAGTCCTGCATGCTTTTGAAGTTATTTGACTGTGTGTCAAGTTTCTTTGTAGTCGTCTTGGGTTTTTAAACATCCATGAAAAGACTGAAGGTATCCTCTAGGAATGTGCTGTGAACATCATTCTGTGTTATGAATAGTACAACTCTATGAAAATTCAATATACATTCTTTAAATTAGTTTTATTTCTAAAGCATATGTTTGATTATTTCTCAAAGGTTAACAGAGCTGCAGATGGAAATGTTACCAATTTTTGGTGCATAAGGTATCTCTAGTTATAGATTTGTTGATATAAATTGTGGATTTGGTTACTATTCGTTTTGACATTGGAAGTTTCATATGTTTGAAACTGGTAATAAAATATCATATCCAGAATAAATATTGGAAAATAACATATATACCGTAGTGAGCTGTAGGCAGTGGGTCCTTTGGAAGGGCTCACCTGTGATAAATATGCAGCATTCCACTGCTGTTTGCTTTGTAAGATCTTTTTCAGTATTTTCTGTGGAAAAGTTTTGAGAAAAACCAAGTAGCCTCAGGATTAATACCTAGTATATTAGGACTTGGTAGATACAGTTACAGAATCCGCTAGGTTGACAAAGACCTTGGAGGTCATCAAGTCCAACCTATGATCTAACACCACCTTACCAACTAAACTGAGTGCCTCATCCAGTCTTTCTTCAAACACCTTCAGGGACAGTGACTCCACCACCTCCCTGGGCAGCCCATTCCAGAACCTGACTCCGTTCTTTTTGTATCATCCCTTCAGGTATTTATATACATTGATAAGATCCCCCTGAGCCTTCTCTTCTCCAGACTAAACAGTCCCAGCTCTCTCAGTCTCTCGTTATGTGAAGGATGGTCCAGACCCATCCTCATCTTTGTGTCACTTTGTTGGTCTCTCTCCAGTATGTCCATGTGTTTTTTTCTACTGGGGAGCCGAGAACTGGACACAGTACTCCAGGAATGGCCCTAAGAGTGCTGAGTAGAGGAGTAGGATCACCTCTTGGGACCTGGGGACAGTATTTAGCGTAATGCAGTCCAGGATTGTTGGCCTCGTGTTCAACTTCTTGTCCACTGGAACACACTGCCACCTTTTGGGCATGGCAGTTAAGCCAAGTTTCAATCCACCTCACTTTCAGCTTCTCCTGACCACACGTAGGCAGCTTCTCCATAAGGATTTTAGAGAAGTGTCAAAGGCCAGCAGTAACTAAAGTACCCATGAGTTACCCATACTTTTTCCAGCACAAATCCAAAACATAGCCCCGTGCTGTGAAAAAATTCACTCTGTCCCAGTAAAAACCTGCACAATCACCTTCCCAGGTACTTCCCACTGCCCAGCCTGTAGCTCCTTGTGGTTTCTTCTAATTGCCTGAAGACAGGAATGACATTTACTACCTCCAGTTCTCAGACACTTCTCCGGGTTATTGTGATCACTCCACAGGTATTGAGCAGAGCCTCACAATTACATCTGCCAGCTCCCTCAGCAGTTGTGGGTTCGTCCCGTCAGGCATCATGGACTTAATTATGTCCAGCTTGCTTAAGTATTTCCTAACATGATCCTCTTTCCCTAAGCCATCCTTTTTCCAGATCCTTGCAAAGTGCAGGTCAGTCTCCTAGCTATAGAAAGAAGGCAAACTCTCCTACCGTAGGTTTTTCATACATATCTTTATCTATTATGAAGTGTACTACTCAGTTCTTCACTACTTTATGTAGTTCTTTACCACTACAGTAAGAAACTACATAAATACTGATATATTTTTAAATACATGCGCTATATAAAGTTGTGTTGGGTGTTACAACTGGCTTCAGTGTCAGTAGCCATTGATGACAGCTGGCAACCCTATACAAATTAATATTTTGTTCTTTATGGACAGTGGTAGTATTTAATGTGATCCGAAGCCTGATGCTTTTGAGATAAGAGACATGAAAATATCCTAATGAAGCTCAGAATTCCTTTCATGCTTACTGTGTTTTTTAATGGAAGTGTTCTCTTGTCAGCTTCCCTGGAATTGTTTTCCTTTTCATGCCTTCTTCTTTGCTTCCTCTTGCTGTCATGTCCCACCATTTAGATTATGTGGGGAAGTAGTAAAGTATCCAGGACCTAAGTTGCCCTGGCACATTTGTCGCTTCATCCCAAAGAGGTAACTGTCTGTGTAATATTTTAAAAACCTGAAGGCAGCCAGAGAAGGCTTCCTGAGCCAAGCGTAGGTGCTATTTACTATATTATGCAGTTTTGGTAGCAAAATGCGTATTCATACTAACACCACTTTAGCTTTAGCACCTCTTTTTCTTGTTTAGTGTCCTCTTCATTGGACAGTCTGTATGCACCTCCTGTAGGGAAAAAAAAGGGCTGATATGAGCTATAATTGTTCTTCACAAAGTATTAATGTCTTAAATGTGACAGGGTAGAGATCCCTGTTATACACTGCAAATACTTGGAGAGTGGTATGGGAACCGTAATTATGTTTCAGTTTGGAGCATGTACAGGCTCTGCCATACTATTTCCTTTGCATAGTTTTTCACATTTAATCAGTCATAGTATTCCCAGCAGGCTGGTCTGTTCACACTCACTCGACTCTGGCTCAACTCAGTTCTAACTCAGCAGGAAATGTCCTCACCACCACGACGTTAGGCAGTTGCTCGTGAAAGATTGTTTGCTACCTCACTTCATTATTCACCTCAAAGTCTTCCATGGTTATGCTCCAGGTACAAATGATGTTTACTTGTATGAAATAAATCACAGTGTTTCCTTGGTTCCTGTGGTGAGTTTAAGGTTGTGCATAATGTGGGAGTTTCGGTTATCTTGGGAAATCTGAAATCTTTTTCTCCTCCCTATATTTTTCCTTATCTTTAGGTTCTTAGCTGTATCTTTCACTAGGATGTTGATGATAGAACCAAACTGAAAATATTTGCTTTGCTAGAGACCTGGAGATCTCACATTCTTATTCCACATGAAGAGAAATAGTGACCAATCTCTATTTTATACACAATAGCACACTCTAGTGTGTATATTAATTAGCCATTATGGACTGATTCTCATCATATTTATCTAAATTTCTCATTGATTTAGTTCTATTGCATTCAGTATTACTATTTTTTCTCTGTACTTAGGTGAATTGAAGGAAATATGCATATCTTCAAATAAAAACTTACCAGTTTCTTAACAGAATCATTATGATGCTAGATGTTATTTGTAATTTTTTCAAATTATGCTCTTAAAGAGGAATTGATTTTATGGAGATGAAGATCTCAGTGCAGTGGAGAACTGAGTCCAGTATGAAGAGTTTTAGTGATGTAATTGTGTAAAGCAAAGCTGAGTAAGATGGATTTGAAATTTGTCTTCTACTCCAGTTGCCTGCGGGGAGCTATAGTTTGCCTTCTTGCATGAGTACAGAAAGAGGAGGGGATAGAGTGCATTACTTTCTGAAAGTGCATTACTTTCTGGCTTAGACTTGCAGCTGCCTCTGAAGGTACCACAGCCTTACAGAAGACAGGCAGTCAGCAGCAACTCAGATAACCGCCTTGAACATTTCCTGAAGGAATAACAGCCTCTTAACTGGTGTTAGCAGTTAACTGGTGTTAGCATCAATGCATCAGTTTGTGTTATCAGTTCACATTTAGGACATGACCGTGAACAAGTCACTCGTTCTGAAAAACTTGAGGAACTTATTGTAAGAGGACAAATGGCATTTTTTGCACTGTGCTTTCTACCAGAATGGGATATCTTACTTCCTCAGTCAAAACCATTGGGTTTTTCTAACCTGTATAATATCAGAGTTTGAATGATTGTGATGTCAGCGATACATGATTGCATCACGGTGGGATTAAACTGACACACCCACGTGTTGTATGTTATTCTCTGATGTAGTAGTTTATTTACACATCAAAACATTTCTGTCTTCAGTTCTTCTGCTACTTAGAAGCTGTTCTTGCAGGGCTTCACAAAAGCCCACAGTTTTATTAAGGAAAATCTGAATGTCTCGTTATATTTGCGCCAGAGATACAAGGATTGTGTAGCTGTAGTTTCCCACTTTTTGCTAAGATGACACTTTCAGGAGAAAGGAATCAAATGACAGAGCGGAAACCTCTAGGCAAATATAGTTACAGACTGATTAATTCATTTAATGATGTTACATGTTGTTACATAACAAAATTGAATATGCTTTGTTAGACACTAGGCTTTGCTTGTTCCAAACACGCAGGTCTTAGGAAACATAGAATTGTATTAATTAAATTCGACCTTTTTTTTGACCCAGTAAGCAAAATTATCTAGTGTAAGTTGTGTATGGTTTTGTGCTTTGATCACTGCAAGGGAATATTTGTGATTAATATGTTTCTGCTTTCTGCACCAAGAAAATCCACAGATGATTTAAATCCACTATGATTTAAAGCAACTACGTCCTGCCATATGAGCTGATACAAAAAGAGACCCTGAAGCAAAGAATAAGGCAGAAGGGAATGTTTTTCATCTTCTTGCTAATTGGTGATGGGAAAAAGTGGTGCTGCTCATTGATAAGTGGGAAATGCTGATGAGAATCCAATGAGGTGTTCAGATTGCAGACTTAGAAAACTATTAGATAAAGGAAAAAATACTAGAATGTTTCTCTCCAGGTTCCTTTTACATAATAACTGTGCAAAAAATAAAAAGCAAACAATGCAGCTTTGTTTAAATTCAGGATTTCTTTTGCAAGAAGACTTTCCTGGGAATCTTAAGAATGAAGCAAAAGATAAAAGAGGAGCTCCATAATGAGTAGCAGAAAGGTGTGCATTTTTGAGGAAACTCAATCTGATGCTACTTCATCTCAACATTTTTATTGGTAGAGGCAGTAAATAACATTTACTGAGAAATTGATTTGGAAGTCCTGCCACCCACAGGTATACCAAGAAACAAAGAAAGTTCTAAAAAAAAAAGTTTGGAGAACATGTGGGGTCTATAAAGTAAAATTAAGAAATAAAAATAAGTTTAATACTGGGACCTACTTGAATTTAGCAAATAATATCTAAAGGATCAAGCTGTGTGCATTTCTTCATGAAAGATACCAAAACTGAGGAAAATAATTGGTATTTATTCTCCTAATTAAAATTGTTATGTCAGGTGCCTATGCTGTATATAATGTTTTCTGTATTTTTGTACAGGAAAAGCATAAGCAGGAATTAGAAGACATGAGAAAAGCTGGACATGAAGCCTTAACTATTATTGTTGAAGAATTCAAGGTAAATGAGTTGCCAAGCTAACACAATTTCCAAATGATGTTGTTGTAATAGTGAATAGGATGACTGCCTGCAGTGCACAATTATTAGCACTGCTTGTGCTGGTTGCTCGACCTCTTTCACTGTCTTTTCTTTTGCTCTCAATTTAGATTATTTGATCTGAATTTTGCATGACATGTTTTCCCAGTCTGCACTTTGGAAAACTTCGGATAAAGTTGGTTAGCCATTTTCAGTAAGGAAACTTAAAACCAGAGCAAATTCAAAATTCTCAGTCAGTTGTGGTAAACTTTGGGCTGGATCATTTATCACAAATCCATGTTTTGGACCTTTTCACTCTCCAGAGCTGCACTTGCAGGAAAGCAGCATCACAAAACAGTTCAGCAGGTTTTTATCTACACAGCACGAAGGGAGGGAGTTAGGGATGAAATAAAGCTGAATCTGTAGATCTTTTTTCATGCTGTTTTAGTTCCTGTCAGCTTGTAAGATTAAAGAACTGAATGTTACCATGGAGCATAAATCTGTGTCTTTTGTCCTGTTATGGAAACTATTGAGATAGAAATGCACAAAAGACAAAAACTGAATCAAGTTAGGAGGAGAAGGTAAAGCTAAGAATTCTAATTAAACTTAAAACAGATCTGGCAGGATGAAACCTGGTACTGAAAAATGGAAATTAAGGCTGGTTTTGAAAATGAAAAGGGAAGCTTAAGACCTAATAGGCAACTGTGAGCAGAGAACACAAATCTGACAATGTAGTTAATGAAGGGGAATTTCAGATTTTAGCTGTTTGGTAGCAGTAATTCATAACCAAAGAATGATCTGGCATAGAGGGCAGGAAGATTTAGTGGTGGGCTTTGCAGTGCAGGGTTAGGGGTTGGACTCAATGATTTTAGAGGTCTTTCCAACCTTAATGATTCTATGATAATAAGAAAGCCTTTTAATAATTTTTCTAATAACTGTTAGTAGTGTTCTAGCTAATATGGAAATTGGCTCTCTGTAGAAATATGTCTGTCTCCATCAATATGACTTATACTAATGTCATCTGAAGGGAACCTATCCAGAAAAAAGTTTCAACAGTTTCCATTCCTGAGAAAAGTTAAACATGGCCAGTGGTGGTGTCCCACTTCTCCATGCCTCTCTCATTCCAGTTTTGGGGGAGAATTATTGTGCTTCTCTTCCCTTCCTTCTTTGAGGACCCCTTTGCCACAGAAGTTCTCAAATGGGAATTTTCTTTGGAGTGTGTGCCTTTGAATGGGCCACTGAACATCTTCAGTGGCAGCATTTTTAGTTTCCGTTTTGTTCTAGATATGTGTAAAATATTTGGCCCTTCCTGTGTGAACTTATATTTTGAAAAAGCTTGTGAGCTTTTGATAATTACTGCACTTATGTTTCCTTCTTTTTATTTCTGAAAATATAACTGAATTGTGAAATGCAACAATTTTATAGTATTGATGAAAGTTTTGAATGTTTTCTAGGTATAATTCTTCAAAATTTTAATTAATTTGTGTGAACTAAAGGAAGGTTCTGCATGCATCATGTTGGCCCTTTAAAGGAATAATTTATTCATGTGTAGTTGGGTAAAGGGATACATTTATGTGCCATAATCATTTTTGAAAGCTGTTTTACCAGTCATCAGCACCTGCGCAGATCTGATATGCCATCTGGAAAATCAGATTTATGTTTATCAGTTTCAGTGATTTGGCACAAAAGATTAGGGAGTTAATTGAATCCTGTGTTTCTAAGCAATATTTATATTTAGTTTATTATTTCTCATAGAATGTTTATATTCAAGTTACATAAAATCACTCTTTAATACCAGGGAAACATGACATGAATACACTTCATACAAGCCTTCTTGTTGCCTCGTGTGGTTAGTTGAACACTCTAATGAGAAATAATATCAGATATGCCAACCTCTGCATAAATTACTGCAATCAACCTTGTCTGCAAACATGAGGTGGCTTATTCATCAGGGTAGCAAGAAAAATCAAAAAAGATTTTTAGGTTTAAAAAAACCCGAGCAGTTTTTGGTTGGTTGTTTATACTTTAATACTTTTCTAGTAACCTTTTGCTATGTACTTTAAATAAAAAAGTAACACTGACTCATCAGGGAATTCAGTGAAGGCAAAAACTGTTCTGTAGTTTCGATTGAGAAAATAATCTCATGGATTCTTTTAAAATGTTAATTCATTGTTAATATTTCAATATGGAACAGGCCTAAGATTTTCTTTTTCTTAAGTAAATGAGTCAAATGTGGTTTTTGTAATTATAAAAGTAATATCTTACATTCTGGGGGCTTTTCAACTGCTTACATCCCTAGGAATTTTCTCTATTTTTCAGATATGTTGGCAATTAGTTAGATAACCAAATAAGGGTTCCTACATGTAGCATTTGTTTAGGAATGTAAAGTAAATCTGATTAGTCCATTTAGTGAAAGGCAGAATCGTGAGATTCATTAACTCTTTTAATTTACTCATGATTAGCCAGACTTAATTTTGTGCTGAAATATGTCTTCTTTAGGATTCAAGACTGTGTTACACTAATACAGAGAATTTATATGCAGAAGTAATTTCCCTTTTCAGTAGATTTTTTGTAAGTACTATCTAATTAATCCCCAAATTACCCAGAGTGCGGAAATTCACCTAAAGAAGTCTATGAGTTGTTTAAAAGGCATGGGAAGGAAAATCTTGTTTGCGATGAAAACAGGCTTATTTTGCATTCCTGAGGGTTTAATAAAGTGAACTGATGCAGGTTATTCCAATCAGGGGATTGCTCAGGCCCTAATTAGGTTTTGTTGCAGTCAAGAGTGTTGGAATTCTGACTAATCCTCTCTGATACCAGTCAATTATAATTTGGTGGTGCCGCTTCAAGCAGAGCCGTAGCACAACTTGGTATAATGCCCAACACTGGTTGTTTAAGGATAACTTGTAAAAATATGAACAGTTCATCCTTAGCCCCAGGAAATAATCCCCAAAATGCTTCAAACCTCAAATCCTGTAACTTAGGTATTGAAACACTGAGTGGAACAACAGTGGAAAAAAGTTGACTGACTTGTCTTTTCTGTATTCCTGGCATAGATAAGTGTTATTGCTGGTGGATTTGTGAACATGCCTTCTTTCTGGTTTACAAAGGAAAAGAGCGTCGCCATTTTTTGGCTTCTGTATGCAAGGTTGCCAAGTTGGTAGCCAGAAAATCACAGTTTTCTTCCACTCAGAGCTAATTCCACGCCTTGCAGATGTGCTGCAGCAGACCTCTGTTGTCGTTGATGTATCTTCCTATACTTCCATATGGCTTACACTTCCTTCCAGTCCCTTTCCTGAATTTTGGGGAGTTATTTTTTGTAAAAGGGACGGTTTTTCTCCACATGGATCTTTCTCTAGTGTGGTATCCCTGGGCAGACCATGTACTTGAGTTTGAGGACAAACCCCCTCGGTTCCTATCCTTGCTGACTGGTCCTTCTTAATATGGCAGCAATTCTGAAAATGCAGCTCACACAAGAAGTCAAATATTGAGTGACCTATTTTCAAGGATCTGGATATACCAAAGCCCTTAGAATTAATTTCAGTTGTCTTTGGAATGTTCACTTTTTGAATGTGTTGGAAAATCCATTAATAGAGACCGTTAGAGGCTTTCTAGCACAAACCCTCAAAAGCCTTGGCCATTGTTAAGCATCTCACATTCTAATCTTCCTTACAACAAATAAACTATCTACAACACAGTCATAAAATTAGTATTAAAAACCACAGGAAAGCAAATTAAAAATTAACTCAGTGTTCCACCTAGGCCAAGTTTCCCCTTCTCATGTTTACCTAATTTTGTTTAATTTCTGTCTTTCATGTCATTGTTGTTTTAAACTTTTATCCCTGGTAATTAACCACGGCAAGGGAAAGTAAATGTAGATCTTGGAAGTTATGCTTGTGGGATCACATCACATCACATCTTAAGATATTTACCACAAGCAACATAAGAATTTCTCCTGTGCTTGTTTAGTCAAGCTTTTGTTCTGAAATTGTCACAGTTATATAAATAGATGAGTTAATAGTTTTAATCTGTTTTATTTCTCATATAAAACATTCTCTAATGTAAGCTTTAAAGAATATGAGGTTACAGGCAGGTCTATTTATGTGATGGGTTTTATTTCCTTTGATTATTTTATGCAATTAATAGTCTTCTAAAAGACAGCCTGCATGCATCAGATGTGTGTTCCCTTTATAGAAATTAACTTCAAGGTGCAAAGTTCTTCCCAACCCTTGCTGCAGTAAGAGTTTTATCCATCAGTTTTCAGTGTTAGGTGGTGGGGTTTTTTCAGATTTTCAGAATGTAAGACCAGACAGATTTTCAAAGCATGGAATATGTGGGAGCCATCAGATTTTCTTTCAAAAACATTTGTGTCAATAATACACCTCTGAACTGAAAGGTTACCCTCTAATAAACAAAGGAAATTTAAAGGATTTCATTACAAAAGAAGTTAATCTAGAATCAGGATATCTTTTTTTAGACATAGTTTATCCCTAGTGAGGGTAAGCTCTGAAATGTGGCCAGCTCTCAGCTCTTTAAAACATCAGCTTAGCTTATTGAGTTTCCAAGTTGACATCTGGCTCAGAAAGGCCTGACACATGAATAAAAGGACAAATCCAAAAGTTGTTGCAAGGGCTTGTATTTCACTTCCAACTTCTACGCTTGTTCATGTGCAAGTCACACTAGAATTCAGGTGAGCCCCAAATATCAAACAACATTGTTTTTGCTCATGGAGAGCTGATGGCTGGAAGAGGAGAGATTCCTAGGGATTTTATAATATAAGAGTACTCATGTACAAGAGTGATGCTACTGTGGAAGTCTCTCTACACAATTCCAATAAAAGCAAGGTGCAATCGAGTCTCATACTTCCAGAGATCTGGCTATCAAAAATATTTTATCATTGATTAAATGATCTTTACATTTTGAAAGCAATTATAAAAATTGCAAGGAATCTCTCCCTCCCCTTTTAGTAAGGATGAATTGTGTATGTGCTTCTGGCTATAGAATAATAAATATGGTGTTAAATATTATAAAAATAGAAAAGTTAATAGAAGATCAAGAGAGTTTGCAGTTTGTTTCTGGCAGGAGTCTGTGAGAACAGGGTTTTGTGGAAAATAAATCCTTTACACTGACATACCAGTAAAACAGAGCTATCTAGATAAACCCAGCATAGTATTCAAACTGTAAGTTGTTGATCCTTGCTGGTATGGATCAACACAGTTTCAACCTCAAGCAGTTGAATATGAAACTGAATTTTTTATATCACTTTGCAAAAAATACATTACCCCCCTTATTCCATAGCACCTAAATGAACATGTTTCATTTTCACTAAAAAGGCAGGCTCACCTGGAAATAGCCCAATCATGAAGATGGGTGGTATCTTGGGCTGAAGTGGTTAAGCTGAATTCTTTTGAAAAAGACATTTTCAGAAATCTTTTAAATAGTTTTATTTGTATCATCTCTGTCTTAGCTAATAGCTGAATTATAACACAACTAGTCAAATAATACATTTTATTGAGTTAATGTATCTTTTCCACGGGTTGGGAAAGAATTTGCATTGTGTCCTCTGCTTTGTTTTATCATTCAGCAACTGGTTAATTGCATTTCACCCTTAAATTAAGTAGCAGAAGGTATTTAAATGGTGGAGACAGGATGCTGAGTTAGATGAATCATTGTCTAATGCTATAAAGCATAAAAATTCAGAAGTACAATTGCTGCATTTAATACAGTTCACATGTTTGAAGCAGTGTGGTAACATCTCATTAGTAAATTTTATTTTTAAAGATGACTTGTTTTGGTCATCCTGACTCAGCAAATTTGAAGTAAAAAAGATATTTTATGTACTGGCTTCCATTTAGCTACTTAAAGAAGCCAATGATATTTGAGCAAGGTATTCTTTTGGATTGACTAATGCTTTTGATGCTGTGCTTTTAAGTAACATTCTAAAACACAATCCAGCAACATGTACACCATGATTTGTATTTCATACTGATATTACATACCAGTAGGTTTAACATTTTCAAACAATGCGATGCATCTAGGAAGCCCGTGTTTTGCATGGGTCACAATTGCTTTTATACTGTTTTTTCAGAAGAGATAGGAGGGGATAATGACCTCTGCTTTGTTTTTCCTCTTGCCTTTATTCTGACTAGCTTTTTCCTATAATAAAAAGAGGGAGTTGAAAGAAAGGGGTTTGGCAATTTGTTACTCTTAGAGATTTCAGGAAGAATGGGGGGTAACAGTCTGTATTTTCGCTGTTTAATTCAAGAGGGATACTCATAAATTCTAGCTTCTGGCCATACAATAAATTCTGTCTGGGCAAGTAGCTGTGGTTTCTATTGCCAGTAGAATGAAGACATTATGCAATAGGGCTGTGCAAGTAGGTTTGCATTAAAAATAGGCTGAGGTGTCCGTGTTATGCTTTTGGCAAAACCATAGTTATTGCACTTTTGCCTTTTTAAGCATGAGGAGAAATTTTACAGATAATCTAGAACTCAATACATACTGTAGAAATACAGGATGAAATGTTGTGATCATTTGTGGTTTTAAGCTTTTCTTCTCATACGGGGCACAGTGCAGTTTTTCAGTCCCTGGTGTGTATGCAGGAATGCCGTTCTCCAGGATTCCCACCACACAGGTAGTGTGCTGTCAGTTCCAGGGCTAAATTTTCTGACCAGTGCCAAAACATGTAATAGATGTGTATTCCGTTAAGAACCCCCCCAGGGTGATCGTGGATCTTATTATGATATTTGGATTTACTTTCAGTTCAAGGTCTTCTAAAATTATTCGAATGTATGAAACTTAAAGCTAAGGTTAGTTCTTTATCTGAGCTCAAACAGGGGTTCAGACTAATTTATTTAGTTTACCTAGGGTAGTTTAAGAATGTTTTGTACAGTCATTTAAATGTGTGAAGATTTTTATAATGGTTTGAGGAAATAACGTTTTTGTTGTGATTTTTATAACGTATCATATATCAAACTAAAATGAAGACTCTATAGAGAACTTAAGGGGTTTCAGTCTCTTTGTTCTGGCAGAAGCCACCACGACCTTTTGGTTACTGAAGGAAAAGCAGCATTAATTCTCTGACAGCTTTTTTGGGTTAGTAGAGAGATCAGAAAGTGGGGAAGAAGCCAGGTTCGATGGGGCTCTGGGCCACCTGGTCTAGTGGAAGGAGTCCTTATCCATCACAGGGAATTGGAACTACATGATCTTTAAGGTCCCTTCCAACCTTTAACATCCTATGATTCTGTGATTCTATGATGACCCTTCCCACCCAGTGTCAAGGAAGTTCATTGCACAATATACAGAAGGAAAAATTAATTAAAAAGAGCACTCATGTTGAAATCCTACCCTGGACTTCATGCAACAGGTGCCATAGGCTACGTTCTGCTGTAACCTTACTTGAAATGATTCAGTTAAAAGGAGACTGTTTCAAGAACGCCAGCTTGGTATTAGATCACTGGCCATAGATTTATGGAATGTCAGCCCAGCAGCATAATTGATTATTCCTCATTATCTAATTATGGAAGAAAGTGGTGTTTCAGCAGTCATAACAGTATTTTCCCAGAATAGCAATTAATCAACAGACTTTTAGTGTTATTGTAGTTGTAACAATAAGATTAGAGATACCTATCATCAAGTAGCCAAATGTGTGTTTCAGTTCAGCAAATGAGTTAATTGGTAAATTAAATTTTTTATAATTATTAAATTTGATTAGTTGATTATCTTGAAATTTACCAAAGCTCTGGATGGGTATCACACATTTGTGCTGTATTTCCCACTGAGAAAGTTGTATTACTGTGCTACGTAGGGAGATTTTTCTCTCTTTTTTCTTACTTGGCCAACTAGTGGAACAGTCAAATATAGGATCAGTCCTGTGGTACTATTTAAACTGTGTTAATAGTGGGTATGACAGAAAAGGAAGGCTTTTGTTCCTGATTGTGAAGTTTTATGTATTTTCTAAAGAAAAATAGTCATAATAAATAAATTTTTAAAATTTAACAGACTCTACATGCCATCCAACAAATAATAATTATTTCCTTGAAAACGGAAAGTTTTTTATGCCATTTAATAGAATTTTAACAGTTGCCAGTAAAGTTTTCACAGCAAAGTGCATAAGGTGATTCAACCCTTGGCATGAGCAAGAAACTGTCTGAGAAATGCCGTGGCAGCCTAATGACCATTCTGTTACTGTGTTCCCTAAGAACAGAATTATTTTATTTTCTTTTGTACCAGTTACATAAAACATATCTTGCCACAATAGTTTATACAAAACAAAGAACCCAAACCCCAAGGTCCAGGCTTAATTTTTGTCAGTGGTATGTGGCTATTCTAATTTATGCAAAGTAGGATTTAGTATATGAAGATTCATGTACAGAGGTTACACTTCTTTGAGAATTTGGTTTTTCTGAGCCCTCAAATTTCTGTGAATGAAAGAATTAAATTTAGTTAGAAATAAATTGACTTTTTTGGAAATAAACTTATGGTTTATTAACCCTTAAATCCCCTGCAAACACCAGTAATGTATTCTTACACTTTGCAATTAAGCACAATTTATAACATTTTTAATCACTGAACTTGTGCTACCATGCTACAGCATTACTGAAGAAAAGCGATTTTGGCATAAGAGGATAGTTAGTGGAAAATTTGAAAAGGTAATTCGAAAATTGTTAGAAGATTTTATCTTTTTTATACATTCTAGGGTTTTTTAAAAAGTAGTCAAAATTTTATTTGATGGGTGTGTTGTGTTCCATGAAGTAAATATATCTCTAAAATAAAGATTGTTTGAAAGATGGAGGGGTTTTTTTCTGTGTCTGCATTTGGGCCAAAGGTCTGTTTTCTGTAAAAGTCATGTCTGTTTTAACTTACCCAGTAATTTTAACTACTTCAGTATATTGATTACTAGTTAAGAATGGTTTGGTACATTGTGTATGAATAGCCCAAAGAATATTTGGAAAGTGGCATAAAGACTTTATACTATCAGGGAAAAAGGCCTAAATCACATGAGCCAAGTGAATGTTAGACACCATCATTGTTTAAGGAAACCTGAGCATAATTCTCCAAACGGTAATTTGGTTTCTTCATGTATCTTCAACTTTTTTATTTCTCTTTCTGCATTCAGACGCTGGAGGTTCTGCAGGGCTTAGCCAAGCGTGTGTGAGTTCAGGCGTGCGCACAAACGCGTGCTCACACACTCACAGCTCCTGCTCCTATCATCTGCTTGTTACTGCCTTGGTACTTTGACTTTCCACACTTTGACTTCCACTGCTTTACATTCGAGTGTGAACATCCTGGGGGGGCATTCTTTTATGTTTTATGTTACTCAGAATTTCCATCTGCTTTTACTTGACTTGTGGTTGTGAAGATCATGCTTGGCCCATGGGATCTTACACAGTGCCGAGAGGATGTGGAGTTTTGTCAGCCAGGGAAATATGTCTGGCTTTTTTTTTTTTATTATTTTTTTCTCTTCAGCAGCTTTCATATGCTCCTCTTCTTGTGTGGTCCCACTAAACTGAGTATATTTAACAGAAATACTCTCCCTCTCTATCTTCTGTGTGCTGCTGTCTTTTAGGCAGACTGTATAAGAAATCTGAGATCCAAAAAATGTTAGTCCGGACTGAAAACAAGGTAGTGTTACATAGAAAGGTACTTTAATCATTGCGCATTCCAAATTTGTAACAGCATTCCAAATTCTGGTTATAGACGAGTCTTAGTGGATCTGCAGTTACCAATAAACATCCCAGTTATATCTTTGTTGAGTATTTTGTGCTTTCTTTTTGCAGGCACTGCTACAATCCACAGTTCAGCAGCAAGAAGCAGCTATTGAAAAGCAGTATCTGTTAGCCATTGAAAAGCATTCTCACAAGTGTGAAGAGCTCCTCGATGTTCAGGTATGGATGTGCACATGCAAGAATTTCCATGGTTTTCTTTTAGTTTCAACTCTTTCCTATTTGAAAAAAATATCAACATATATGATCCCCAAAGAAAGTGATCCATATCTCACCTTGTTTCCTCAGCATACCACTAAACACAAGTATTTAAAAATGCTAAATAAATAAGGAATCTTCATCTGTTGGGATCAAAAATGTTCTATAACACTGGAACCTACTTAGAACAGATTCAAGGAGAGTGTAGCGTGGAGAAAAAGTCTCAGAGCAACTTAATAATTACTTCTTAACAGCTGCCATTTTTTGTGGTCATGGAGAAACCATTCCATTATTTTTAATTTATTTTTTGGTCCAAATTTTGTGATGGTTCTTAGATGGTAGACAAAAACATGTGTTGCCCACACCTATTTTTATTTCATAGAAATCTTATCTAAAAAAAAAAAGCTATGAGGAATTATAGAATATCCAGAAATATATATACGTTAATGGCCTAAATTGGTTCATTTAGCATGACTTGAGTAAGAGCACACTGCACAGCAAGTATTTGCGATCAGAGCAATTAGTGATTAGCATCTGAACAGTGTCAACCTAGTTCGTTATCAGTAAGATCTTGGTTTGACTGAAGTACAGCTCTTGAATTAAAATAATAATGACCATGAGTATGGGAGTTTAAAAATCAAGAAGTTAATTTGTTAATAGCCCCTGGAGTTGTTTACGTTGCAACTAATTTACCTTTTAAATACTGTTAGCAACAATTCTGCAAAAAATAAAAAGGATAGTATTTTTTTAAAATTTTGGTCGAGTATCTTAGACCTAAATACATCAAAAGTCCCCTTGAAGTCCTCTACCATTTCCAGAAGTGTTTTATGACCATTTGACTGTTCTGACCATATCAATTTACACCAAGTGCACATGTATGTTAAATATATAAGCATCTGTATAAACAGTATGAAGGAAAGATGTAATAATGTGGAGAAATTGATTGCATCATGAGTGAAGTTATTTCCCAGAATTGCAGTTATTTAATGCTTGCTATAAAGCTCTACCTTAAGAGCAAGTAAAATGGATTTTAAAAAAAAGTATTTTGTGTTTTTGAAATGAACATACTGTTTGCTAACTTGATATCCCTTTCTGAATGTTAAAAAGGAGTGAATCTCATGAAATACAGAAATGTCATAGATGTTTTTTGAGTTTGTTCTTACAGACTGAGCAAAAACTTGCACCTGTGATCAGTCGGATTTGCATCAAAACCCCAAAACTGGGACAGAAATGTGGAGATATGTTCAAGAGGTTCAGATTTACCTGAGGAGAATCCAACAATGTAAAGACCTGTTCTTGGTCATAGGACAGGAGAACGGTTATGACAAAACACATTGCCCAGTTCACATCATGTCTGCATTTAACACCCCCTTTGGATCCCAGATAAAGGGCAAATTCTGTTCACTAACTTCCAAGTCATTTCTCATTCCATGCGATCAAGGTTTTTCACCTCTAATTGTAATATAAAACTAGGATTTTGAAGCCTAATCAAATAGACAAGTGTGAGTGCTTGTGGTTGAGCTGTCAGGTTTAATTAAGTATGATTTATACTGGCATATTTTGTCCACTCATAAAACTTCGTTGAAAGATCTGAGAAAGGGGTAGTATGTTTTTATTCTTTTTGAACACATCTATTCTTAAATGTATGTTTTCATGTCTGTTTTCACATTTCTTTTTCTTCAAATGGTTTTATGTGCTAACGGATGAAATTGATGAAATTACTGCTGATATTAATACACAGAACTGATTGCTATTTTGTGTTATGGGATTGTACATGCATAGCCACCTTTACATGGAGATTTATGAGTGTTTGTATCACTGTAAACAATTTTTTTGGTGCAGCAATAATCACACAAGTGTAAGTATACACTTGACACAAAAATCACTTCTTTTTTTTTTAGTTCCCGTCTAATATTCTTGCCTTACAAGCAGTATTTTGCCTTCAAAGTTTTAAGTCTATGTAAAACTGTCAAACCACAGTTTTTTGTCCTCATTTGCCATTCCTTTTAAATTTTCTGCTGTTTTATTTCCAGTTCCACACAATCAAGAGTATCTCATGATAACTCCTTTCTCATGCTTTCTACTTACTCCCATTTCTCCCCTAAATTCCCATGCCCCTTCCTCCCAAAAGTGTCCTTGAGAAGGAGGAAAGTCTCTTTTTCTCTGTTTGTCTTTAACCTATTTTGAGAGTTTATTGAAGTTTCTGATTTTGAAGCTGAATTTTATCAGGCGGAGATGCAGGTTACAATCCTGTCTAGAGAGGTACTATCCTGCTGATAATGTTCAGTGTACAAGGCTGTGTTTTCCAGGACAGGGGATGAAGTGGAAGACCTTGTTGCATGGTCCCATCCCAGTTTCCTGCTGGAAAAATACCTGCAGCTGATATTTGATCATTGTGTGTCAGGCTTGTCAGCAAACTGGCTTGCTGTAGGTACCATCCTAGATGATGATCACTGGAATGCTTCCTTCTCAGGAGACAGCCTCTAGGGCTGCTGCTTTTTTCAAGGAAATACACTCCCATATCCAAAGCAGCGTGGGCAGTGTGGGGGTGGGAGGGGATTCTGCTCCTCTGTCTCTCTACTCAGGTGAGACCCCACCTGCAGAGCTGCCTGCAGCCCTGGGGTCCAGCACAGCAAGGACAGGGACCTGCTGGAGCCAGTCCAGAGCAGGGACACCAAGGGGATCAGAGGGATGGAGCAGCTCAGCCATGAGGAAAGGCTGAGGGAATTGGGATTGTTGTGCCTCGGGAAGAGAAGGCTTTGAGGTGACCTCATAGTGGCCCTCCAGTGCCTGAAGGGAGCCCACAGAAAGGATGGAGAGAGACTCTTGATAAGGGCCTGGAGGGACAGGACAAGGAGGAGTGGCTTCAAACTGACAGAGAGCAGGTTTAGATTGGATATGAGGAAGAAATTGTTCCCTGTGAAGGTGCTGAGGCCCTGGCACAGGTTGCCCAGAGCAGCTGGCCCCATCTGTGGAAGTGTCCAAGGCCAGGCTGCATGGGGCTTGGAGCAACCTGTTCTGGTGGAAGGTGTCCCTGCCCATGACAGGGAGTTGGAACCAGATGATCTCCAAGGCCCCTTCCAACTCAGGCCATTTTGTGATTCCATGATGTCAACATTCGAAAAAACAAACTAGGCATTCCTTTGGCACATTCAGGGGCACCAGTGTCATGGTGTCCTCCATCCAAGAACAGGAGAAAGAGAACTCTTTTTCTCTGTGCCAGAAATCAGTCTTGTCATCTAGTGAATATTTAGGAAAGCTATGCTTGTCAGTTTTACTCTCCTAGAATTTGAGGATATCAGAAAATGCCAGTGGAAAACACATACTAGTTCTTTACAAGTTGGAAAATCACAAATTACATCCTCACCTTTTTCCGAGACACAAACCTTGATGTTGCCTTCTGAAAGTGAACACCAACTGTGATCATGTGGTTTTACTTGTTCTGTGTGAAAACACCTGCTGAAAAACACGATCAACAAACTTTTGAATAGGTTTTTTTTTTAAATACTCAGAAATTTCTCTTACTGTTCAATCAAAGCAGATGGTGTTAAAAATGTGTCTATAGCGAGGTACATTTTTTCATTCTTTTTAAAACAGTCAATCATCTGCATATTAAGGTAAAATAAAATCTTAAATACCTACAGCAGATCACTTCTAATTTATAAGAAATCGTTTTCCCTTTATCCTGCACTTTACTTACCTTGACGTTGTCGTTCCTTACTGTTTCTAAGCAGTGTGAAGCAGGCATTCCTGGATGGTGAGGGATTAAAGTATATAGAAAGTGAGGCTCAGGGCACACGTTTACACCTGAAATGATTACTTGGCAATATGCCTGTTTTTCTCTGTCTTCCTGATGCATCGCTATCAATCAGAGATACAACTGGACATTTTTGCAGTGTTTTCATGCTTGAATGTAAGGGGGATATATTTTACTGTGGTTCTTCATTATGTTAGTCTCATATTTCCCATTTTGATTCATGTAAAAGAAGAACGAGGGTAGACAATGACTAGAAAGATTTAACTCTCTAATTCAGTTGCAGATATATTCCTTTCCTGTGCTGGGCTTTTTTTCTTCTACTTAGTTGACGCTTAAGGACATGTGGCCTGCAGTTTTCCTTTGTATGGAACACAGAGAGTACATGTATTTTGTATGATGAATTTTTTTCCCATGGTTTAAGAAGCCAAAGGAGTGAGATTGCTGAGACAGAGCAGTGTTGGAGATGTCACGCCTAAAGGCAAGCACTGAAGGGCTCAGTTAAATGCTTCCCTTGCCGTTTTCATGTCAGTATTTTTCATGATGATTTTATCTGTGTGAAACATGTCTCACATTTGTAGATGCAATAGCATTTAAGATAACTAGAGTTACCCGCATGTCTTTAATGCTTTTTCCACTCCAATTTATCATGATGTTACCCATCATTTGAATGATAAATAGTAGTTCAAAATCTGTTGCATGAAATCTTTTGTCTCTTTAAGACTCGCTGAGAGAAGTACTGGTTTATCTTCAATATGAAAGCAGTTGCTGAAAGGTCAGTCAGAATAAAAGTTCCATTGGCTGGAACTCATCTATTGAAGTTTATGGTGCTTTCAAGAGCAGTCTGTGGACAAGCGGAAAACTGGTGTGACAATAGTCATGAGCTGCTGCAATGTGATCCATATCTTCTCTGGCATTGGATAATTCATTTTGATGTGTTTTGCATAACCTTTTGTGAAAAGTACCAGTATGTCTCCTGACAACTCCTAGAATGTCAAATGTAAGAAGTACTCTTCTTGCACAGCAAGTGATTGTTTGTATGCCAGGGAAAATGTTTTCTTCATTCAGCAACTTAGTTTCACATGAGATATAATTTTCTTTAATTTCAGATATTTCCTTTTATATCTACTCCAAATGTGCCTCATGTGTCTCTAATAATGCTTATTTTATGAACTTTGATTATGTTTTTCTCTTCTTGTAAACAAGAGGCTCTGTGTTTTTCCCATCTGATGGTAGTAATTGTGAAATTTATTTAATGCCTGGTCCTGAAGGGGCCATATGCAAACTAGATTCTGAGAGTCCTGTGAATATTTGCATTTTTAGGAGACATTGGCCAGTTTTTGCAGTGAGAGTAGTAATCCTGAAGACTTGCAGACTGAAAATACGAACACTGCGGTGGGCATAACCTTTCTGGTTCATTAATTCCAGCTATGATAGGTTTGGAAATTATTTAGAGTTCTTACCATGTCCCCTTCTTTGGGCATTTCCTCTCAATTCCCAGAAATCTTGTCGTTTGTGGCTGTAGAAATACTTGTTTATTAATTCCCTTCAAAACCAAGTTGTTCCTGTTACATTAGCGTGTAATTCACCTTCACATAATTCATCTAGCTGTGTCTTTTCAGGTCTGCTGCTCTTCTGCCAAGAGTGAAGTTACACTTTCTCAGAACTTCCTTAGTCTCTGGTAGTTCCTCGTTATGTAAAGGAGGAAAAAAAAAAGAGTGTTGATTAGAGTCCTGTGGCAAAATTGAGAAATTTATTCCTGAATTCCTGATACCTCTTTGATTTCTGTGTATATAGAGGCAGTCAAAATGAATAGGGCAAGAATCAGCTTTTCCTGTGCTGGGATGGCTTTTCTTTGTTTCTTACTTGTTTTTACTAAATTCTGAAAAATTTTTCAGGATTTATCCTGCTTGAGCAGGGAAGTGGGACCAGATGGCCAAATGTGGTCCCTTCCAGCCTCACCCATTCTGTGATTCTGTGGTTCCATGAAAAAATATGAGAACAGGCATAACTGTTTGGTGGGGTTTTTTTAAAATATAAACCCTTACCAAAGTTTTCTAACCTGATTTCAGTATGCCCACTCTCACATGCTAGTTGGAGGTTGATTTTGCAGTCCCTTTGCACTATTAATTCAGCCAGGATACTTTTAGCATCTCCACCAAAAATCTTAATTGGAAATTACATTTGCTTCCTTGGATTTGTCAAGTGGGACTTGAAAGTAGCTCTTTAGAGTGATTTTTTTTCTTTCTTTCTCTCTTTTGCTTATATAACTTGTTATCTCCAAACCTTCATTACTTCTTAGGAATTTATGCCATCAACTCTTGTTGATACCCCGAACAGCTAAGTAATATAGACTGATTTTTCTCCTCAGTTATTTTTTCTGTCCACTGTAGTTGAAAAAAAAAAATTGGTTTATTCTGTTTTGCTGTCTTCCATTATTGAATATTTTGCTGTTTACATTACTCGTACTTTAGGACTTAATTTCCTTTCTTTCTTCCTGATAAATGGAGCAATTTGTGGAGAACTCATATGGCCTGTGAAGTGAATTAGATCACAAAATAGAAGAAGTAATTGATACTTTTTTATTATTTTCATATTTTTATAAAGTTGCTTATCTCTGTATCCCCAGGAGCTCGAAGAGTGTCGATTTTTCTGTGGTCTCTATTACTATGTATGCTTTCCGAGAAAAGTATTTTCATTATTAGATGCCTTTATATATCTTCCTACTTTATTTAGAAAAACAATGAAGTACTTATGCAGCAAAATGTTTTCAACTTAATTTCAGCCTCTGATGGTGCCTCAAATGATACAGACTGTGCACTCACTCTATGCTGCTGAGTGGAACCCAGAGTACAAGTATATCTTAAGTTATTTTATTACCACTATTACAATTTTTCTTTATATTTACATTGTTTTAGCTTTTCTCATGTAATAATGTTTTGCTGATTCCCAAGCTGTCTCTTGGAAAAGCTTTTGCCGCTTTGTTAGACACTTGGAACTCAAACTGGCAAAAAGATACAATTCAACCATGCAGTAATAAGTTATAATTTGAGGAAGTGGAAATATGTACCAGATGTTGGAATTCTCCAGACAGATTTTTCCACCTTGCACTGCCAAACATTGAGATGCCACAGATAGTAAGGACAGTGTAAGAAACCAGTTACAATTACCAGAGTTTGTCATTTGACTTAGGCATAGCTTAGCAGTGGGAAGAAAAGGTGCAGTGTAAAAGAAAATGCTGTTAAATGTAGCCAGCCTTTTTTAGAGGAGCAGAAAACTGTTATTAGTATTTTAATACGGTTGCCTTTTTCCTCAGGATAATATTTTGAATAGGATGTAGAAATGGGAATATTTTGATAACATTACAAAATAATGATGTATTTTTGTTACGTCACCTTCCTCTCACATAGATAATAATGTTTCCCATGACCTGTGTTATTTCTTCCTACCGTTAGATCCCTTCATGAGAGACAGAAATAAAAGTAGAACTTTGTGAGTTAAGACGGTTTCTTTTAAAATAGGTGGACAGATTTGAAATGTTGAATTCTTAAAAAGCCCCATCCAGTGGTTGCTTTTCCATGCTGATTAATGAAGTGCTGAAACATTTACTAAATGTTCCTGAAGATAATTTTTGCTAAGTCTTGAGGGAGGAGGATGGTTCTATGTCCATATACTAGGAAGGTACAAAAAAGCCCCAATATTGCAAATGAAGTTATGTCCATGGTTTTTTTCTATTAAACAATTAACTACAATGCAGTTTTCATTAGATAAAAAAATTCAGTAGACACTTGGTACAAGGAAAACTGGTTGTTCACTGAAGGTGAATTAGACATATGAATGTCTTAATATACTGGTTTTGATAATGATGGCATTAAAAGAAGGGTCCAAGTGTCATTTCATTAGTGTGTGACAATTGTTTCCTTAGATGAAAGATCTGTGGAAGAGGCAAACACCAATAACTTGTTGCAGTGATACTCCAGTTAATGCAAGGCCTCTTTTTCCTGTTTAGTGTTATATTCATATTAACTTTGGTTGTTCTGTGATGTTCTTTGCTGTTTAATTTTTGAATTATTATCTAAATTACTACTTCTACATAACCTATGAATAGCAGCTAACAAAATGCGTTTTTCTCTGCCAAGTTTAGTGGTCCATGCATGATGATTTACCCAATATTGAGAAGGAACCAGTCTGCAGAAACATAAATTGGATGTCCATTACTATAGCAAAAGAATTGCATTTTTATTTGTGGATGAAATCCTGTACACATTTTCTTTTAAATGAAACAGTACAGGACTCAGAAACTATTTTTTTAAAAGGCATTTCAGTTCATTCAAGATGCCCAATTTTTTGTTTGACTTTAAATTTGGAGCTTAGGATTAATAGGAATATGCAAGGAATTATAACTGCGCTAAATTAGAATTAGTTATTAATAGCTTTAATGCAGCATTTTAGCTGTAAAGTAGCTCATCTCGTGCATTGTTTCATTCATCCCATAAGTTAGTATAATATATTCTATGTAATCCTTCAAATTATTCTTACCTGAAATAAAAATTTCACGATTCCTCAGAAATAAATTTAATATATAAAAATAACAAAAAAGACTGACTAGTTGCTATTGTGATTAAATCTGTTTACAATATCTTCTCTGACTCACATTCCAGGAAAAAAAGGAAGATTTTTTTGATTTCTTTTTTACAGGAATCAAGAAAAACCACAGGACCTCTGTATTTATATTTGAATCTACATCAAACAATTTTCATTTGGAACCATTGCCTAGAGAACTTCTTGCAGGGAGGAAAACATAATAACCTATTTTTGAATGCCTTTTGTTTTAAGCTAATTTTCACAAGACTCTTCTTGACCCTGTCATGCTACTTTCCAGAGGGTAGGGTAGAAATACTAGTGTTTGTCTCCACTGTGGAATACCACTTTTTAGAAAAGATTGGGGGTTTTCTTCTATTTATTTTGGAAATCTCTTTCCTATGTTTTCCTGGGCCATCATATCATGAGACGATTTGCTCTTCAGAATTTTTACAACTCAGAATTTTGCACTCTTAACCCAATACTCCCTGTCTAAAGAATAAAGGGAGGTAAATTATAACTTAGTTGGGAAGAAGTCTAAGTGAGAGTGCTAGGCTATGGAAATCAGGTAGAGTGATGCATTAACGAGCTGTAGTATTTGTTGTACCTAAGCTAAAGGTTTTTTAGATCTCTGAGTATCTCTACATAGTGTTCAACTCTCTGCTGAGCCTTATAGAAAACACACACAGTGTGAATGTGCAGCCTAGGAAACTTACACTGGGTGAAAACTTCCCCGTTGCTCCAAAGTGGAGCTTTCTGTAGCCATAACTTTTTATCAGTTTCCATCTTTGCTCTTTATTCCAGAGACTCAGTAAGGTATATTTGCTTATTAACAGTTGCATAACTGGATTCAAAGTTCCAACGTATTTAGATTGGTTTTTTTACCTGTTTTCTGGTTCTTAGATTGTTGATTAATAAAAGAAACTCTCACCTCAATTTCTGTTTAAAAACTTCATGGGCCCTTGCAGGGGTTAATTTCTTTTTTTCCAAATTTAAAGCTTCCTATGTAAGTCACCATCCTAACTTTCACAGGAAATCTGGAAGACACTTGGTTACTTTTCACAGGACCATTAGATCTGATGAACTCATTATCCTACTTACAGGAGATGGATCACTCTGCCTTGAAAGCTTTTATTAGGTTTACTTTTTGAAGCATGGACAGTGTGCTCTTGACAGGTACAATTACCAGGAGAAAGTGGCCTCTCCATTGCTTAGGAATCACAGTTCAGGGTATATGTAGCTCAGAGTGGTACCTGAAGTCTCAAAGTTCTTCCATTATTCCTTTAACACTGTCTGACAGAGAGAGGAACATGTGGATAATTCTTAGCTGTGGAAACTAGAAATGCCAGGTGAGATTCATTCACCTCACACCTTTTGTCTGGCTTTAATTCCTGGTGAGAAAGGGAGGGTTTGTGAGATAAAGCTGCTTAGCTGTAGGCATTTAACTCAACAGATATGATCTTTAATTCTGCAGTGGTCTATTGTTCAGAGGCCTTTACTACAGCTGGGCGAAAATCTACAAGCCAAGTAAATGAACCTAAAACTTCCCCTTATTTCCTGTTAGCTAAAATTACAAGGACACTTGAAAGCTCTCAAATGTGTAAGTGCCGATGTGAAACTGTCACTTTCTGTTTGTTTTTAACCTTCAACTCCCTTTAATAAATTTGTCTGAAAGACTGACTGAGGAAGCACTGATTGTATATAAAGTTCACCATGTGCATTTAGTACCAGACGTGGAAGTCATTCTGCATGTCTAGAAATTCAATGTACCAAATGCTTCTCTACAATAATTTCTACTTAAAAAGGTGTGTGGATTATTTTAAAATCTGAAATAAAAACCTATCTGCCCAAACTAAAGAATAGTTCCAAAAGGGTTAGAAGAGCTTGCTGTGCAGAGACATTTAAACTAACAGCTTGGAATTCTGTTGATACAATCATTAATAATTTTCTTTGAATTATTACTCTTTTTTTTTGCCAAAGTCTGTCTGAATGCTGTCATTATACAGAAATACCTAAAATTTCTTTGATTGCTGACAGAAGCCTTTACTATCCATAACTTCCCAGATTCCCTGCTCAAGTAATAGGCATAACCAAGATCCCTGAATATGCCTTTGAAAGATCTGTCCTTCTGAAATAAGGAATTTAGATGCATTCAGGTGCATTCTTTTCTAGAAAATGGATTAATAATAACACCAAGCTCACTCTGTATCATTTTAATAAGCACAGCTTTCTGGGAGATTCTGTGCCTCTATATAAGGACTAACACTACTGTAGGGCATAGTACCTTGGAAAAAACCAAGAAGTTCTCAATTAGTAATTAAATTGCATATTAATTACATACAGAATGGAAGCTTTCATGTTGTATCCATGCTAATTATGCCATATGGATTTTCTGGACTCAAGACCTATTTGAGGGAGAAGCAGTTCACATAATATTTTGTCCTGTTTTCTCTATTTCCATTTACTTTTTCCACATAATTTATGTAATGTAATAGCTTAAGGTGTGTTTCTCTCTGAAAACAAGTCTGACCAAATATAGTTTCTGAAGCCAAATAAACAGTTCTCCAAGGTATTTCTCTGGGACTAATACAAGAGAATTTGCTTTACTGGGTTGTAAGGACAGCTGTTGCAACATTTGTGATGATAAATGATCTTTTGGAAGTTCAGATATGAAGGTAGTCATCTATGGGAGGCTTATTCCACAGGAATAAGCATTTATATTACAATAGGAAAGGACATACCAAGCTATTCACAAGAGACTTACAGTATTGAAATTTTAAACTCTGTATTTCCATGAGAAGTAGTGATACTATTTAACGTAAAATGAGTTGCATTGAATTATGACAGAAGTTATTAGCTTGTATTTTGAATGCATTCTAAAATGTCCTTACAAATACTTACCTCTGGTATCTTGAAAAATATGAACTAACGTGTTTTTATAAACAGATGCAATTCTTCATGAAGTTCTTACTGAATTTCTGTGAACTCCATAAACTCCAAATGCAATACCATATAGATTTTCTAGTCTACCAAGGAAATAGGAGAGCCTAGCTCAATCAAAGTAATCACACTGCAGTCACAGTAGCCTTCAGTTTTTTGGAATTGTTTACTTACTAGGCAACTTTTTTGTGGTTAGAGTCATTTTGGTTGTGATATCTGTATTTTTCAGGATTGTAGGTCCCTGACTAGTTTATGAGATGTTAACTCTGCATGGAGATTTAGATCACATGAAGGGCTGTGGTCATCACACTGTCTCATCATCAGGAAGGACTGACATTGGGTTTCTCCACTGGCCATGTGTACATGTTCTATATTGTTATTAATGCAAACATCTGCATCCCTGGACTTCCAGGAGGGGCTTGTATGCCTTGTTATACATGCATGGAAAATAAAATTTTAAAACTCTTCTGAAGTTTGAAAGCTGAAAATTGTGGTCCCGTTGAGAATGGTGTGAAATACATCTGGTATTTCACTGCCCATTGTGGCAGCTTGAAATGTGGGTACAGTTAACCCAGAAATGTGATGGACAGTCTTCATATGAAACCTGGAAATCTGATGGTCAGAGTCAAGCTGGAATTCACTGCCCGCCAGGCTTAAACTAGAAAGTCTCATCTCACTGAACAAACTGACTTCCATTTTATTGCAGGTGCTTTCAAGATTGAGGTGATTTTCTCAAAGGAACTCTCCTTAGAAACTCCTGTGCTGATTCTTGACAAGCAAAATAAAGATTCAGTATTTTGCTTGACATAATTAGTAAGCTTTGATTTGTGGCATATGTCTGTGAAAATATTTGCATGTGTTTGTTTTATATTGTGTCATTGTGAAATAACATATTTGTAATCTGTGCAGTTAGTAAAAAGAAGAGTCATGCAGAGCATTTAACTAATAAAATCCATTTATTGTTTCACCTTTGAGTTACTGGGAAAATGTAACTTTTGTAAGTGCCCTGACAGTTAAAGCTAATGTCTGAAAACACGAGAAAAGTGAGTATACATCATTAAGTATAAACACGATGTGAATTTTGCTACTCCTTCCACAGGTGTTTTCCATTAGAATATGTCTGCCACATTCAGACCTATTTTAAGTAAATTCACAAGGAAATGCCTCTTTACATGTTTATCCTGGAAGGGCAGATAGATGTTTTACTTTATAAAGCAGTCTAAAAGTTTTCTATTCTTCAAATGAAAAAATATTTTTCAGAACATAGTATTGCAGTTTGGTAATGTATTTCTAGCTGCCATTAGAGACACTTGAAATTAAAACATAATAAAATGCATGAAACAGAAATGACTGTTTCTTAGGCTGGTGAAAAGGCGATTTGCCTGCATAACTGTGTAAAAAAATTGTGTTTATTATATACACTTATATGAATATAAAACTCTACTGTAACACTTTCCTCTTGGTGATCTTGTAAAATGTTATTGTGCATTGATACCATACTTTCAGGTTATAAGAGATCATCTCTTAAATAACTTAGTAAAAAAGTATACTGACTTGCTAGCAATTATATCATGACAAATACGTAGAATCAATAATTTCCAGCAATAATTTTTAGTTTTGGAAAACAACTTAGCTCTTACAGACAAAACCCACATCCTGCAAATTCTTTACTTGATGCAAAGAAAAACAAATAAATGGATTGTGATTATGAACAGTTCTATATCTGCAGATAGACTACGTGGTCACTTCAGAGTTCATTTTCTCCCTGAAAAAATGTTTAGGATAACAAGAAATTGAGAAGAAAGCAGCTTTCTCCTTTGTTCACGTTTCCTGGCTCTTGAGGGTCATGGTATGACAAATGGTTGAAAGAAATACACTTGCCTTCTGCTCTCTGTACATACATCTGAGAGGCAGTACGAGCCTGTCGTGGTTTGACGCTGGCCCAGCACCAGGCACCCACGAGAGTCGCTCGCTCACCCTCCCTTGCCACAGCTGGGCAGAGGAGGGGAGGGGAAAAAAAGTTAACGACGGCTTCATGAGTGAGATAAGGACCGAGAGAAAACACTTCAAGGGCAAAGCAGGCTCAGCTTAAGGCTGCAAAGTGAATTTATTACTGACAGAATCAGAGGAGGATAATGAGAAGTAAAATAAGCCCTTAAAACACCTTTTTCCCCCCAGCCCCTCCCTCCTTCCCACCGACAGCGCAGGGAGACAGGGCATGGGGGTTTGGTCAGTTCATCACCGAGATTTTCTTCCGCTGCTCTAGGAGAGGAAGCCATCCCCTGTGAGACCGTGGGGTCCCTCCCACAGGAGACAGTTCTCCGTGAACTTCTCCGCCATGGGTCCACTCTCACAAGCAGCAGCCAAACTGCACCTGCTGCGATGTGAACTCCCCCCACGGGCACACAGTCCTCCCAAAACTGCTGCCCGTGGGTCTCTCTTTCCACGGGGTGCAATCCTCCAAGGACAGGCTGCTCCAGCCTGGATGCAGGGCCCCGTTCTCTCCTTTGGGTCTTCCACTGGATCCCAGCCTCCTCCAGGCATCCACCCGCTCCGGCACGGGCACCTCCCCCACGGGCTGTGGGTGGATCTCTGCATTCCCTGTGGATCCCCATGGGCTGCAGGGGCACAGCTGCTTCACCGTGGTCTTCACCATGGCCTGCAGAGGAATCCCAGCGCTGGTGCCTGGAGCACCTCCTGCCCCTCCTTCTCCACTGACCTTGGTGTCTCCATGTTGTTTCCGTCACATGTTCTCACCTCCTCCTCTTCTCTGACTAGAAGCAAAACCTGTGACTTTGTTTTGATTTTCTTCTTGAATATGTCATCACAGAGACGTTACCACCATTTCTAAGTGGCCCAGGTTTGGCCAGCAGCATGTCCATCTTCAGAGCCATCAGGAATTGGCTCTGCTGGACATGGTGGAAGCTTCCAGCAGCGTCTCACAGGAGCCATCGTTGTGGCCCCCCTGCTACCAAAAACCAGGCCATGCCAAACCAATACAAAGCCTAATTTAAATTATACAACTGTTTAAATGAAATAAAGTGTAGTGTTGCTTAAGACCATCTTTATCGATTGTGTAAGTGTTGCTTTTATATAACGATTCATTTTTCAACTTTTTTCCCCGTACTTTTTAGACTGAAAGGAAATATTAATTATTCAGGAAGCTAAATATTATTGTTGTAATTTTTTTCATGATGTTAAATCCCTCAAAGCAGTGCTGTGTATGTAATTTAACTGAATCTACTTTTTAAGTAATTTTGTGAGTAACTGACAAGTCTAAGTGTCTTGGATGAGTTCTTTTTGTCTGTTTTACTCGCTGGCTGTGGTTACAAAAATATGAATGTTTTCTCTCAATAGCATCAGCGACTTCTTGACATTTTGGGAACAGAAAAGGAGGTGTTATCAGAAAAGATAGAAGAAGCTTTGATGCAGCAGTCGCAAAAGCACAAGGTATTGATTTTGTTTACCAAAAAAATAAGACATCAGATCAGCATCATGGAGTTTATTGGGAATGATCTATCACAATTACTGACAGTAAGAGGAAGCTTTCTTAAGCACTTTGACTGTTTGGAATGATTTTTAGCCACTCCTTTACTGTCCATTGCAGTTTAATTTTTCATAACACTTGCAGGAAGTGCTGGACAAATGTTTGGATGAAGAAAGACAAAGGAGCAGGGAGGCTCTGGCAGCTGCTGCAAAGGTATCTCTCAATTAGCAGACATGCAACGTGGATTCCGTGTGTGTCATTAGAAATGCCAAGTTCAGACACTTTTGTTTCATAACTAAATTTATCAACCTCTGCGTTCTCATTTGTGTTTAGAAGAAGCTGGTTCTACTAAAGATGGTCATATCTGCTATATCCCATGCCTTGATACAGAGGTGTGACTTCTTTCTCTTGGACGATAGCCTCTGAATTGTTTATTACAAGAAGTCACAATATTGAAGTTCAGTTGTTGCTGTTACCTAAATATATGTTTTTGTGGTCTTTCGACATCAGTGCATCTTGATTTGAAGAGCTGGGTAGCAGGGTCAACTGATGATATTAATAAGACAACTGGCATTATGTCTTATTTAACTTTTGTTGAATATGGTCATCTTCAGTGAGGAGAGAACTATTTTTAAAATCATATACAAACAGGGAAATTTTAACAGGTTTTGAATTATTTTATATAAGCTGATGTTTGACTAAAAGTGACTAGTCAGTTTTAAAATGTGATTTCTTCTGTCTATTTCATTATTAAGTGCATTGTGTTGGGACAAAAATTTTGTAAATGTTAAGCTAGAATTAATTTCTAATACTGATGTAGAATCCAGTACAAGAGTTCAGTTGCTTGTAATATCTGGGGCAGCTAGTGGTGTGTATTGCCTAGCACAGTTCATCAGGCAATATTGTAATTTTCTGTATGTCTTTTTTGTGTAGTATATGAACACTGGTTGAGCACCTCACTGAATAACATTCAGTAGTACCACAAACATTTCTTACATGGTTGATATCTACAGGAAAATGTGTGTATAATAAAACATCCTAATTTAATTATTATATGTTTAATATCTAAGTAGAAAATCAAGTCCCAGTGAATTGGCAAGAAACAACTTTAGTTGGAAGTGTAGGTATCTGATGAATACAGTATTTTTTGCTTTTTATTACTTGATTTGACCAGTTCCATATCAGCTCCAAGGGGCATAAGAATGACCTATAAGCTTATTAAAACTGAAGGGTTTGTGAATAACGTTTGTCAGCCCATGTTTGCTTATTTTGAACTTCAGTTTGCCATTATTTATTTGTAGATATTATGCAGTGGTTGCCTTGCTGATAAATATTTTTGTGTGGCTACACATGTGTGGAACTGTTGGCTTCGAATTCTCAATGATTTCAGATAATGGTTGAATATAATGATTGGGGAAAAAATAAAACAGTACTTCTTGTAGCATGGCTAAGGAGTTTAAAGAGGGAAGACACACTTGTTTTAACTATATATTGGCTATTTTTCTACAGAAAATGCTCAGACTATTTTTGCACTTCATATATTTGTAGATAAGAGGAGGAATACCTCTTACATGGGAATATCAAGGGAGGCCCGTGATGTGCCTACTCTTGCATGGGTTTTGCTGCATTTTGTTTTCTTGTGTTTAGCAAACTCATTATGAATTGCTGTTTTCAGTAGGTGGGAATTTAAGACTCTTACTTGTAACTTCCTTTTCTTTTCTGTAACTACACGAGTCATTGCCCAGAGGTAATACCTGCTTTGTAGCACCTTAAGATAAATTGAACCTTATAGTTCAGAAGTGAAAATGTTCACATCCCATACTTTGTCAGCTCATAGACCTCATTAGAAGAAGGTGATATATATGCGTTAGTCATTCACGTTGGGCGTGTTGCTCATCTAACTGTGCCTGCTCTGTTTCAAAGGCTGAAAAAGAAGTAGTGCAGGAAGCTGTTCTGAAAGCAGTAGAGGAGGAGAGGAGAAACATGGAGAGGATTCATGCAGAAGAAAGAAAACTGTGGGAAGCAGAACGTGATAGCCATAGAGAGAAGATTGCCCAGGCTGTTTCAGAAGCCATGCAAGAACAAAGCAAGCGGAATCAGGTTAGTATGTTTTACCCTTCCATGCACCTGCTTTGTGTATTTTTGGTTTTACTTTTGAATGTCTTCTGTTGTTGTGGCAGATTTTCCTATGACATCTGTCACTCAGTTGATATTTGCAATGCACAGCAAGCTGTTTATCTTCACCTAGACTGCGTATATGGAGAGAGGCTGGCACATACAGAACAAAATTCCTGTGACCTTTGCAGGTACATATATTGAAATGATATAAATCATGCCTGGTTTTGTCCTCCGACTTCAAAAGGAGCCCAGGACAAGCAGCTCAGAGAGTGGCATTTATGCTGTAAACGGTTTAGATGACTTCCATACCTGTAGAAGACTAAAGATATTACATTTGTTCCTTATAGAACAGGTACAAAATAAAGAGGGGGTTATAAAAAATGGAAACTTAAACCCGTAATGTACCAGAAATGTTTCTAGAGTTAATCATTAAAGAGGTGCTTCTATAACGATAATTGTATGTCACTTAACACGAATTGAGAGGGACATTCCCAGCAGTGCTTTTAGCATTTCTACAAATTACAAATTAAGTATAACAGCAGCTAAAATACTCTCCCAAAAGTCATATTTTGTGGTCTATGATGCTGGAAATATTTGGAGGAACAGTCTGTGAATTCACTGATTTCTTGGTGAGATATTCGAATGTTATAATCTTCGGAATTTTAAAGATGATGCTCATTTGCACAGGAATCTCATGATCCTTTTACAACACATTGAAAAGTCATCATAGATTAGGAATTCATCTGTTGAGCAGACTAGATGTAGCCTGGCATGTCTCCAGTATTTTCTCTTTTATTTTTCATACATTGTCTGGCGTTTTTTACAGTGGCATCTTTCCTGCAAGCAGAATTTAATGTCTGGTAGTTTTCAGTGTTGAGAGGAAGACCTGGTGAAATTCTTCCACTACAATTTTTTTTTCTAGAACACTTTAAATAAAAAGTGGATGTCCTTTAGATAAGGAGAAAGTATAACCGGTAGTGTGGCTGAGGCAGAAGCTTTTTAGCCCAGAATTCAAAATTGCAGTGAAGCTCCTGGTACAACTCTAAACTGAAAAAACAATGGACAGTTCTCTCTATCCTTCTTTATGTTTATTTTTACTCATTGAAAAAACTAAAATCCAAAAATTCTTTGGGGATATAGGATGATGATATCTATACAATTTTGAATAAAGGCTGCTATATTAAATTCCTAATTAGTGGGCAATGCAGATTAGCTCCCATATCTATATTGCACAGAGCTCTCTGCGTGGCAGTTGTTATCATTTTACAGAGCCAAATACTCAGCTACACAAAGGAGGTAAAATCCAAGGTGGTGTGGGAGAGAATTAGCAAAAGAAACTGAAGAGAATTTATGCACCACTATTTTTGTTTTAAAATAAATTCATTAAAAGTAAAATAAAAGCTGGCAGCAGCAGGGTGAGTCCTGGAAATTTAAGTCCATCTCATAGCTTGAAACAAATAATTCTGCTAAGGCATTTGAAGCAAAGAATCACCTTTGTAATTTCCTGAAGGCTTAAATTTAAAATACTGTATATAATCTGGTGTAGTTTACCCTAATTCTCCAGGGAAAAAGAGCCTGAGTTCATCTCTGCCATAATCCATACAGCAGATCCATTAGAGACTCAAGTGTTCTGAAGGCTGCAAATATTTAGGAAAGAAAAAAAAAAAGAGAACCTTTAATTTATTAAAAGAACTAACATAAACTCTGCTTCCTCTTAGACATGAGCAAAAGCACTAAGGCAAAATTATCTTACCAATGGGAAAGTATTTCAGGAAAACTGAGGCTGTGGTGTCTCATTCAGCCAAGCCACAACTGAGATATACCGAGATATACAAAGAAAAAATATTTTTGCAAGAAAAGTTGACTAAAAGGCTTGTGGAAAAAAAAAACAAAAGGAACTTTCCAGTGGTCTTTGCTGAGTAAATCTTTAAGAATTAAAGACGAGTGAGTATGTTCACACTTCTGATGGTTCATGTGGTGGTGTTCTTTGCAGAACAATAAATTTGTAATTTATGGTCTTAGCATTAATACAATTTTACTGGCAGACATCTAGATAGCTGAAAAATAATTTGTTCTTTAAACTGTGGTTAATGGCTTTCCATGGATTTGTGAATACCAGCATACGCCATTGCTTAGAAGGTAAAAGAAAAATGTCAAGTTAATGGCTCCTTACCTGCTACATTATCAAAACTTTTTTGGTTCTCATCTACTTGAGGGAGTGCTTCTGTTGGTAGTTTGGCAAGACTGAATGAATTTGGGATTGAAATTCTCGAAGATTTCCACACCCAGTCATGTGTAAGGGAATAAATACATGTAAATGAACACATAAGGCTGTTGCCTTTATATGTAAGAAACTGGCTTTTTTTTCTTTTCTACAAGTGCTAAAATTAGCTGTTAAATTTTTGTTGAAAATTACCATTTGTCTAAATATTTTTCCCCACTGCCCTTCATTTGAGCAGGTTATAAGGACTAAGGAGGAAAAAAGGTTTTCTAAAAAGTTATTTCCCACTCTGGGTTTCAGTCAGATTTATTAGCTATTAAATGGCTCTTTCTGAGCCCTATAATCTCTAAAAAACAACTTCACTTTTTCTCATGCATCAAATGAGTAGATATGGAAGGAATGTTTTGGTGGACAGTGTAAGGGGAAGAAAGGAAATATATCGGGCTTATACATTTGTCTTGTCTTTTCATTGTCCAATAATTTTGTTCTGTGCAAGATTGCCTCTTGGTTCATATGAAATTTGGAAGTCTAACTCACTTTTTCCTCCATGGCCCCTTTGTGAGCCATTTCTGTATATACTGAAAACCCTGATAAATCTCTATTATATCCCTTTATAAATGCATTACTATCACTCAAAAGTTTCTAAGTCTTTCTTTTTTCCTTTCTCACTTCCCAAATGCTTTCTGCACCTTCAAGACCAACCCTGTTGCTTGGTACTCTAGACTGTATCATGGTTTTGTTTCAGATCTAACTGTAAATATAATTTTTGTTTACAGGATACATTTGGCATCATATCTGTAGGAGATAAATTATCATATCTAACAACATAGGTACAATCTTCTTACAAGCTCCCACTTTTCCTTTATTTTTATTAATGCATTTTTTCTCTCTCCTGTGAAAACACTGCAGTAATTACTGTTGTAACTTTCCAGCCCTTTACTCTTTCTCTGTTAAATAGGCTATAAACTGCTTTTTGCCTCTGTTTCAGGGTTTGCTGTTGTCTCTTTTTCATCTTTAATCACGTTATAGTATTTGTTAGTAGATAACTTTTACCTATATTGGCATTGCTTGCCAATATAGTTTGCCAATATATCTTCTATGATGCTTTTTTTACTTGGGAGGATTTCAAAGTGACACAGTATTAATTTAATTTCCTTAAAATTTAATTTCTTTATCCTCAAAGCTCTTTGTGTCTATTGTACAAAGAGCTTTGAGGGCATTGCCAGTTAAGGGAATCCAACTATTGTGTTTATCAGTCTCTCTTTGTCCATTTGTTATTTTTTTAATCTTTCACAAGGGTTGCAGAGTTCTGTGGAGGAGTCAGAGTTTGAAATACTCCGTTTATTCTGTTTCTGAAGTACTCAGCAAAATAGCATATTTGTTAATGTAATTTCAGAAATAACTTTTTTACGCTCTGGGATTTTGATTGGGTGAGACAGTTCTAATGTTTGGAAGAAAAAATGGTTTTTCAGTGACAGGCTTGGACTGTTGTAACGCTGCTCTTTATGTTCAGTATCTTGTGGATTCATACAATAAGTTGTTGGGGTTTTTTCCTCTATATCCCAATTCCTACCTAAATAGTTTATTGATAATATGGTATCACACCATGTTCTGGAGAAGAACTTGCTCTTCAAAGGAGCTCTTCTCCTATTTCTGTTGCCTTTATTGTTCAACTTCCAGTGGGAGCATGTGCTTACATTTCTCTTGAGAAGCTAGCAAACCATTATTTTCAGTTTTACTCTCTTCTTGTTTTTCCACTGTCTTGCAGAAACATGACTGTGGCCAGTGTTAATGAAGACACATTAAAAGAAAATGTTGTGTAATCTTGAATGTGTGAGGTAGGACACAAGTCAGTAGCATGGAGTGGATAGAGATCCTTGCCATTAGATGAGTTTATTTTTAATATGCTTGCAAAGTCTGGAAAAGGAGTAGTTCACTGCATACAGACTTTAACCATGTCTGACTTCAGAAGTAGATTGAAGTAGTTTATAACCACAGATATTATAATTTGAGGGTTACTATTTTCTGAAAAACCACTAACATTGAAGTCTGTGGTTGCATTTCCTAGATAAAGTTTAGTACTGCCACCTGATCCTTGTGTGGAAACAAAAGAATTTTCCTATAAAATTGCAAAGCAACATATGGCTTGCTTTATTTTTTAAATACTGTCTGGAGTTCTCTGGTGTATCGAGTACACTGCTTTTTCTTTCTGTCTTCCTACAGATTTATATGTTGAGATTCTGTGGTTATCATTTCTGATACATGGTTGACTGTGATTTGTCAGTTGAGTATTTGAATAACTGTATTTTATTTTTGATTAGGTATTCTTATCTTCTAACTGGTGTCATGTCAAGCACATGTATGGAGAGTGTGTAAAGAAGCCAACTTTGCGACTATGATTTGGCACTCCACCCACTGATCAAATATGTAAAAAAATAAAGGGAGGAGGGAGAAGAAATGCACCTCACATGCCATTTTGTGGAGTGTTCTTCCTCAGCTTCTTACAGGAAACTGGGTTTTCCCATTTTCTTGACTCTATTAAAATAGCTCTAAGAGGCTCAAATAGCATTCTACCTTTTTTAGTTAAAGGTGAAATAAGGGCCAATTTTTATCTTTGCAACCAAAATCTAAGTCAGGGTAAAATCTCAAGATAGATATAGTGTAAGAGGAAAGAGCAAAGAGATGAAGGAAAAGTAAACACATGCTGAGAGAGTGTACCTGCAGCTAAGGCTTTGTTCAACAGTAATAGGTAATATCTGAATTTAAATACTTTATATTAGTTGATAATTTGCTCTAATGACAGAAGTAGAGCAAAGACAGACAGCGACTGAGTACTTTGAGGAGAGCACTTAGCAGAAGGCCATATAAAAGAAGTGAGAATTCTTGTCACAGAAGGAAAAACTAATATCATTGATTAAGATCAAAAGTACATGACTGAGTTGACTAAGGAACTATTGTGCAGTGCTTGCTCTTTGACGACTTCTGAGAACTCAATGAAAGGGATAAAAGAGTTTTCCTTCCATTCATTGATGTCACAGCAAAGCTGTCTTTTGATAGCCTTGAGTGTCATCGTTTCACAGGACTCTGTGTTTGCCCATTTTGAACTGCAGGTATGGGACCGTGCAAACCAAGTCAGCCAGTTCAGGGGCATTGTCAGGGGTTGCAGGGCCTGGTTTTTAAGACATATCCTGGGAAGAAAGCTGTGTGTTTTATGGTGCTGTTTCATTTCTCCTGAATCTAGTGAGCAGGATAAAATTTAAACTCAGACGAGAAACAGACATTCAGATCTCAGAGAAACAGATCCATACCATATGATTCATCCTAGGGTATGGTTGGTGAATAATCACAAATAAACCCCGAGAAATCAAAAGTGTTGTGGACAAATGCCAGCAGTCTGGTAAATCCAGATGTTGGGATGAAGCCCACTAAATCGGGAGTCTTTTTCTGCAGTCACATGAGATTGTACAGTCTGGTGGGTACAGGATCTGTCTGGTGACAGTAACTGTTGAGATGATTTTCAGATGGTAACTGGAGGTGATCAGTGTCTGAAACAGAGAAAGGTTTATATATTGGGAAGATATATCAGCACTTAATTTGGTTAGCTAGAATGTGGTAGATGAATCATAGAATCACTTAGGTTGGAAAAGACCCTTGAGGGTCATCAAGTCCCTCTGTTAACCTCACACTGCCAAGGCCACCACTAACCCAGGTCCTCAAATGGCACACCTACACATCTTTTAAATACCTCCAGGGATGGTGATTTAACCACATCCCCGGGGACTTCTGCCAATACCAGTGGAGATGAAAAATAATTCTTTCCGATGTTATTTTTTCTGTTTTAATGTCAGTGTAATAAACTAGTGTTCCATAAAGGTATTGCTAGTGGTTTCTGTTTTCTTGCATTTTATTAATAGACTTGTAGAATTTAATTGTGTCTTTATTTGGACTTTATAGTCCAAATACTTATTTGGACTGTGTAATGTTTCAAGTATTGTATCAAGGATACTTAACATACTTTAATTGATTGTAAGTATTTTATGAGAGTAAAATTTTCTACGTATTAAGATATAGCATCTTATCAGTTCTGTAATTTGCGTTGAAGTGTTTAATGGAATAGATTATGGGACTTTTCCATCCTAACACAGGACAGTATTTTGGGACCTTTTGACAAATTAAACTGGCATGAGAATATAATGACAAGAACACCATATTTCTGTAATATGTAATTTTCTGCTACTTTTTCTGTTGGTCTTGCCAGAGTTCTGTAGTGAAAGAGACCTTTTTCTCAGGACTTTTCTTTGCTAAACTGAATTGAAATAGAAAAAAAATCATAATCACTTTTCATAACTATGATTTTCGTATGTACTGCATTCCGGAACAGTGGGGACTACATAGTTAGATGTTTTAAATTTGAGATTTTAGTCTTTTTCTGCTATAAAAATAGCAAAAGTGTAGTTTTGCAGAAACTATTCAGTTTTGGCTGAAATAGAGCAAACAAGTAAAGGTAAGAAATAGAGCTTTCTTTTCCAGTTGAATAACTTCCACTGAAGGGACTTTTTTTAGAAAAAGGAGTTTGATCCAATTCAGTGGATTCTTCATTTTGTACACTAATAGCTTTTGTAAAATGCCACTCTTAAATATAGAGATGAATTATGCAACTTCATAAATATCTTCTACTTCCAAAACCTTAGAATTCCACCTGTCCTCCAGCCAACCTTCCCCACTCTCCCAAATCCAATTTGTAAATACGTATCATAAAATGTCTGTATTGCTCTGCAGTCAAGCAAACCTGTAAACAAATCTGTGGGTAACACAGTGTTATGTCTAACCAGTGGAGAGTAATAAGGAATCCATTTATATTCACTTCTGATTTTTTAAAAGTTTTGATTTAAAAAAAAACCTATAAATCATGTATGTGACTAAATACTAGAAGTCATGTTGTGTTCCTGTTTGAACCACTGGGGTTTTTTCCATTATTTCCTGCTTAATTCCTCAGGTGCACCACTAGTGTTTCTGTTTCTTCCAATGTGGAATGTCTAGAACAAAGGCATAGGAATTGCCAATTTCTGCCTGATTTCTGAGACACTCTCCATCTTTCTTTTGATCTCCCTGACAAATCTTTTAAGATCATGTGATTACTTCTAATGGATGTTTTTTTTTGCTTTCTGAAAATGTTACATTTTAAGGATTTATAGGAATCTGAGGCTTGTCATTTTGTTCTCCTGAGTCCTGGACACAGAACACTTGGATTAATATTGTCATTACTTATTCCATGAGTAGCTCTAGGAAGCTGGGACTTCAGTTTTGGGACAGTGACTTTATCCCAGCAGTTTATTTCCTTAACCAAATACTGCAGGTGATAGAGATGTTTTATGAAGTGGTTCCTGGCTTTCTCTACTGTAATGCATGTGATGTAGGGTAATGCTAATTTAGGGGGATGGGTGGGTGAGTATCTTTTGCTGCTTTTTACTGCTGTGTACGGAATGTTCCTGGCAATTCCCAAAGTTTGGGAGCAAATTACAGATTTTGACAAGTTTTTATAGAAGTTTACAAAAAGCTTTGATAATTTGTACCACAGTTTAGAAATCGACTTTGGTGGTGTGGGAGTGGATCAAAACTGCATCGGGAAGGTTCAGACTGGACATTATTAAGCTCTTGGTTACAAGAGGGTTTTCAGACACTGGGAAAGACTTCCAAAAAGCTGGTTGATGTCCTAACAATGTCAGTGTTTCAGAAGCTTTTGGAGAATCCCCTTTAGTTCTTGGGCAACCCCGAAGGGCTCAGGCAGCTGGGGCAGATGATCTTGTAGGTTTCTTCCAGCTGAAGTGGTGTGGTCTGGCCTGGCAAGAGCAACTGGTAAATCCCTGCCATCCCTGCTCCTGGTGGAAAGTAAAACCTGCACTGCTTTATGTTTTTCTGCTCTCAGGGAACACTTTATTTCTATTAACACAGCTTTAAAGGGATTATTTCTCTCTTTTTTTTCTGTCTTATTTCACCATTTAGTACTGAGTCTATCGATTTTTATAAAGATACTGCATACATTTAGAGCATAGAGGCAATAAAAATTTAGCAGTAGGAAAAGTGATGAGTTTTTATCACAGTTGTGAAATATTTTTTTTTCATTTTACATGCTTTTCTTTTGGAAAGGAAATTGTCAAGGAAGCATTAATGGAGGAGCAGAAACGAAGTGAAAAGGCAATTGAAGAAGCAGTAAAAAGGACAAGAGAGGAACTGATGGAATATATTAAAGAGCAGAAGAGGGTGAGTTACCAGTGGATAATGGGTTTCATCATGAAGTGAGAAATTGGTAAAGTTTATTAAACCTCAGATCTTTCTTAAAGTGCACAGGAAAACATAATCGGGGGTTAGGTCTTCAGATCTTTCACTCGCTTTTTCAAACAATTTGTTATTATGATATATTTCTTCATATATGTTTATAGGCTTTTAAGTCCATCACAAGCTGAAAAGCAGAAATTAATAGTTCAGTTAAAATTTATAGCATTTATTACATAAAGTAACATAAAGGTGGGGCATAAATGCAGTCTGTCAAATTTAAATTGTGATCTGAGCTCAGATAACACATTTCAGCATAAATAACAGGTGCTATTTTATGTTCACAAATGAACTTTATTGTGCAGTTTGTATGCACACAAAGGTCATTAATTTTTTCCTCTCAACCCATATTATCTGAGAACCTGAAAATGTACTGGTATTCTATTAAGCATGATTTATAGTCAGTGCATTGGTCTTGTTATGAAATGTTGCAATGTTCTGAAAGTTGTTTTCAGTTATTCTGTTAATGCTATATCCTGGCAGTTTAATGCTTGTGTATAAACAGTAAAATGTAGCTCAAGGGACTTTGATTCGCTTTCAGTAGGAGGAGAAAAAAATAACACACTTCTCCCCTTTGAAGCTCTGTATAAAAACATAAATAAAAAATAATTTTTAAAAACCTCTTTCATATGGCAGTAGCAGCCCAAGATCAAATTTCAGTATTCTCAATAAACAGAATCACTCAGCTTGAATCTAATGGGGAATGTTGTCCTGAGAAGGAAGTAGGAAGAATGAGTTTGGCCTCTGCCTCTATATTTTCTGCTTTTAGGGGTGAAATAATAGTCTGAGAAATAGGATTTACCCTCAGAAGTTTGACTCTGCTACTAGTTAAGATTGCAGTTGGGTGAGCTCGTTCCGTTATGCTGTGTGTGGAGACATTTCCTTTTGGCAGGATTTGTTTGATTTGGAAAGACAATTTAAACACAATCCAGTGCAAAACATGATCCATAAGGATGTTTGAGCTTATCTGAAGTCAGTTGTTTATGAAGGATAACCTGTGAGGAAGGTGGAAGTAGGTCTACTATTAGTGTCTTATTATAACCTATCATAAGTGTCATAAATAAATGGGTCAATAAGGCCTCCAGTGCAGATATATATGAAAATATCACCTTCAAAGAAATAAAATCCTCTTTGGTTTATCTAGTAGGAGAATAAATTCCTTTCATTTCATAGAGCATATTCAAATATTTCAGCCAACCTTCTTCTCTTTTTGATCAATTGACACATGTCCATTAACTTTAAAAAAAATCATAGATAAGGACAGCTAGATTTTTCTGGCATAAGATTTATAAAGACTGCCTGTATTCACCTTGGAAGTGAAAGATTTGTTTAACTCCAAATCATGTAGCATAATAGCTTTTATATGATTACATAAGAGGCAGAGGAAATGAACCTTGGTCAAAGCTCATGCACCTGTAAGAGTAATAAATATACTTTATGGACTGTGCTAAAAAGCAGCAACTTATGGAAGGAATTCCTAGAAAGAACTCTGGGAAAATGTCTTGTCTAGGATTCAAAGAGGTTTTTTTTCCTTTGAGTGACAGGGGCTTCCCAGGTATAAACTTGCAAAGGTAGTGGTGGACACTGTATGTTTCATCCTTGTTGTTGTTTTCATCTTGAAAATCAGTTTGTAGAACCCTTCAAACCATGGTTGCAGCAGTATTTGTACTTGGTTAGCCCGGGATTATTTGAATTAGTAGAAAGTTGCTTAACAAAAAGCGACAATATCATCATGCTAAAATGCTGACAAGAATAAATGTAACTTCCTCTGTATTGAAGCCAAAAAAGTCACCAAAGCTAGGAGAGAATTCATTGGCATGTCTTTCCACCTTCAAAAAAAAGGACACTAAAGCTAAAAAAAAAAAAACAAAGAAAAAGGAAACTGTGATGGAAACATGTGTTTTCATACAATAAATGAAGATGGGGCATGCGTGGTAAGTATGCCATATGAACCCAAGTTTATACCGATAATACAGCACTATATTTGCAACAGTTCAAGTCATATACTGCAGTCTTAATTTTATTTTCTCTGTTCTATATTAAATGAAGAATTTTATACTAGAAAAACGTGGGGTTTTTTTAATGTTGCCACAGGTAACACCTTAAGAATGTGGATATCTAAGATGTGAAGGAAATTTCCATCAGGAATTTAACTCTTTGTTATTTCATGATTATTTCATAACCACCACCATTCCAAAGCAGGCATCAAAACTGACCTAGAGCCAGGCTGTCCTGTCTGTTCAAAGACATCTTCCACAGCTACCAAACTCATAGAGGTTTATTTAAACATTCATAATACCTTGAAGAATCCTTCTGAGTCAAACTCAAATACACATGCTTCAACCGTTAGCCAGAATTGTTTTCCCCAGCAAAGGTCCATCCACATTATGTCCAGAAAGTTGTCTTTATTAATTGCCTGAAAGTTTATTTGACTGTGTATTATTGCTTTGCCTGTGTTTGCAATAAATATCTGGAAGGGAAAACAATGCTTCACCTTGCTGCTGGTGGGGTGGGAAAAGAGGGGACAGAGGTGAAGGGTAGCACACAGGTAAAAAGGCACTGAAGTAGGGCTAAACGGCAAGTCACTGCTTTCACTTCTGTCATAAAAATAAATGTTATTTTTGGTTTGGATTCAATGCCTATCATGTGCCATGGAGCTCCATCTGAGACACAGATGTAGGGGGAGGCAAAATCTTTCCGTTTGGTTAGAACAGAGTGAAGAGTAACGAAGCACTTATCCTTGAATGTCCAAAGCCCATGTATTTTGATGTAAGCTCAAGATTTACAAGCTCATTTGTCAGTATTGTCTTTTGTTGCCTGATGTTCACAGTTCTGTAACCTCTGGCCCTGCACGGTGGTTTCTGATCACCTGGCTGCTCTGGAAGCATCCAGAGCAGAATGCTGTGACAAGCCCCAGCACATTAATTGCCCCAAGATGCACTAATTGACACAGTCCAGCCCCTGAGGCTGTGCCTGTGTTAGTGAGTGCTGGGAAGTGTTTGCCAGCTTTTTACATGAATTGTTTAAAAATTCTAGTGTTTCTTTTTATACTGAATGCTTGTGAAGGCATTCCCCTTTATGAGGTAGAAGAGCTCTAGGGTTTTTTAGGGGTTAAAAGCTTTTTTTTGCTCAAACATCTTGCTCATATGATAGAATATATGTACGTTTCTTCTGTACATAGGCTCTCACATGTATGTGTATACATCCACATTTGTGTTTGTTACCTGGGGATCAGAGCAGGGAGTAGAGCCTAATGTCCTGTAAACTCTGGTTTAGGATTAGAGCTCCCAAACCCTGATCCCTGGGCTACGAGACAGAGGCATAGCAGTGCTGTTCACTGACCTGTACAACTGCATTGCTTTTGTAAGATTTTTGGTTAAAATCTGATTAATGGGCACATGCTGCTCTGTTAGGAGTATAAACACAGGCTGGGCCTATCCCTGCTCCAGTTTTTATGGACTTCACGTGGGGCTTTGGCCCATTTACCAAACACTTTGCTTCAGTTGTCTGATGCTGAATTAAGTGGGTATAAACATAGCTTTGTCCCAAAGTGCGGTTTGTAAGAGTTCCAAGGAGCTTTCACATTTGTTGTTGGCTCCTGAATGCAATGCATTCCAAGGTTGACTGAAATTTTGGAGGTGTGTTGAAAGCATTCCAGATATGTGAGTGGAAGAGAAATGCGATCATTCTCTGTGTAAAGTGGGGTCCAGTCCACAGCTTTGCCCTCGTCCTTTGCTTACACTTTGTCTCCTTTCACTGGTCCAAGATGTGAAGAAAAGGAGGTGCTACCTGCACCTGAGGAAGCTGTAGAGTGAAAGATAAGAATTGCTTTAAGGTAGTAAGGTGAATTTTCAGAATCCACTGGTCTGAGAGAAGCCAATCCAGCTAACTTACGGGAGTAATGCTTCATTTCTGAACTGAAAATAAGCTTAAAACTAAACAGTAAAATAGCAGATAAGCAGTACCTTCTTAGTCTTATTTTGAGGCTGTGTGTTGGCCTTTTCTTTGCCTTCATAATGTGGACCTACAGATGTTGCGCAGTTGAGTGTAGCTCCTGCTGTTCTATGAAGACAATTCCTGAAATATATATTTACATTTTATATGACTGGCTGAGATTTTTTTTTAATTAATTTGCTGATAGAAAGTGAAAGAACCAACCAAACTTAATAAAAACAGTTTTTAAATAACCGAATGAAACTATTGAAAGCAGTGTAATAGTGACTTAAGCAAGTATGTCTCTTTGTCAGGGGACACCTATACAGACCAGAATGTCACCCAGAGAGTTCTGGTGGAGTTTCATACTTTCAGGTGTCTCATAAAAATTCTAATGATCAAGGTAATTAATTGGTCACTACTGTACTTCAAAAACTAAGACCTGTTTCCAATTATTTGTTGTTAGAAAGGTCAGGAAATTCTTTGCTCTGCTTCTTATTTTTTCATGCTTGGACAGTGTTCTAGTTTCTTGAACATTATCTGCAAATGCTGTTCACCTTTTGTTAAAAACTAAGCATTGTTAATTCTAAAATCCCACAAGTGTTAAGAAGGTTTGTGGAATAGAGGTCTGCAAAAGTATTCTGTTATAATATTCAGGTATTTTGTCTGTACTACAGGTTGCCAGTTGTTTATAAATGTCGTAGTTCAGTAATTTTCTGCCTATTTGTTCCAATTGAATGCTTAAAAATATTAATTCAATATGTCTTATTTATTTATTACATATTTATAGAAGACAAAAAACCAGTGATCTAGTATTATCGTGCCTACTATTTATGTACTTTTTAATTTTTGTGACCGTTAGCTGTACAGAGGTAAAAAATAATTCTTGAAATTGATATACAAAGGAGAGAGTAAGTCACAAGAGAAAAAGTTTACTACCAAGTAAATCTTGTGCTGAATAGGTTATTTAAAGAAATTTTCTAAATTACAAAGATTCACTTCATGAGGTGAGTAGCCAGCCAACAAGCAAATTTTATTTTTTCCTATTTACATTGACATTCATCTCCCCTCAGGAAAATCTACTGCTTGTTTTCTGACAGCAAAGCTGAGGATATTAATCAGTCACCTTTTGTCTGCTAATTGAGCACAGCTCTCGTTGGTTTTAAAGGGCATATTTTGGCCTGTCAGGCAAAAACTACGTATTAGGGCTTGAGTAATCACTGGAATGACAGACTTGTTTTTAATGCAGCCCCGGTCTCCCTGAAAGTCAGACACTTGTCATAAATGCACTCCCATCCTGATTTAAGGGTCGGATTCTGGGAGCAGAGATGTCACCATTATAACGAAACTCACTGTACTACTGTGTGCTCCCATATGATTTGTGCAGCTGTGCCTCATAACCTTTAGAAGAAAACAGAAATAAACATTTCTCTGACTAATGTTTACCAAAATTCTGCAGAATTGAGAATAGCCAAAGAGAGACTTTTGGGGGTTTAGTATTCAATAGATCATTTTCTCTGATATTACAGAAAGTAAAGACCTATTTCAACCACAGTATTTATGTTGAAGAATCACTGGCAAGCTGGTATAAGCCATGTCTGTCTTAGAGTAAAGCAAAAAAAAAGCCAACAAGTTTCTCTTCTGATTTTGCATGAAGGAATTACCCCTTTACTTTGGTAATAAGACAGGTGCTCTTGGAAAACAGAATTCCAGGCTCATCCCAGGGATGTGTGGGATGTGCCAGGACAGGCAGCTTGGCTCTTTGCCGTGTAACCAGAAGAACCAGAGTTATTTTTGCTCTTTTCTGAGAAAGACTTGGAAGATTTGGAAAACGCTGTTTTACCCTGGTAACACACCTTTATAGAAGGTCAGCTTATTTCAGGCGGGAGCAAGTCATACTTTTTTCTACTTTCAGTGGGATTATTCTGCAGTGAAACAAGTATTTACCACTTGAAGGGGGAATTGTGCATTTCATTCTGTGCACAGATGCAGTGTAGTCACAATGCTTTTTAAGGGAAGAAAAACACTGATCAAGTTATATCCAAGACAGCAGGACATATCTATGAGTAAGTCAGATTAAAACTGCTGATTTCCTCCATGGTTATCCTTGTTTTTCAGGGTTATTTCTAATAACTTACTGTATTTATGGAGTGTATTTTGTATGTTTATTTTGTCTGAAGGAAATAAGTAGACGTTTGTTTTCACCTTTTGAATAGGTTTCTAGCTGATACACTGACATTTAGGGTTGGTAATGGTACAAAATCCCATTTCAGGGTTTTTTTAAGAGGCATATGGTATGTTTCATAATTAAGTATATTCATACGGATCTGATTTATCATGAATGCACTTTTAGAACTTCTTGCAGTTTTTATGTTTAATTTTTTAGTTTAGCTACAAAACCTATATAAATCTATTTTGAAAGCATCTTTACCAATACAGATTGTGGAAGTTGATCTATGTTACAGCTGCTATAACTCTTGTTATCTATGTAGACTTTTTTCTTAAACTGTGAAATATTTTCTTCGCAAGTTCCTCATTCTTTGATATTTTAACAGAAGATTTTATGATGAAAACGAATATCTTTTATTTAGTTATTTAAGGTAAAGACTGCAAAAGAATGCATGAAGTTCAAGTTTAATTAGATTTATCCACCTTGTTGAGGAAAATTCCTTTGGGTTTTCATATTGTCTAAGGAACTGTGTGTAATTCACTCCTGAAGTCTGACCTTATGAGAAGATATGTGCACTTCTACATAGCTACTCTGTTATTCATCCATCAGAACCATCACAGAAAATGGTCAAGTTTCTTAAGTTTTTCTTAAACAAATCTGATTAAAAGTTCTTCCTTTACATATCAAGTGCTGCAGTTGAAATAACATTGTAGTTCTTTATAATGTCAGCATAAACATCTTAGTTGTCATATAGTCATTATAAAGACCTTCTAATTTATAGCCCTTTTTGTAGGAAGAATTAGATCAAACTAATGAGGAAGGTCAGTACAGCAGAAGAGAAATAGGATGTGTGGTGGCTGAAACTGGCTATGATTGTAAAAAAGGATTTGAAAACGATATTACTACCAGAAAACACCTTCAAACATCAGTTTAATTGGAAATAACAATTGCTTATTGACCCCTCTTATAAGACAGAAAAATCTCATGTTTTTCTTGCTATTGATATTTAATTTTCTACTTTCAAAGGTGAAATTATCTTTGTAGAAAAAACTCTCTATGTAATTGGTGTTTCTGCCACTGAGGAAGTGTCACAAGGCTGGACCCATTTTCATCTTACCCATACACCAATCTTCATGCTTATTGTCCTAACTGCAATTAAAGCAAATTTTTATTGCAGTTTGGCTTTCTGTCCAACTGAGAATTGACACAGATTCAACTGCTGGTTATCTATATTTTGTCTTTCTTGAAATTATTGAATTGGTTGCTTTCTAGACTTTCATTATATGGGTAACACTACTATTTAGCTGAGAAGTCCTTCACTTTCTGACTGCACTTTTGCTTTCCTCTCTGTGCTCCTATACATGCGTGATGGTAACTCCTTTTATGATACATCTACTGGCAGTAACCATTGGAACTCCACAAAATCTCCTCTTGAAACGTGAATCCTAATGTAGCTTTAAACACAAGAGCTCAGATTCTTCAAGTGCTAATCGCATTTAGATTACAAATTACTACTTTTTCTTTACTTACCTTGCCTAATTCTTTTCAACTGTGCACATCCAGTATTTATTTTCTTTTAAGTAAATTTGCTCAATTATTTTATTTCTAATAAAGTAGATAGTTACACAACCATCATGATGATGAATGGAAATAAAATAAGAAACTTCTATACCTGCCTTTCAGAAATGTACTCCATATGAATGTGAAATTATGTGCTTTGAAAGGCTTCTAAATTACCTACTAATGTCTTGAACAGAAAAGAACTGTTCTTGCAAAGTACTACATTAACTTCAGTAACTAGACTGGTATTCCAGTTACTGCAGATTATTACATCTAATATTCAGTTTTTTAAAATTTATGGTTGACTTTATGGTTCCAGCAGGAGTGCTGATGTGATTCGTGTTGAAGACTGATGTGAATGTTAAAAAGTGTGAAAGTGTGTGCTGCAACCATTTTTGACTCTAGCTTGGAACAATAGTAAGGATCCAGCACTCTGCCCTCTTTCTAATTGCTTACTCCAGGGGAGGCACAACAAACACACAAATCTGCAGCTTTCAGACCTGAATCAGAGAATCACAACGGTTTGGTTTGGAAGGGACCTGGAAGATCCTCTTGGATTCCAACCCCTCCACCATGGGCAGGGACACCTCCCAGTAGATGACCCAGGGCACCATCCAGTCCTGCCTTGAACACTTCCAGGGATAGCATCTGCAGCTTTTTGGGACAAGCTGCTCCAGTGTCTCATCGTCCTCTGATTAAAGAAATCCATGAAGCCTGCAAATAAAAGTGGAGGGTTTCTACACAGTGCTATTGGTTAGGCCATGAATTGACACCTACTTGGTCTCACATCATTATTCGCATTGAAGAGCTGATTTTAGAGATAAAGCTCGAAATTCACTCAGTTTATTGGGTAGCAGGCTAAAGTATGTTGTATCTCATATTCTTCAAGTTAACATTCTGTGTTAGTGGTGGAACAAGTCCTGTACAAATTCCTGGCTCACTCTTTCCTCTGTCTCCTTAGTAAATTGGCAGCTTCTTCAAATTCCCTACCCATGGCAGGTAAAATATTGTTAATCCCTGGTTTGAGTCATGGGTCCAGTCTTCTCTCTGAGTCAGATCCATTTTCAACCCAGATTCCCATCAGGGATGAGTGTCTTAGAGCAGTGTTTATATAAGATGCTCCATACATCCCATGTAGATCCAGACTGAAATTTTTCCCATATAGAGGATAGTTCCTGTGCATCATGAGACATCACAGAAGCTGGGATTAGGATAGGCAGGGCTGACCATTCCCTTCTTGGGCAAGAGATCCCAATTCCTTACCTGGAACAGGGGCTGGGTCTTACATTGCATCCCTTACTCTAGGTCCATCTACATGAAGAGATTACAGAAGGCTGGAGATTTGGGAGAGAGAGAGGGAAAAACTAACAGCTGGAGCAACACACTGTCACCTTGAACACACTGTTTAGGAAAAGAATGTGGGAATACAAGAGATAAAGAGATGCTGCTAGGAGATGTTCCAGTAACAGAGTTCTGATATTAGTCTATCATATCCCTGTGAATAGGAAGGATCCCACCTGAGAAATTTGTGTTAGAAATTGGTGACTTTCATTTGTTGATCCATTTGTGTGTCACTTGCAAAATCACGTATCAAAACCAGGGAATTTAGTTTTGAACTCTTGTAGGTAAAGCTTATAGTCTTAGGCAATTATTATCAGAACTTTGATATGTGTTTTTGTTTTGCAATTGTGCTTTGTTTCAAGTCAAGCACAGCTTTCTTCTGAAGGTTTATTATTTGAAGACAAGTGCAAGTGGGAGAGGTTATGAAAACCAGTTTCTTTTAAGTTATTAATCTCAAATGAGTGATTTCTTTGCCTTTTTTTTAATGATACTTGCTATATTTTAATATGCCTTAGAACAAAATAGGGTGTCATTACCATTCTTGTTCCCGAATGTTTGGCTTGGCATTTGATGCAAGGCCTCAATTGCAGGCTGACGTGCCAGCAGCTGAAGCTGAAAACAAGACTGCGGTGGGCAAACTCAAGATTTAATTTCAGAAAGAGTGTTTATGTTTTCCCTGGAGCCCCATTAATGAGAGTCCAAACCCTAAATGTTACCACCAACACATTTTAACAGACCAGTTTCCCAGTTTTTAAAGTGTGGTGTCACCTTGAGTATTTTTCTTCCAACTTTTTCCCCATCTTCTGACTTTTAAAGAAAAGCAATGAAGTTGTATCATTTCTGGCTGAATTCAGTGTCACGTTTGGGGAACATAAAGTTCCGTGTCATGCAACAAAGTGGCATTCAAAAATATTTAATCCTGTCTTCTATTTCTGTATCAGCTATTTTATTAACTCAGCTGTACATTACCAGTGCAAACCTTCGTGTTACTGCAGAACACGCCACCATCCAGTGTATCCTAGGGATCCCCTTGGTGATGTCCTGAATCCACCTGATGTCAGGACATCTGTGCCATGCCCAGGATGAACTTGTGACCAACAGGTCAGTGCCAAGAGAGACAGTAGTGATGGGGTCACTTAGAGGTCCTTAGCTCAGTTTCCTGCTCCTTCAGCTGGGCCTGTTTTGTGGCTTTAATAGGATTAAAGAAACATTTACATTGAGGCTTTAGGAGCATTTTCACACTGCTCCTTTACCCAACTCAAAGAGCAGTATAAATCCAAAGGATTAAGCCAGGGATTTATGGGAAGTTGTAGTGTAAGATGAGTTTGGTGCACCTGCCTCTCCTTTTCTCCTCTGTGGATAAGGATCCTGAAGCAATGTGATGTATCTGCATGGGATGCAGAAGTGAGCCTGGCATGTCTTCCTGAACTTTTAAGTCACTATAAGCTTTGAAATTATTGTTTCTAAATATTAAAAGGAAATGATAGTTTCCTTTGGAGGAATGTAGTATTTCTATCAATTGATCCTGTCAGGCATTTTTCTTCAGAGGACATTTTGGCATTTTTCTGCCACTTTTCAATAGCAAAACATCATGCATTCAAGAGATTTCCTGGAAATTATAGTGCTCTGTCTTTAACAAATGGAAAGGGGAAAAAAATACAGTTCTCTGCCACTTAGTTTCATTGAAATACAAAGGAAATTGTTAAATAACCAAAATTATAATTTTCAAACTCTTTGAGTGATCAGTTATGCTGATGAAAGTGATTTAGTTGAAACTACATACATAGCCTATTGTAGGGTTTTCTGCAATTACTTTAGAGTAAAATTGCCAGAGTCTGAAATTCTTTACTTAAGTTAAAACTGTTTCATATATCCTTTTGTGCCTCAGTGTATAAATCTACAAAGACTGAGATTATGCCTGTACTCTTTAGTCAGGCGAGATTCCAGTTGAAACTGAAATCAAGTGGTGTTATTACTGAGAAAATATTGTGCTATCAAAGCCAAAAAGGGAAAAAATAACAGGATGAATTATAATGTTCAGCAATGAGATGACTGGATACTTCACTATTTCAAAGCTATTCTTGTGATTGAGATGTATTGTGTTTTTAATCCAATGCATATCATCTTAATTACTGTAAGAGTAACTTTGGATTTGCTCTGCAAACACGTAATTATTCATCTGGCTCTGTGGGTATGGAGTATTCACAGGAATAAAGCTTTGCAGTGTACACTGTACTAATGTCACCCAGATCTATCTGTCAGTGGAGAGTGGTGTGGTTTTCTCATCATCAGGTGATCAAGCAACAGCTGAGGTCCAGGGAAAGGCCAGATCTGTCATCCAGGGTCCCTCTATTCTGCAAGTATTTGATAAAAGGCAGAGGAGACTCCCAAATGCCTCTGTTGTCCATTAGGAAGGCTGTGTGTGACAGGAGGAAGCGAGGCATCCTCACACACCTCTGGCCCCCTGTAAGCGAGGCTCTCCTGTGTTACTCCTGATTCATCCCTCAGTGTTAGAATTCCATGCTGTACTTCTGGAAATGTGAGAATTGTAACCAGATCATCTGTTTGAAGATTGGTTGTTCTGTGTTTTGTATGACTTTCTCAAAATATGTTTTGATATTTAGTAGAGAAAAAAATTCAGAGTTCTTGATTAGATGTGTGGAATTGTGCATTTTTAATACAACTTGTGACTCTTGTCTGTGGGCATTTTCAAGAGACCTTTTGATTAACCAAGAGTAGGTAATTTAAGAAAAGAGCAAGAACAACAAACCCCAGAAAAATCTATGCATCCATGTGTGCAAATGAACATGAATACCCTTATTTGCCATCCTAGTAAGAAAGTTAGGTCAGCTGAATTTTGAAGGTTAAACATTTAATATTCTATTAGACTGAATAAGTGAATGTTTTGAGGAGGAGGAGGAGTACTTTGGGGAGGTTTTGTCATTCCCATTAAAATAAAACCTTAATTCATGTGCTTTGTCTTTCAAATTCATCTATATGCTTGTAACTTGATTTGTATTTCACTGTCATTTCTTAGTTCAGAATTTATGAGTATGGACAACTAGGTATTTTTGTAACATACGAGCAGTTATAAATTTGATCTTTAAGTTAGTGTAATCCACATTGCTTTGTACTAGATGGAAAGTTTAATCAGTTCAATATGATCACTTGGATTAATTAAAGCTAAGAATATCATCTGCAGTTTTATTTTCTTAGTCATAGGTCAACTTCTTGGCTTTTTCCAAGTCCCTGCTGTACCATTCTCTTAGCACCAAGGGGATCCTAAAGAGTCTTAGAAAGTTAATGATGGCCGTGCTCAGCAAAGGCATTTTGGCATGCACCTGCAAGGCTGTCAGATTGCAAAAGAGAAGAGGCAATTGTTCCGCTCCGATTGATTTTATTATGAGTTTCCAGTGCAAAGATCAGAAGTTGGGTCACTGTCTCTACTATCCCTAGTTTTTTGTGATGCTGTTTTAATTACACTGGAATTGAGCCCCAAAGAGACGAGGACAGAATACCAAAGGCCCTTTTCTGCATTGTTTCCGTGACATGCAGGGACAGTTTTGTGGTCTCTGTGTTTGAGTTGCGAAGATCCAGAAATCACAGTCGTTTTAATGAGGTGGTCTGTAGAATTTCTCTGACATGTGCTAGGATAAGATAAGCCCAGAGTTATTGCAGAGCCACCCCAAAGTCCCATTACTTGGCAGATTGTCTTGGCTGTAGAGTTTTGAGGGCAAATTATATTATTTGCTGTTCACTGTACAGATAAAATGAGTAGATAACTTTGTGTATAAGGATGATTTATTCTGTTCTGCGCTGTGTTTTCCTGCAACTGAGGAATAGTCACAGTTCAGGGTTTGTTTGAGTTTTTTGTGTTGCTTCTCATTTACACCCAGGTCCTTTTATATGGAGATACTTGAACCTCAGTAGTTTTATTTGCTTACTCTTTTAGCTGGGGAATTATTGGAGACTTTTCATAATTGGTTGTATGCAGGAAAATTCAAGGTATTTTTCCCCCAAATCTTGCAGCTTCTTTGCTGTGTTTTTCAGGTATGCCTTTTGCTGTTTTTATCCTTCTGCTGAACTCTGATTTTAAAAAAGTAAATGGGAAAGTTGGCCTTACCATATGTGTTTTGATGAATCTTTCCTATGATTATTTCCTGCAATTGGATTCCTGCAGCAAAGCCAGTGGGATCAAAATTCAAGACTTAATCGAGTTGTCTATGAAGCTAGAGAAACGCATAAAGAAATGAATTTTCTTACCTACAGCAATAGTGAGATTAGATAGATGAAGCAAGTGATGTGGTTTCCTGTTTACTTTTTGCATTCAAATCCTTACCCATGTGTTAGAAATTCAGCAAGATGCTTCAATGACTTATAGTTAATAAATATATATGTTATTTTTCTGCTTTGGCTGCAGGCTACTGACTCATACAATTTGGTCAAGTATATTTTCCCCTCCCTTGCCCTTTCGCCCCACCCCACCCTGCTAAGCAGCAGTTTCTTCAGGGCTTTTTTAGCAACGTGAAACAAGGTATTGCCGATGGGAAAAACTGCTCTTCTCCTTGCGGTTGTGCGTTCTGGGTGTTATTTTTGGGCAAAGCCTTAACACAAATTTGCATCTGGACAAGCAGTAGAATAGCCAGGCAGGTACCCAAAGGAAACTGCTTTGGGGAATGCACTCTGTCCCTGCTGTGGAGAAGCCTCTGCTGGCTGGCAGTTGCAGAAGGGATTTGAAGTTGTGTGGAGCAGAAAGCCTGCAGATTATTGTGTTCTGCTGGTGATTTCTCCCCCCTCCTTTAGAATCGTCCTGCTTGTGGCGTTGTGACGACCTGCTGAGAGCCGTGGCTGCTTGATCTGTGTGTGTTTTGAAGCAAGGAGGTCTTGTCTTTGATGACATTGTTGCAGCTGCAGCTTTGTGAGCTGCTTTGCCAGCAGCTGCCCTGAATTTTACTGCAGTAGCTTGGCTTCAAATTCCAGACTGAGTTTTCCAGTGAAATGTGACTGTCAGTAAAAAACATTCTCTTCAATCTTCTCAATACTGAAGAAGTCCAGTAGTAAGTGTGGGCTCAAAAATGTCTGTCTGAATAGTAAGACATTAATTTTGTGTTCCCTGAACCTTAATGTATAATTGCTTATCCTAATGCATATATATTGCCATAGATTTAATGCTAAATTTATCACAGATTCACTACTGGCTGATTTTCCTCATTTAATTTCTGTGTGTGAATCCCTCAACTTTAATCTACAATGGGAATTTTAGAAAAATACCTGTATTTCATGTGATATCTTTACTCATGACTTTTAGAATATACTGTTTCATCCTGTCACATCCTAAAGTCTCATTAAAATGGAAACCTGGCTGTTAAATCAAGTGTTCCTCAAAAACCAAGAAGTGGGATTTTTTCCCTGCTACTTCTGTCAGGGATACTCCAGTGTGTTGTTAGGGGACACTTTGCCTTCGATAGAAGTTGTGGCAGATGGTGTCACAGCTTCACAGGAACCTTCAGATAATCATGATGCAACTCCAGTCTCCTTGATATCTAGGTAGATTAATTACAGTGTCACTTATTATGTTATTTGTAGCCTCAGCTTTCCATATAGCACAGTTTTTCCACCTCCCAGCCTAAAGCAGTGATTCTCTGTCACGTGTGGTATCAACTACCTGTTACACTTCTTGGAGGCAAGGAAGTTGTGCTCGTGCTGCGTCCTCTGTTCATGAAGGATCACATTAGATACAGATGTTTAGAAAGCACCCATGGCAATGGAATAGCAGTTATACAACTGTGGTTTCACAGTCATGCACATTATTAGGGTATTTTTTTTTCAGTGTGTATACACGGCAAACACTTAGGATGCAGTGATTATTTCTATTTTGCATACTTATTCACAGATAATGCAAAGTACATGTTCGCAGTAACAAGAAAGATTGTTCTTATTAATACCTGTATTTGCTGTTTGCTTGTCAGTTAGGATTAATTAATACAGTTCTGTAGATATCATCTGGGTACTGTAAGGCAATTCTGTAAGCATGACTCAACATGAGCCCATCAGATAACATTTTTTATTTGGTTTGATAACAATAGCAATTTTTATGTGTAGGAAGATTGTTGCTGCTTTTAACCAAGCGTGGTTGCCGTGGATTAATTTGGAGCATGTTTGCATACTGACAAATGAAGCAGGTCTTTGCTACCAGATCTATCACCCAGCCCTGCACTCAGGGCTTTTCAGGAAGCATAGTCTGATAGTCTTCAGGCATTTTCCTGGAGAGGTGGCAGTTTGGGTTTATGAAGCTCCTCAGAAGCCCTGTGTAGTCTCTGCCAAGTCATTTGTAGCTGTATTAAAGCAGGATATGATAGTGCCCAAGACTGACCTGGTTACTTAAAACAGTTGGAGATTAAGAGAAAACTGTTAAGGACTTCTGTGCTCTATGAGCACTCAGGGTCTGACAAGCCTGGATAGAAACCAGTCTGAGTCACTTATAAACCCTTTATTTAGGTGCTGTTGTAAACTTCTAGTTCTTTTTTTCAGATCAGAGGAAGTGATCTGATGAATTTGGCCACATCGTGATTAGTCTTCTGCTTGTGCCTGCCTTGTGGAGACTAATTCAGTGTGTCTCAGAAGCTGTGCAGGCACTTGCCAGGGCCATACACTAACCATTTGTCAGTCAGAGATTTTGAAGATATTGTTTGTATGTGTGTCTGTATTTTTGTTTTAAGAATCTTGAATCTGTGACTTTAAACCACAACAATCAGATTGCTGGAGCAATCAGCAATTATAGTAGCAATTATGGTAACTCCTTATTTTTATTGTATGGCAATAGTCTATAAATAGTTTGGTCAAGAAACCCCATGTTTGTAACCTGTTAAGTACATAGGTCACTCCACAGATTTCTCATGTTCTAATGCACATAAATATTAATTTTTATTTTTGTGGGCTTAGAAAATGCCTATTTTTCACCTTCTACAGTAGTCTGAGCAGGTGCTGCAACCAATTTTAGTTCTTTTTCACTCAATCCAATTTCCTTGACTGAAAGCAAATTTCTTTCTTGCATTTATATGAAGGAAAGTTTGTATTTTCTTACATTCTTTGGTCCAGCTGGGAGACAGTGGAGATTCTGAGAGGTTTGACAGGGTAGTTTCCCACCACCTTCAGCAAACTAGGCAAATCTGTTTTAAAGATGTGTGCAACATATGGTATTATTTTAATGATCAAGTTCAGAGCATAAAACCCTTAAGGTTTAGAAGTTGCAGCATTATTTATTTAAAGGAAAAAAAATTTTTCACATGGCAATATAATTTATTAAACATCATTCTTTCCTAGAGCTTGTCTTGAACACTGATGACTTTCTAATGTGTAGCAGATACTGTATAAATTACAGCCATGAAGAACCTTGTTTTTATATACTTAGTAAGTGTTATCAATAGTAGAAATTCACAGGTGGACAGACAAAAATGTCCTGTCCTGGGATTAACTCTAAAATACGCTCTGCTGCACATATGTACCATATGGATCTGTTTTCCTTCTCATCCATTATAGAAATGAGAGGAAGTAGTTCATTGTTTCCTCATCCAACTCTCAGATTTGCAGGTTCTTCAAGGTAATAATTTTTCTATATGGTCTATTTAATGTGCTAGGCATTTTTTTTTTAAGCCTTTTGTTGAATCTGTGGGGAGAAGTTCTTGTTGGTGCGCTGAGAAAGAGTTCTGGACCCATGGTTTTACCAGAAAATATTAGCATGTAGCTGAACTTCTGCAGCTACAAAACCTTTCAGGATTGTGTCAGGCTCATTCACTGGAGTGGGTTAGTTGTGGAGAGCAAAAAAATCCAATTAAAACCTGTCTATGTATCAGAAAAATTCTACAAAGCAAACCCCTTGTCTCTGAATTTTCCTCAAAGAGGGGCATCTACCAATCAAGCATTGAGAACACACTGATGAGTGTTTAATTACACTGCAAATGTCTATTGGATTGGGTTTGTTGGCCAATATCCAGTACAGTGGAATCCTAGCCCTAAGCTGCAGTAGTGCTTTGCACCATCAACTGGAGCAGGAGGAGCCTGCAAAAGTTAAGCTTTTGATCATACATGAAAAGCCATTATTTTTTCAAAATACTTTGTCTCTAAAAATGTTTAGAAAGTATCACAGATTTAAAATGCAACCATTTATTCACTTAGAATTGAAGTTCAGACCATTGTTTAGAAAGACCATAACCGTGATTTATAACTCAGACTGATGTCAAAATGATTTTAAAATAATTACATATTGTTACGGATGTACATGTAATAGGATAAACAGAAATACCTAAAGGCAAATTCAGTTGCAACATCAATAGTTGACTCTAAGCAAGAAGTTGTGTTACATCTGGATTGACTGCTCCAGGAGCCACCCAGTATATTTTTAACATGTTGGCATTGTCAAGCAAGTCCCTGCACAGAGGAAGGAGTCTACTGACAGAATTTTTTTAGTAAATTATTTGTATGCATGAACAAATCAAGCATCGCTGTAATTTCTTCCTTATACTTAAGTAATGTATATTCCTTTAGTCTTTAATAATTAAGTACATAAGTATTTAGAAAAGCAGTGTGTCATCTTCAGCACTTTTGAATGTTGTTCTTCTCTCCGTGGACACATCCATCTAAGTGTTGATCAAACAGTGTTAAGTTAAAATGATAGAATAAAATGAAAAATTATTCCAGAGTCTTTTCCAGTAAAAATGGGAATTGTTAGCTTAGTCTGATATTAATTTTCTTCAAAAAAGAATGTTTAACAAAATTATAATCTGAAGTATGTTTGTCATTCTTCAAATTGTATTTACTTTCTTTTGTATTAAAGTTTTTTAGTTCATAAATTTATATAAAGAAAAACCATTTAGAAAAACAGCAAATTGAAATCAGTTACAGTTTGCAAACAGCAAACAGATGAAGCTTTAGTATATTTATCAGTAATAAAAATACTTAGAGAAATTAAGACTAAGTAAACTAGGATAAACTACTTTACCAATTATTACAGCAAAGCCTCAATTGCTTTTAACTCTAGTGTAAAAATGTCCTCTTTCTACTGAACCTTCCTCAGAGAGGGAACAGGAAATATATAAGAATGCTTATACTATGAGGTCTTTGAAAAACATGAGATTATGCCAGGCTGTTGTCCATAAGTAATTACCTGCAGCTAATCAATATTTAACTTCAAAGAAATGCCTTGGTGATGAATCATATTCAACAGCCAACCAGCAGCTATTTGTAAACACTAAATAATATCAGCCTTAGCATCAGCCTCACTAATTGAGACCTGCTTAACTCCACGTTCAGAACCCATTCTCTTCACACATCCATATCTATGTTTTCAATTCCCCAAAACATTCATTTTGCATTTGAAATTTCCTGCCTTTGCATGAACATGGTTTTCTTTGAGTAACAGGGATACTTTTAAGGATTTTAAGTCTTCCCCCACCGGCCCTTCCCCCTGTATGGATGAATATAAACGTAAATGTCACTGCTGGAATATTTTCTTGATGAAATTCTTTGCATTTTTCCTGGAAAAATAACAGGACTCAAAAACTTATTTCTGGTTTTATGATCTTAGGGAAACTGCTCTGCTTCATTACAATATAATGGCATTATTTTTTATTTATTTTGTCTGTGATCAATTACAAAAATACCAGTAATAAAAGTACAGTTAAAAGTTTTCTTCCTCAACATCTTTGCTCTTTTTTAATCTCTGGTCATTGCATGTGTTGAATTTCATGATAAAAAGAAGACTGCAGTTTTTACTCCTATTAGTATCACAGAGCCACAGTAGTGAGCTGAACTGCTATTGAATACATTAATCCTCTGATTATCATTTGAATTACAGGTAAATTTTGCAACATATATTTGAGTAAATGTAGCTACTATTTCTACAGCTGCAAATACATTTGGTATTGGGAAGTTGTATTATCTGAGAAATAATTTTGAAAAATACACTTTTAAACAGTTTTATGTTTATACAGACAGGAAAATTGAAGAGCCATATGTAACATTAGTTTTGTTTTCTTCACTTTTCTGGGTGAACTTCAGGCCACAGTGAGATTAATAACAAAATATACCTTTACTATGGTGAGATCAGGATTTCATCTCATATCCTTCAATGTTTAACCTAAAATTATGTTTTCCATGTGCTGTTTTAGAAGTTATTAGAAAGGGATAGTATAATTCTGACATACAGCAGTTATTTATAGAGTTCTGACTGGGTTTCTCCTCTAGTAATTTGAAGTATTTAAACAGGTTGGTGAATATTTAATAGAGGAAGATAAGTACGAATGCCATGAAAACAAACCTATTTGCAGGGGAAGATTTGGGGTATGCGCACACTCAGTTATTTGTGTAAGAAACTAATTTCTGCTTTAGGCATCACTCATGTAGACTTTCCTTCCATTTCACAGAAAATTTGAAAGGTAAGATAAATCTAGAAAAATGTAGACCTAAGAATAGTTGTTGACTTTGGTTTGGTTTGAGCTATGGGTGGCTGGAGTGATGCAGAGGAAGATGGGTTGACTTAAAGTAAAATAGAGCAGCCTGGGGTGAAAGCATTCTCCTGGTGGTAATACAGTGCCTTTTTTTTTTCATTTCCCAAGTCCAATTCTTGCATCCACTCAGGAGTTCTGCTGGAGCCTGTGCCTTTGGGTCGTGCCTTGCATGGCTCCAAGACACATCATCCTGCGTGGCCTATGGATCTGACTGAGGTGAGAGACCCCACAGGGCATCTCATCCAGGCATCTTTGGCCAGAAGGAGTGTGGAAATGCTCTTAGATCTGAGAAGTTGCCTGAAGCTTTAAAGAGAGGGGAACAAACAGCACTGAATGTCTTGGATGGTCCTGCAAGACTCTGCTTATTTTTGGTAAATGAAATGTCTGAAGGATAGTGGAAATTTTGGGAGTGGAATTTCAAGAAGTGTTTTTCCAAATCTCGTATATCCAGTTTCTCAGCAGGATCCATTCAAGTGCCTAGAGAGGCAACCTCTGGTTCTTAAGTAAGAAAAAACTGTACAGAGTCAAAAGATACTGTTGAGTAACTTAAAATAATGCATCTTTTGCAAAATTAAAGCTTTGGGCAAATTAAAGCTCTACCAACTGGACACAGTCTAAAGAATTTGGGAACTTTGAACTAATAGATTTCACAGAGTGAAAGAGAAACACTGACTAGCAATGACAACCGTGACAGTATGGTGTAGGAAATTGCCCTTCGTGGCAGATCTGAACCAACATAATGCATTTCTCAGCATCTACAGAATCAGAACAGTTGGGTTGGTTTGGTTCTGTGAATGCTCCATCCCAATTCATCCTAATTACATTTGCATATGAGTCACATTCAGTTTGAATTTGCCAGATGTCCATTTATGTTTGTTTAAACAATGAGATCATTCCATGAGGTGAACAGGACCTAAAAATATAGAGAGAAGACTGTTTGGAAAAGCGAGATTTAAAATATCTTATGTAATTTCCCATTTTGTGGTATATTATGCAAGCAGGAGCAGAGCAATGTGGAGGCACTCTTCAAAAAGGCTGTGTCCGTTGCTAACAGTTCATTAAACAATATATTACATAACAAAGCTTCGTTGGATTTGTTTCTATTTCCCAGCCAAGCCAATTTTCCCATTAACCAGCATGTCCTCCTTCTGAATACATTTGAATGTACCGTTTCCAAAGCCAGCATCATTTGTTGTTTCTCTTTTAGTGTGTGAAGATCACAAATCTTTTTGGATTGTTTCATCATTTACTGCAGCATGGGTCCTGCTCAAGGCAAAACATACCCATCAACTGAGCAAACAAGGGGGAACTGAATTCTCAAGTTTTTTGTTATTGAATTTACATAAACTTTTAACAAGCAATAAACTTTTCTTATGTTCAAATGGAGACTACCAGCTAACCACTTGAGTTCAACAAAGGCTCCTCAAAGGTGTACTTATTCATTTGAGACTTTTAAAAGCTTACTCAAGCCTGAAGAAGTTCTGGTTTGTTCACGCCGCAGCCAATCACTACACACATTAAACATTTACTTTAGTACTTGGTGAAATAAACTTAATCCTATACAATTTGAGATTGCAGTCTTGGTAAAGAAAGTTAACAGCAGCATATAAGAACACACATCTGGCGAGCTACTCTGGTCTCTTTAAAACAGAATTTGCAAGGAAAGGCTGCAGGAAAAGAAATTGGAGAGTTTGGCCAAAGCTCTTGGTCAAAGCTCAATAAAGAACTTTCTAGGAGTATAATGATATAATATGCAATAAAGGGAAACCACTAAAATTCAGTTTCATGCTGAGCTTCTCCAACTGATATACCTACCAGAAGCAACAGAATCTGATGACATAATGTGAGAATTATAATTATATTAATTAGAGAAAGAGGTATCTCATGTTCTTTCCCAACATGCAACAGATGATATTATGTGAACTGTGCTATATGTGTCCATTCGTTTCCCAAAGAAATATGGATCACAAGAGCAAAAAAATCTGCAAGCTTCACCAAGCAAAATGTTTTGGTCCAGAAGATAGGAAGGAGGCAAGATACTTTTCAAATCAGAGAAAATGCACCAGCACAACAGTGGGGTTTTTTTGTTCATTTGTTCCAGACTCTTCTAGATATAGCTTGTTTAGAGAGTAGTTTGCCGTTTCTTCTGTTTTCTTGTTAGTAGCAGCTGTTACTTGAATACGTCAAGAACAGACTTTTCTGACATTTATTTGAACTAGATCTGCTTTATTATCTGTTGTAAATCGGTGGGTTCTCATCAGGCTGTGTATGGAGCTCTAAGGCCTGCTTATGCTGAGAGATGCAAAAGTTTGAACAGAGGAAAATTTGCAGAAGTAGAAGCACAAGCAGACCATGTTGGATGGGGCTCTAAGCAAGCTGGGATAGTGGAAGGTGCCCCTGCCCACGGCGGGGGGTTGGAACTGGATGATCTTTAATGTCCCTTCCAACCCAAACCATCCTGTGATTCTATGCTTCTCTTACTGAAGGAGAATTTTAAGACTGTGTGGTGTTTAGAAAATATGTGTGTGTTCTGCTGGTGACTAGATTTGATACATTCACCTCTGTTGAAACAAATTGCCAAAATATTCTAACTACCCAGTTTTGCATAAATTAGAGGAACTCACGGAGCAGCAAAGCACCGAGTCATAAAAATATTTCCCTTTGTATATTAAATCACAGCACTGCAACTTTATCCTGAGTGCATTTTCAAAGTGAAGTGGGAAGCTGTCGCTACCCTTACCTTGCATTCTGTGTTGATATTTTAAAAAGTAGTCTATCTGTTATAAAACAAAATGGGCATTCAAGTGACTGTTACAGCAACTAACTGGACTGCTGATTGATAAACAGATCAGTTTTTGTTGAAAGCTGTAATTAAAGCTGTGAGTCCAAGATATATGTCAGGATATATTTTTTTAAAACAACTTTCTATTTGCCATTGCATATGAACTTGTGCACAATAGTCTGACAGAAGTGCTGGACTTCTTCAAAATTCCATTTCTTCCTTTCCCTCGAGTGGCATAACTCTTATGGCATATTAGCCTTGTACCACTACCTTTCAGTCTCACCCTATGTCATCATTATATGAGTATTTGGTCAAATTTGTGCTGATTAAAGGATAGTCAGATTGAAAACATCTTTCAGTTGTGATAATACTTGTTTGACGTTTGAACTTCAAAATTCAAATGGAAGGAATTTTGCAGTGCATTTTATTTATTAATTAATGTTAAAAAAAGTTCAGTAAACCGTATTTTTGTCATTTATATGATATAACCTGCCAAGTCTTGCTGTGGTGTTCTTACCTTTTTCAGTGGGCAAGATGTCTATACTGCAAGGATATTTATATGTATATATATATATATATCTCTATACACACACACACACACATAAATATATATATTTCACGTTGTTTGGCAGTAGGAGATAAAATGTAGGAACAAACAGAGTAAATAGCATATATGATGACTTTTCCTCTGGGAACTGCTTAAACATGCTGCCATTTAGAGTAGCAGTAGGCTTTGAGTTTTTGAATATGAAGTCATATGTAGTGATCACTTTAAACCTGAAGCAGTATTTTTTATAGAAACAACAGTTGTAATTTCTGTGGGGATTTACCTAGCATGGCAGCTAGGCTGTTTAGCATTCTCAAGTAGTTTGTGTAGAATTTGACAGCTTCAAAGTTACTTTTAGCCTTGTGTACATTTCATTTTGGAGAAACTCAAATACTCCATTGATAAGTTGTTATTAAAATGCACATGTTGAAATTACTTAGGTTCTTTAGTTGTTGAATTTTTGTTGTTGAATATGGTTGGATTTTTGCTGACAAACCCTGGCATTTGTTTTCAGGTTTTCTTAAAGTTGAATGATTTTTTTTTCTTTTATTTCAACAGCTTGATGAAGTTATCCGTCAGAGAAATCTGCATAGTTTGGAACTTTTCCTTTCATGTGCACAGAAACAGTTAAATGTTTTATTAAAGGAAGAGCCAACCCCAGAGGAAAAGAGAGACTGACATTCTCAGTACTGCTGATACAGTGTGATTTGTGAAGCTGCAAATCTCCATCCAGCAAATGATGAATATATTCCAATCTTTTTGGATTGTATCATTGAGTCAAGATTGATTTGAAATGCTTGATAGAGATGTTTGTGGATGACATTCTTACATTTATTTATTTATTTTACTAGTGTTACCAGATAGCAAATATGAGAGGGAAAAAATCCTTGGGAAAAAAATTTGTTTTATTTAGGATTTGTTTTATTCAGGATTTTGCTTTCATTATATTTTCTAGTAGCTCATGGCTGAAGTTCTAGATAACTGCAGCAATTATGAAAATATTTCCCTGTTATGTCTGTTTTAAATTTGGCATCATATGGTAATGTGATTCATCATAATTTTTGATATTTTAAAAAATGGAGACAAACATTTAGTTGGTTATAGATACAAATCCGTCTCTATTTCCAAAGTATCTGCCCAAGTCCATTGCCTCAGGTGAGCCTGAGTAGTGTACTATTTCCTGCTGCTTTCGATGTATAACAGAAGAATCAGTACTGAAACATAAGAGTGTTGTCAGGCATTTGTTAAGTCAATTATAAACAATTTATAAACAACAGCTCTAGGAACAGAAAAAATTAAAAGCAAAACAGTGCATCTGTTTAGGGTAGTGCAAAATGTTGCCATGACCAATGTATAGTATATATTTTATATCTGTTTTGCAGAGCTAGTTCAATTCCAAAAGTCATTTTCTCATGAAATTGCGATTAATGTGACTGACCTCAGTTTCAGGAAGAAGATGTATGTAATTATGTGGAGACTGATACTGCACTGCCTCAGTGGAATTTCTGACAGAATAAGGAGTGCAGCTTGCTGACCTCACATGCCCTTTCTAAGTGCATTGAAGGAAGAAGAAAAACTCCCCACTGACATTATTGGACTTTGGATCACTCAAAGGTCTTTCTAGTCTTGCTAACAGCAGATGGAGTGGAATTTCTGTGCCTGCACTCTATTGATTGTAGAATTGGGGCCTTAGTTGTAGAAGAGTTCTGAATGAAATAATGGAAAATAAGTGTTCATGCTTAGGTATGTAAATAAACTAAGAACGATCTCTCTTACGGTGAGCTTATGGGCATTTTTTTAGTGTGGTTCTTGCTATTCGGAGGTGTTTTGGGGTTTTTTGTTAAGCTGATTTCTTTCCATCAGCACTTTTCATAAATTACTTTCTTATAGCAATAAGGAACACCAAATGGTTGCATATGTATTTGGCAGTATGAAATATGTATTGCAGAAAGTTAAGGTTTTTATTTAAATCGTTTTCTGTGCTTCATTTTTATAATCAAACCTAAAGGTTTTCTCTTTTGTATACATAAAAGGTTGACTGAAGAAGTAAATAGTGTTGGTTTTACTAGATGATGACCTTCCCCTGCAAATTCATTAAAACCCTGTGGTTTTTTTGATACTTGATTGACTGATCAGTTTCCATTTTTTCGAGCAGACGAGAAAATCCTTTAGCATTAGTGATTCCCCTGCTCATTTTCTGTTCCTAAACCAGTGAAATTTTTGTTTCCATAACTGCACCAAAGATGACATAGATGTCCCCATGGGGTTTTTTTGAATGTAGAGGTACTGTAAAAGGAAATTGATTGCCTAGTGCTTTCTCACAATGTATGTTTAATTGTGGAAATGTAGTATGAGCAGATTTCTAAGTGAACTTCTAGGTTTTGTTCCAGGCCTGTACATGAAACAATATTCTTTTTTTACTGAAGACATCCAAGTGGTCCCCTTCAAAGCAGAGCCTTAGGTGTCTATCAGCCTTCTCCTAATAAAGAGATTTGTATTCTGACTTGCAACACTATGTAAAAGCACTTTTTGGAGAAGCTTATCATTCGGGTCAGTAAGGTTTCACTGGCAACTGTGATGTATTTCCCGTTAGATCATGTGTTGTTTAATTTCAGCTGTTGAATATTGTGATTGTCACAGAGAACTGTAGTTATTTTTTTCTTACCTCTGACAGTCTTAGTCCTTTGATCTTTCTCCTCGCCCTACAAGCAGAATTACAGACTAGACCACAGACATGCAAGACCAGATTGGGAGCTGGGGTTACATCTGGAACTCCAGGTCTCAGAGAAGAAATTTACTTATACAGCAAAACCAGACCTATTCAGTAGGTGAGCTTTGCAGTATACAGGAATTTCCATCTTCTTCATACTGTATCCAAAGCTTGAAAGCTTAGGGATATTTTTCAATATTTCTATCTAACCATAGGAGAATGCAGTTTGTGGAAATTTGGGACAGGGGAATCACTGAATTATAGAATTGCCTGGAATGGAAGAGACCTTAACGATCATCCAGCTCCAACCCCCTGCCATGGGCAGAGACACCTTCCACTAGACCAGGTTGCTCAGAGCCCCAGCCAACCTGGCCTTGGACACTTCCACAGATGGGGTAGCGCCAGCTTCTCTGGCCAACCTGTGCCAGGGCCTCACCACCCTCACAGAAAGGAATTCTTTCCTAATATCCAATCTGAGCCCACTTTCTCTCAGTTTAAAGGCAGGGACAAGTTTGCAAAACCCAGTCTGTCTTCTAGAAGTTGACATCACTTTTTTTTTAAAATTCTTTTTTTTATTCCCACATACAGACTGGAGAATGACATAAAAGAGAAAATAGCATGAAAATAGAATGTTATATGTCTGTGGAGTAGAACTTTATCTGCTTCTGAGGCCTGGCTGATAGCATTAAATTTTGGCAAGACTGTACTGGGAGGAACAAGAAACCCTGGAACTAATCCTCAGAATCGAAATGCAAGAACTAGAACATCAACAGAGTTCATCGAATAAACATTTTATCTTTATGGTCACTGGTTAAGTGTTCATGTCAATTTTGCTGCATTAATTTTCCAGAAGATGACTGGTCATGGTGATACATGGCCAGTCTCTATTTTTGTGGCAATAATTTAAAAAATTCCATTACTTAAACATCCCATTTTTTCATTATGATCATAAATTACATATTTAGAGCATGATTGAGAAGCACTGGCTCTCAGGAAGTCAGCAGGAATTCTGCTGTTGGCTATTTGTAGCTCAATATGTCTTCCACATTTTCTGTAATTTTGACCACGATGAATATAGCGCACACAGTTCTGTCATTGTATGGTTCTAGAATTATACCAAGACATCAAGAACAGAGTTTATGATCAGTTCCTTAAAGAAAATGTCAGCACTTTTTCTGTTGGTAGTGTCCTGGAGAAGAATGAGCTGTTGGCTTGAGATGTTGGTGAGGGAGGAACGTGTGTCTCACTATACTGCTGCTAAGAAGGTCTCCTCTCAGAAAACAGGATGATGTGAGAATTTGAGCTTCAAAATTACATCCAAAACCCCAAAATAAAAATTAAAAGAAAATTAAGTTAAATTAAAAAATAGACGTTTATACTTTTTAAAACTTGGAAGCACTTCAAGGTTGACATGTTGACACCCAAGTACATTAGTCTGACAAATGTCAGTAGAGGTTCCTGAGCATCCTGAGCGGAATGTTTTATGAGCATCTCTGGAGCTTACTGGGGATACTACTGAATCAGGATGATGAACATATTCTTGCTTGATTGCTACACTAGTATTAAAAGCAAAGTTATATACACAATGGAGAAGTCTTTACATGTCTGCCAGATAAAATGGAAGAGGATCCAGATGTTGTGTCCAAAGATAATGTATCCTCTAATAATCTTCTTGGGAATCAGAAATGTGTTTCCTTCTCGGATGAAATAATTTTTCATTTGCAGAGATTGGAAAAAAAATTCCGGTAAGCTCCACACAATAAGTGCAGAAGGTCTACAAAGGACTGATGGTTACACAAGAATGACAAGACTACTCAGAAGAATACAGATTATCACAAGCAGGATGAGCATCAAGTTGCACTCAATTTGACTATATCAATATGTCATATAAATGTCATAGTCACAATGTGTGTGCACATTTTCAACACAATTTTTCTTCAACAAAGTTTTCAAAGAACAGGCGAGTTGAAGGCAGCCATGACACGGTCATTCTCCACAATATTTAAAAAATACTTGATGATTGATTGACTGTATGTTGAGGCCAAATGTTAATACTTATTTTGAAGCATAAGCATCCAGAAGTTCATGCTGGTTTTCACAGAGGAATCATATAACTCAGTTGTCTGTAGCAATTACATGTTTTGATCAACTTTTTCCACTTGGTTAAACTGCTAAGTGGATTAAAGTCTTTTATATCCCTCGTATACACTTGGTATTATGCAAAATTTAACTATGACCATGTCCAGCAAAAAGCTTAGAAATTTCAGTTAACAACTTTAAAAAAGGTTTTCTATATTATAGCAAGAGTTGCTCCACACTTCACAGACTTTCTGTTGCTGAGCTCAGTGAAATGAATGCATTTTTCTTTTAAGAAGGAAAAACTGGACTGCAAACTAGTTTGGTTTTATTAATCAAGAAATCCTGAAAGAAAATCAAGAAAAACTGTTGGTCAGTCATGTTTCTCACAGTGCTCTGAAAAAAATACATACTGTTACGAAATCGTCCAGAAGTCAACCAGAACAGATGTGTTTGCTGACTTTGCAAGTCAAAGTTTACTAGTGGATTTTACTCCTGCTGTTAAATAGCAAGGCCAGGACTTTGCTCATTGTTTCTAGCTAATGCCTTGCCTTCTTCACAATGGAGCTTTGAGGGAAAGTCAGCTATACCACCCTCAGAAAGGACTCTCATGAAGAAAAACACTGAAAATTATCCCAGTCGGGAGTCCAGCTGGGAACATGGTGCTTCCATCTCCAAAGACACCATCCTGTCAACTTCTCTAGCCAAATTTATCATTCTACTCCAAATTTGCAGGGGGAACTCCCCCACTTTACATGGATTGTAATGTTCTGAGTCATGGAGGGAAATGTTTTAGCACACGTGCACAGTGAGGATACATCTGGTACTCAGCAGTGGTTCCTGACATGCTGTGCTAAAGTAATGTTGAATTTTCTGTAGCTGCCTTTTGTGCATCATGTTAAACTCACTTCAGATACTATACTGAAAGAAAACTTGGAAAGATCTTGAATTTTTTGTTTCTTTTTTATTAGTGAAAATTTCTGCTGTGTCTTTGCACAGAGAAGGAGGAGGTTGGCAGTAGTGCAAAACTTTTGTCATTCTAGAGGCAGGTGTGGCGTGGATCTTACCGCACGTCTTCAAACACAAGTGCTTTCTCCTTAATGCTTAAAATCGGCTGATGGGACAGAATTCTTCCTCCTCAATTTAGGAATTTGGTGGTTTTTTGCAGAAGTGGTATCACGTATCATTCAACTTTAGGTTCAGATTTGGTAGCAATGTGGTGTGTGCGGTTCTTTTGACAGGTTTGAGGAATTGACCACTTTCTGCCCTTGTTTTTTCCTCTCATTAAATGGCCTGTAAACTAGTGCCCCAATAGATATGTGCTTGACAATGCTAGAAAATCCTAGTCAAACATTATCATCAAATATACCAAGATCTTCATGTGTTTGGAAAAGTCACAGTGTGGCTTCATTCATTTTAATAATAAATAATCATGCTTTTTTATTGTGCTTTATGGTTTTGAACTCCGTAACCATCAAGCTTTCCACTGGAAATGCGAGTGCTGGAAAGTCTTTTTTCCTTTTTATGAGATCTGAGATGTTCAGAATCACAAGAGGTATGGTGTTAAAGAAAACATCAAATATTGTAAATTGTGTGATAAAATCACCAGGGAAGTAGCCATGGCTGGAACATGGCTCCCCTGAAGAAGGGTGTCACACTTCTGCCCCTCTTCTCCTGTCCTGCTGTTAACCTCAGTTACTCGGTCATCACTTCACTTGCCCCTCAGGGCTAATTCGTAGGGTGGCTTTCCAGTGATGCCATCTTCATTTGGGATCCTACAGTCTTCTGGTGCCAATGAGACAACACAAGCATTGTGCCATTCTGTCAAGTTGCCCTACATCATGTAACCTCAAAACTCTCAGCAAACATTTTTTATTATGATTATACAGAAGAAAACGTCACAAGTGTCACTGCTGTAGGATACACTAGAAAACAGAGGGACTTAACTTTGTGTAAAAAAAATTGACCAACTGCCTCTGCTGCAGCTCCCGGAGCAGTAGCCTCTGTGTTTCGAGTGTGGAGTCCTCACTAGTTCCTGTTGACAGTCAGCCACAAATGTGAATAAAATCATGCAGACCCTGTACTAATCACTCCCACATTATTTGGCTCATTCCCTACAAAGCTGACAGGTTGCTAGGCTGCTTGGATGCAGATAAGGCAAAAACATGGGAACCGACATGTGCTCCATGCATCAGATTTCTGTCAATGGTCCTGTTTACAGGAAGGTTTCTTCCCATTAGAAATTCCAAGTCTTACCTCATTCCAATACACAGTAAAACAAGATAAAATGTGCAGAGCTTAAATTATCAAAGTATATATTTGCAGGATATGTGACTTAAATCTCAGGAATTTGATTTCAAATGTGATTGCCAATGAATAGAAGGAAAGCTTTGTACTGCTGAGGAGAAGTAGTAATTCTTTTCCCTATCAGTTATCCTGTGGATATACCTAATATAAGGTTAAAAACAAAGAGCATAAATAAAAGTGGCTAATCACAGGTTCTCAACAGACATAAACAGAAACTGCCAAAGCTTATTTTGTCCTAATAAAGTTCATTAAAACAAAGACAATGCAATGGAGTTTGACCCACTAGAGCACATAGAGTGTGCAATTCATACCCTGAATTGACTAGAAAAGTACTAGAAAATTACTGGTTCTCATTGTACAAATCAAGACCAAAAGGCTTTGTGTCTTTCAATGGAAAAAAGAGGAAAATTGTGGAAGAATACTGATCCATCAGCATTGTAAGAAGATTTAATTTAGTCCTGTAAGTAATTAATGCTTTAATATTAGAATAAGACTGAGTTAATAATGTGAAGTATGAATATTCTTTTTTCCAACACTGTGATATTTGACATATAAGATACTGTGCGACATGAATAAATGGCCATGCTGGAGAATCATTTTTATTGTCCTGTGAAGTAGCTCTGCTGCTATGCTTTTTCCAAGGAGAGCAGCATTGCAGAAAGCAAAAGGAAGGTGGAGCAAACAGCTCATCGTCATTAGCTTAGAGGAAAACTAAAAAACAACTAGGTAAACTTGCATAGAATAATCAGGGTTTTAGTGTTCCCTGAGAAAGGCCTGTTTTCACCACTTCCAGATCAGGCCATGGATTGCCATGATAATTCTGAGCCACGTGGATTTTACTCATGTATGAGGTCCGCTCATTTCAAAGTGAATTTAGTATCTGAGAGTTACCTGTCAAGCAAGAAAAAAAAGCAATGAGTGAAAAAAGTGATCTTGAGTTATCAATATACAGAGGCTATCAAATTTCAGGGCTAGTTAAAACTGTGTTTATTTCCTTAAACCAAGTAGTATCAAACAATAAAGAGAAATGAAGAGCATCCAAGAAAAATTTGCCTAAACATAAAGACAGTCCAAGGCCCAAAAAATGGCACAGGCGAAAACTGCACTAAACATGAAATTAAAATAACAAGGCTACACATTTATAACCAAAATAAGAAACACGCTGCTAGTGTTTGAAAAGAAACAAATATAAAAGCTCTTAATAATTTGCACTTCTACAAATTCTCCTCATTCTTTTCAGCAAAATGCAGATGAATAGATCAATGAATCCACCTGCAGAAGTTAGAGCTGATTGAGAACAAAAGGTGAACTTCTAGATGCTGGAACCTGGAGCTTTATAATAATAAAATAATACATACTGTACTGGGTGTTGGTGTCAAGGTTTTGGTGAAGGGGAGCTGCAGAGACTGCTTTGTGCCAGACACAGCCAGGGGGTCCCCACAGGGGAATTTGAGCCTGGGGAAAAACACGGGGACAGGGAGAGAAACTTTTTAAATTTTTCGGTTTTTTCTCACCCTTGAACTCAGTTTTAATTGGCATCAAATTAAATTCATTTTCCCCAAGATGAACCTCTTTTGATGACAGTAAGATGAGCTCCCTGTACCCTGCCCCAAAAGCTTTTTCTTCTTGTTTTTCTCCCTCTGTTCTGTTGAGAAAGGGCAGTGCGCAAGCAGCTGGGTGGGCATCCAGAGCCAGCCAAGGACAACCCACCTGACGTGCTGACACTGGAGCCTTGGTGACAACTCCCTTAAGTGGATCCCCACTCCAGTGGTGTCTACAGTACCACATTGGAAAACCAATGCGAGTCTCCCATAGCTCTTTCCTCATCTCACACTGTTGTTCTATTGCCATCAGAAGCTGGGAGAATAAAAACAGGGGAAGGAGAGAGAAAGGGCATAGTCTAGAGGCAGAGGTTGGCATGCAGTGCCAGTGCCAGTGCCAGTGCCAGTGCCAGAGGAGGCACTGCTCCTTCTTCCCAAGTCCTTCCTTCCTCAGCACCCATTTCCTGATAAGGGTCCCGGCAGCGCAAGAGAATGGCAAACAGAAAGTTGGGTGAACTCAGCCAACATTGAGATATTCTGTCCTGAGGGTCAGAAGACTGGATGAGAGAAGACAAAACAAGAGAACAGCAAAGTAGCTGATAAGAAAGTAACATGCAGCACTGGGAGCTGACACCAGAGAAGTCAGCAAAGCAGGGAGTGGACTAAACACAAGAGCGCAAGGGTGGGATACTGAAGATCACAGAAATCTTGGAGTGAGTAATACTGAAAATAATGAAAATGGTCGTTATGATGCCTTAGGATTTTAGCTTTTATATTTTTCATATATTTGTAATCCTGCAATTCTTTAGTGTATAACTCTGAGCTCCATATAGAGTGTTAGCAACCGCTTTTGCCATTTTGGTCAGACACAACAATTCCTCTCTAGGCCTGAGAATCAAGGACACCTCACTGTCTCAGGCCCCAAGAAATGCAAACAAAAATGAGTTGAGGGGAGCAGACTAAGAGAATAGGACTCCACTGCCTGAAGCTGTAATTGGACAATGAACCTCTGAGATGCAAATGGACAAAACTTCTATCGGTTCAAAAAACATATGACTGTGTCCATCTTGGGTGTAGTCTCTGCGAGACTCCTGCACTGCCCAAGGTGTACCCTGTGAAGGCCTTTTAATAAATACCTACCCTTTATCCTTTCACTCTGTCTAGCCTCTGTTCCAAGGCAGCCTCTACAAGGCATCAGTTAGTGAGAGAAAGTCTTGACAAGGCTAATCAGATAGAAAAAACAAATAGTAACCCATTGAGATGCAGAACTCAGGTTGGGGTGGGGACAGGGAGGCAGGAGACCAGGATGAACTTCTGTGTAATATTTGCTTCCACACACACACTATTAAAGTTTGAGAGTGGTGCTGAAAGGGATTTAAATAGAATTGATTTCCTGAGCTTGTAATGAGTCTATGCACTTTGGGTTTGGCTGAATTATTTTCCATTTTTATTCCTTTTTTTTTTCCACAGGAAGAAGTAATAATATTTTCAAACCAAGTGTAGTTCTAGTCCAAATCAGTTTTAAGATTCTAGTTTGGGAATGACAGGATCAAATTCTCACAAGCCTTCTCAGGAGATTATGGCCCAGCAAAGATTAAGATATTTCTGCTGTCTTGATCTGGATCCAGAAATTCTTTCCACTTCTGAGTCTGCTTTCCACTGAGTGCTGCTAAGGTGTATTTGAATCAGAAAAGTAGACTCCGAGCAGTTGTTTTTCTCTCTCCTTTGTCCTCTTCTCTCCTCCCATGTCCTAACCCCCAACACTCACAAAATTTTCACTGCCTCCTGTTTCTACCTGGCTGCCAAAAAAAAAAAAAAAGGAAAACAAAAACGTCACAGCTCACCCTTCTGGTTTTTTAACAAGATCAGATCTTGAGGCTTTGGGTTTGTCTCATGTCTATATGAGGTAAAACCACTCAGCTTTTTTTTTTCCTCCAGCCTTAAAACCTGATGTTGCTTTGGGTTTGTGGTAAAAAGGAGATTAATGTCCACGTGTATTCTCAACAACAAATATTCTCTTTTCTTTTGCATTCAGTTTTTTTCCATTCGTTCTGCAGAATCACATGACCTACTGGGCTGGATTGATAGCCAGTCTTAAGCCAGTATGTTTTTTTCCTATGCTGTTAAGTATCTCTGCTGACTTCTGTTTTCTGATTTGTTTTTGGATTGCCATGATATGATACTGTCAAGACAAATATAATTGTCTGTTTGATTTTGTTTTGGTTTGTTTTTTGGTTTTTTTTTGCATACTGTCAAAATACTGCACAAGGTGGTCCTCAACTTTCCAGGCAGGAAGCACCAATATCCACACATGCACATGGAGATCCACACTTACCCATCACAGATGTTGTCACATTGAGCTGATCGTGCAGCCTTGTTTAAGAAGCTGTAGTTGAAGGCAGAGGAGGAGTTTTGCAAATCAAAGCTTGACTGCAGAGTTGCTTGCGCAGTGACTCACTGAGCAGTCACTGTAAACAAATTAATTTGTGCCTCAGTTTACTGCACTGTAAAAATTAAGTGTCATTAAAGTGTCTAGAAGCTGAAATGCCATTCTGAGAACATACTGAGGTGCTTTCTAATTCAGGTGACCACTGGTTAAGTGATGTCTTGACTGTATCTCCCCTGAGAAATAAACAAATTGGTGTTTGGAAAGTTGCCGTTGCCAGCAGCCATGTACTCAGAACATTCCTCCTTCTCCACCATCTCACTTTGTTTGTAAGGAACTTTTCAGTTGTTTTCTTTACAGTGGAAAATGTGAAACACAAAATAAGCATGGAGCGAAAAAGATTGCTAATGAATGCTAAGGAAGGTAAAACTGTTGGGTTTTTTTTAGGAACTATTTCCTCCATAAAAAATCTGGGCCTTCTTTTTATGGGAGGAGGTAAAAAGCAAGGAGTTGGGAGCGAGGGTGGGGGGAAGGTTGCATGTGGTTGTAATGATTAAATGTTAGCTTTGCGCCTATTTTTTTGGCCTGCTAGGAGCTGTGTACCATGGTGATACATAAACAAGAAGTGACCAATTATTCATGTGAGAAGAGGCTTCATGAATCACAGGGAAACAGTAAATTATGTGGAAAAGCACATTTCGCACTCTTTTCAGGATCTAATTGTGACAACATGGAATCGGTATAATAACCATGCACATTCCTTTTAGTAAGATATGGGGGTGAGTGTGAAAAGGGGTTCTGATAGTACTGGAATGATTTGCCATAAACCTTTCTTCTCTTTTTGCAGAGAAAAAAGCCTATTTTAGCTGCCTGCTCCTGTGTGCCTCACTGAAGTATGTGCCAGGCGCATAAACGAAGCCCTGGCAGAACTGGCCAGCCTGGAGAAGGTCAAGCCCTGAGGAGTGTGTTGTTTGTTAGGAGAACACCAAGGGGAAGGTGCGTGCGGTGCCACCAGTTAGCTGGAGATGAAACAACTATTTTAGCAACGCAGCATCTCTGTCCACTGGCACGCATTTTTGCTTCTTTGGTGGCACACTGAAAGGGAGGAGTTTTTCCAAACTGTCTCCTCCTGGAAGCCAACTTGCATTGCATGGGTTGTTCCTCATTCGAGGGACTGGAGTTCCAGCCTCCCACACCGAGTCCAGTGGCACAAAAACCCTCCCACGCTTGCAGCCTGATCTTGCAATCAGCTCTACCTGAGGGCAGAGCTGTGCAGAGTTGAGTCCCTTTGACTTCGCTCGGTCTCTGGGATGGCGCTTACATCGACCAGCCCCAGACAAGGCCGCGGGTCGGGGGAGCTAATGCTGAAAAATAGCTTTTAGGTAGGAAGTAACTGTTTTTCCTTCTGCTTCCAATGACATCACGTTGGTCAAAGTCCATCCTTGCCTTCGCTGCCTGGGGCTGCTTGGCTTCATGACCAGCTACAGAAATACATCACCTGTTTCTGGCTAGTTACAACAGGCAGCCTGACCAAACAGTGCAGCGTCTCCAGCAGTGTCAGAGCTGTTTGGTTCTCGGGTGCTTTGCTGGTGTAGGGCTGTGTAAGCAAACACAGGAATTGCTGTGCCTGCACAAAGCCTTTGGCACAGAATGCAGTCTGAGGAGCATCTGCCACCTGGAAAGCCAGGCAGCAAATCTAACACGAGAAGAGTTCGTGATTCTGAAAGGTCACTCCACTGACTCGTTGAGAAAAAAACCCTTAGCAAGGGCCTTAATAGTACCTTCCCATTAGCAGCTAGAATCCAAAGAATGAGGTCAGAATGGACATGGAGTATGTAGCACTTGAACCCCATCATTTGACTTAAAGCGGTAAAGAGAAAAGAAATTATTTTTGACCTTAAATCAGAATGCTAAGAGTTAGTAACACACAGTTTCTGGAGGCCCTCACACTGAAAAATTCATGTGCAGAGGTGCAGGCATAGAGAACTACATGTATAAAGGATAATCAGAAAGGGGCCAAAGTACATAGGTCCTACTTTCAGCCTGTCTTCAGAGACGGGACTTCTCCCTCATTCTCTGTGCATCAGATGGCCAGCCATGATTTTGAACAGCAGGGGTAAAGTTCCTACAGTCAAAGGAAATTAACTCAGAATTCACACTGATTTTGTTCTTTAGTGCCTTTGCACAGGATGAAACGATTGCACAGGGTGACAGTGACAGGACTAGACAATCAGTCCCCTGACATCCTTTGAGCTTAGAGTGGCTGATGAGAAGGAGTGAGAGGAGGGGCTGGTTTGTGCTGCAGGGGAGGAGGCCTGCTGCCGAAACACTCCTCACATCAGAGGTGCAGGCCGGTGTGTCGTGCCCCAAACAGGGTAAAAAAGAGCCATGGTGCTCACAGTCTCTACTTTGCTTTTTGTTCTTTATCACCATTCACCAGGTGCCATGTCACATTTAATATTTTCCATTTGCTTTTAGCCAATATGGTCTGGTACTGCTCAACAGCAGAAACCTGTTGATTCTGGACTGCTAACTACTACTGGCTGGCACACCAAACTGTAGGGTGACTGAACTGTGGTGGAAGACAGACAGAATTGTTTCCAATGTACACCTAAGGAGGCCCTCAGTAAAGCAAACATTGATTTTGGAGAAGGGCTTTTTATTTTTTTTTCTTTACCTATCTACTGCCAGCAGGCTGTAAATAGGATCCCTATATTTTTCCCTGTTGATACTAACCCACATTGGAGCTCATCAGCAGCCTGCAAGCCAGTAGAAGTTGCTGAGCACTGCTAGAAGCCACACACACCTCGGAGCAGATGAGGTCTGTCCCAGCTGTCACGGACTGGTTACAAGGAGTGAAGGCACTGCGGGCAGCCCTGCAGCCCACGGGTGGCCTGTGACTGCTGGTTCACTGGGTTCATCTTGCCTTCATGGCCTAACTCCTGCTATTATAAATCATATAGGTACGAGTTTGTTCCTGGAGCAACTTGTTTGCTTTATTTATTTGGAAAATTTCAGTAACTGCACTCACCACAGCCTCTTTTTCTGCCGCTGAATTTGCCATAACTGGGGCTCGCTCAAGAATGCTCCGTCTTAACAGTGTGTGATTTCCCCTCATGATTTCTGAACCACATTCGGAATAGATGTGCTGGTAAAGTGTGGTAAATACATTTCCAGATAAAGTGATGGTATCTCAGAAATGACCCACTTCTCTAGAGACAGAATGCCACAGATTTGAGGCACCCTCAGACTAAAAAGGAGTTGGAAATCTTGTCCCGTTTCCCTCCTCCCCCAATTTTAAGATCAGTGAAACATTTAGAACAGAAAACAATTTATTTTTAGTACAATCACACAGTCACTTCTGGTTTTATTTATATTTAAATTAAAACCAGCTTCTAGCCCTTCAGCTAACCCAGAATGCTAATGTTATTTAAGAAAAGGGAAAAAGAAAAAAAAGAAACAAAATAAGAAAAAGTTTAAAATAGCGAAGTAATTAGTTTGGACGTGGCATCCCACACTGAGAGGAAACAACAGCACCCTGTGATGGCTACAGGCTTTAGAAAATTGGTGGAAAAACTAGTCAGATGTGCTGTGCATATGTAGAAGGGCATGGGGTACAGGAGGCACGTGTATGCTAGATGGCAAATAAATAGTTAAAACTGTGCTTGGGCTGAGTCAAATGCCCAGTGGTGCCTGTTTGGAACATTTTCCTTTGAGTCATTTTGTTTGAAATGTAATAAATGGCTGGTCAATCTGTTGTTAGAGCCTCTGTAGTTGTTGCCTGGAATATTATTCCAAAATGTTTACTCCACAGAGGTGTCTCATGAGCGGTACCTCTTACTCACATCTGCCACTTTTTTTAGGAGGGGTAACTTGAACTTGCTCTTTATTTTTCACTCACATCTCACAGATGTTCAGACCAGCACGGCTGTTTCCTTCAGTCACCCTGTCAGTGCATATGCATTTCCAAGGGGAATTTAGGGACAGATTTAAAGGTGATTGAAGTGAGCAGAAAGAAAACTTGAAGTCAAGTATATTCATAATTACAAAATGTTTCCAGTACAACCAAAGTGCTTGGGAAAAAGTGAAAAGATCAATGACCGGTCACAGGGAGGTTTCGAGGAGAGGTCCAGATCTGTTCCATGAGATGTTGTGGAAGTCAGTGAGTGAAGAGCCTTAATGTAATAATCCCTGATACTCCCAAAATCCTGAATTCGTGATATGTGAGTATGTTTTAGTGGGTTTTTTGAAAAGCCTGGTATGTATGTGAGACAAAGGAGGCTCTATGTGATTTATCATTATGCAGCCATCCACTGTGGTCCATAAACAGCTGGTGTATTCCTGCCACAAACTCCACACAGCCTAGAACCGAAGGGGAGCTGCAAGGAATGTGGGAATGGTGTGTTTGACCTAAAACTTCAGGATGCAAACCCTTCCAAATCCTTTTGGTGGGGAACTGTGAACTGGGGCTTGTGCTGGTGCACGGTCCTGGTTTGAACTGAGAAGAGCTTCAGCAGCATGGGAGGCACCAAGACATGGGATTGTGCTTTGGCATACACAGAGGTGGGTATTATAGTGAGTTCACAGAATCAGAGCAGTAGACTATCCTGGATTGGAAGGCACACACAAGGACCATCCAGCCCAGCTCCTGGCCCTGCATGGGATACCCCAACAATCCCACCCTGTGCCTGAGAGCGTTGTCCAAAGGCTCCTGGAGCTCTGGCAGCCTTGGGGCTGTGACCATTCCCTGGGGAGCCTGTTCAGTGCCCCACCACCCTCTGGGGGAAGAACCTTTCCCTGATATCCAGCCTGAGCCTCCCCTGACATAACTCCAGCCATTCCCTCAGGTCCTGTCCTAGGTCATACAGAGCAGAAATCAGTGCCTGCCCCTCCTCTTCCCCTCATGAGGAAGCTGCAGAACAGCTGTGAGCTCTCACCTCAGTCTCCTCCAGCTGAAAAAGCCAAGTGACCTCAGATACTCCTCATATGGCTTCTCCTCTCGGCCCTTCACCATCTTCATAAGCCACCTTTGGAAGCTGGAATTAGCTGGCAGCTTCTGAGAGTCAGACTCCACCTGTGAGGACTAACATAAACTCCTCATTGCTGCTGCAGTCCCTCCAGGTCTTCCTCCTCTCTGCCCTCAGAGTGAGATTGGATTCATGATCTCCTCTTAAATGTATGGACTTGGGTCTGATAGCTGTTTGGGGAATAAGGCGAATTGTCTGGAAAGGTGTGCATGGGACTCTGAGGGAAAGTACTCCTTTGCTATCCCTCATGGCATAAATAGTACTTTATTCTTTTGATTTCTTAGAAAGCTCCTCGGCTTCATTGTTGCAGAGGCCACTATTGTGGAAGGCGTGAAGAACAATGCCATCTAAGCTCTCCTGCTCAAAGACACATGCTGAGCAATGACACTGCAAAGATTTTTTCAAGATTACGCACTCTCCAAAGAGACTGGATAGGAAACTCTCTGTCTTCACAACAGCATCCCAGAAGCTTTCATCTGGATGGGCTGAATTGGATCAGGTTGTCACCAAACTAGTTTGTACTATTTCCATTCACTTGCTGTCTTAAGCCATTTTCATTGAGAAGTTATTTTGTGTATAGAATCAATCTGGTAATTGCTGCTTCAGAGAAGCTTTGATTTGCACTTTATATCAGAAGCTGTGTTGAATTAACTGTCTTTTTCAGATGGTAAGGTATCGAGGGGGAAACTTTCCCATTCCCAGTGAACAGAGTGTAATTTGCTGAGGAATTAATTTTTGTTGCATTTTTTAAAAATGCTATTTTTTATGCTGTCAACTAGGGTCTCATCTTGATTTCTCAGACAATTTAAAGCACTGTGTCAGCCTGTGCAGATGTAGTGGATGCCAATATCACACTTAACGTGGTCTGTCATAGTTCTAGAGCGGGTGTGACAGGGGATATCACCTGGTTCAGCTGGCAAATGTTCCCACAGCCTTCACTCCGAGGCCTGAGAGAGTTATGGGCTGCCTGTACCACAGGGGATCAAGAGTTAGTGTTAGTTTACACAGAGACTCTGGGGAATAAACAGAAGGTACTCACATGAACAGACCATGGAAAGTATGAGTGGGAAAATGCTGGGATGTCTCCTGACATGTACCTTGAGAGTGATGGGGTGCTACGGTCTTGCCGGGACAGGGAGAAATGAGTTCCCTGGAAATACCCCAGGGTCACGTAGTGAGGCCGTACTTTCAGTGATGCCTTGGAGAGGCTGACCTGGAACAGAGGCTAGACAGAGTGAAAGGATAAAGGGCAGGGATTTATTGAAAGGCCTTCACAGGGTGCGCCTTGGGCAGTGCAGGAGTCTCGCAGAGACTGCACCCAGGATGGACAACAGTCACTCGTTTTTTGGACAAATATAAGTTTTGTCCATTTGCATATCAGAGGTTAATTGTCCAATTACAGCTTCAGGCAGAGGAGTCCCATTCTCTTAGTTTGCGCCCCCCCAACTCACTTTTGTTTACATATCTCGGGGCCTGCGACAGTGAGGTGTCCTTGATTCTCAGGGCTAGAGAGGAAGTGTTGTGTCTGACAAAAATGGGAAAAGCAGTAGCTAACACTCTATATGGAGCTCAGAGTTATACACTGAAGAATTGCAGTATTACAAATATATACTAATATAAAAGCTAAAATCCTGAGGCATCAGCAGCACAGGACTGCAACCTTTCTCTGGTACTTTGCCTCTGAGCAAAAGTTGGGGATTATAGAGAAGTCTGATTCTGAGCAAGGAACTTGTGTGAAGCATGAAGGCTGCACTGTGGCAAGTGGTGACAAAGCACCCTGACGTCCTGAAAGATCCACACTTAAAGTGAGACAGCTGTCTGCTTGGAGTGGCTGAAATCTTCTTGTGCTACAAGAAGAGTAGACTGCATAGAGGATGAACATTTCCCAACCTCTTGACAAGTGTCCCATGGCTTCACATCTCCCCAAACACTTCCTTCCTTTTACGTAAAGCAATCAGGCAAACAACAGAAAGCACGTCTGCTGTCACTTCTGAGTTTTAGGAAAATGTCTAGCAACTGACAGGAAGCAGTTTGTGACCTCATCTGGCAACAGATAAAAGCCACTTCTAAAAATGGCATTTAAAACAGTGACGTTTAATTGGTATCTGCCAGAGGACACACACAAACTTTGTGTAAGTATAACCTGATTGTCAGCATGAAGGAATTTGGAGATGTTTTGACATACTTGACATTATGTAATGGAAGTGTTGAATTGGAAATGAGAAGACACATTTTTTCGGAAAAAAAAAACCCCAACAACTATTTTTGTTTAGATATCCAGACAAAATTTAACACTTCAGTAATGCCCTACTCCCCTTTTCCTTTCCATAGTTTTGTCCCATGTCTCTGGTGTTTACATTCCAGTCAATCTGAGTGAGCTTATGGTTGAAGTCATTACTTGATTGTCCTTTTTTTGTGTAAGAAGGAGCAATATAGCTGTCAATTACGGATTTGTTAATGAAATATCTGAAACTTCCATGAGTCATTAGGAGGCAGGATGGACAGATGTGTAACCTTAGGGAAGAATGTCAGAAAATGTGGCCAGAATCATTTAAAGTATAAATGTGACATTCTGGAAGAATATTCAATGGGGATAACTGCTTGGGGGTTGGCTGAGCTTTCCTCAATGCTGAGCTTGGGTTGATAGAGTGGGAAGAAGATGGTTTTCCTTCATCATTACGTCCCTCTGGCTTTAACTGCTGCTTACTGGGAGGTAGGAATGAGTTTAGGTGACATTCATGCGGCTTAAATAAATGCTTTGTTAAATTATTCTGGCCCAAACTCTCTTTTGAACTGTAGTCTTCTCTGAGGATAATCAGAGGGCAAAACATTTTAAAAACTCTTGTCTTTCTAGTCTCACCCACTGCTGTCTCCACATGACTCCAGTTAGGTGGCAGGTTCTGTATTTGGGAAGTTCTTAGCTTTCCTTAGAACAGCCACTGTGCATCTTGTCCCACAATGATGAAAAGTGCAAAGGGACTGTGTCATTTAGGGAATGGTTCAGGGTCTGATATGCTGAGTTCTAAGGGTGAAGAGGAATAGTAAAAGTTTACTCAGTTTTCTTATTCAGCTGTATCTCACAATATCTCATAACTCATTGTGAGACTACAGGAGGCTGTGTCGAGGGCCTGATGAAAATCAGGGCATTCAGCACCCCTCTCCTTCCCCTTGTCCACAACGTCAGGCCCTATCATGGAAAGCTATGAAGCTGGGCAGGCAACACATTCCCTTGGTAAATCCACGCTGGTTCCCTCTTCTCATCCCTCGTGTGTCTAAAAGTAGCTTCTCAGAGGATTTGCTCCCCAGTTTTTCCAAGTTATGATGGCCAGCAACAAGTTCCCTGGATCCTTCTTTCCCTTTTTTGAGGTCGGTGCAACACCTGCCTTTTGCCGGGCATTAGGAATTTTCCCTCATTGCCAGAACCTGTCAAAGGAGATAGAAATTAGCTCCTCAGTGACATCAGCCAGCTCCTTTAGCAGCCTTGGATGCCCCCTTATGTGATGTGATGGACCTGCACATCTCAGCTGGGTGAAGGGATCCCTAGCTGTTTTTCCTGTGGGTACTGGCAGACTGTAATAGGAGGCTCAGAAACTCAGGAGACCTGAAGACAAGTCTCAGGTGTGAAATCTCAGCTGCAAATTACCTCTTTTTCCCTGTAGCTTGTCGCCAGGACCCTGAACTCACTGAGCAAAGGATTCGCACTTTCTTTCAAAAATGTACACACAAAACCTTCTGATTCTTACCTTCCTTGCTATTTTCAACTCCATCTGAGCTTTGTCTTTGTCCTGGTTGCCTTCCTACTCATGCAGTTCAGACATGAGTAATCTTACCATTTTACCATTCACCTTTTACAGTTTTGGCTGTTTACATTGCCAGTGCTATCGAGCTGCACCAAGTTTCCAGAAATAGAAAAAAAAAATCCTGTGTGACTCAGTTAATTCAGGGATGATTAAATGGCAGCCCATATAAAACTGCAGATGAGGTTTATTTGGTTTAGTCTTATCTTCTCCACCTCCAAGAAATGAATCTATTTGAGTTCAAACCACACAGAAGGATCTTCTCTGTATGACTGATGGTGAGGAATAATGTACAGATCCCAGCTAGGGCTGTGGGAGTGCTTTAATTTACATGAAACACTGTGAAAATCCACTGCTATGGCTTTACTGTGTTGGCCCCTGAGCCACTCAGGTAAACCTGAAGTGGACCTGAGCATACAGAAGCTGTTCACCTAACAAAATCCATCTCGTAGCCTGCGTAATCCAGTGTCCTTTGCAGTCTAGTTCTGAGGCAGTCAAACAAAGAGGTTTTCCCTGTTGTGATGGAAATCCTGCTTTGAAACAGCTCGGAAGGCCTAAGAAAGAGAGAGGGACTGACGTGGTCTGTCTTGGAGAGAGTGAGCTGCTTGACAGAACCAGCAACTGGCTTGGAATAGCAGATGAAAGGATATTATGATGTGTCAGTAAGGCAAAGGAGACCCCAGGCAGATCTGATTTAGGCTCAGCTGTTAATCAAAAATTCTGGGGAAAATCCAAGCCTCCGGAGCTTGAACAGAAATAGAAAGGGCTGCTTCCTATTATACAAGCACATAAAGCTGTGCTAAAGGGGAAATCCAACCGGAAAAGGGCTTTTCTCCCTATTCAGCTTGTAGATGGTGCTGGAGCACTGAGGCACAGAGCGCTGGGCCCTTTTCTGGAGTACTGTACGTGTTAACCCATGGCATGAGTATAGAGACAGAAATACTCCATGGGTGTTCTGCTTGGAAATCCCTTTCCACGACACTCACTCTCTAAAGGTTTTCTATCAGTCCTGCTCAGGCCAGCCGTCACTTAAGACCCCTCCACATGCATAGGCCTCATCCAAAACCTGTCAAGATAAAGATGCTTGTTGACTTTAATGGTCTTCGAATCAAGCCTATAAAACAACCTGACATCTGCAGTAAATACTCAGGCCTTAATGACTATTTTTCCCCAGGGTTCTGGAACATCGTTCCAACATCTGGGAACCTTTCCTTTCCTGGTGTTTCCCATTTGGTAGAGGATTTTCAACAGATTAAAAAGCATAAGCTGCTGGCCAATTGGTTCCTCACTTTCTGGGTTAGGTCAAATTCTGCTGCAAATCAGAATGTCAAATAATCCTCTCCAGATCTTGCTCTTATGCTGAGAACCTGGGATGGTCTAAGAGAGCAGTATTGGATATTCCAGAGAATACAGAAAGAAAGGAAGATAACATTGTCACCTGTCAAATTGTACCTGCAGCTTCTCTTTTTGAGCAAATAAGAAACGTCTGTGTCTGAGTCAATGGACCTGACACCAACCAAAGGGTTAAGATGCTTTGGATGGCATAAACACTGCATGTCCTTTTTGGCTTTCATCCTTTTTATTCTGCACTCTAGCAACTCTGGGAATAGGAAACCACCACTTTTGTCCACAAAAGCCTGACCACACATACTCACAGCAGGAATTTTACCAGGTTTGTCTTTCACTGCCTCCTTACGTTACAGCAGTGGTGAAATGGAAAAGAAAGGAGTCTAAACCACTAGGACAAGCCTGGACAGCATCTCACAGACTGAAAGTGACCACTGAAACATAAAATGTCCACTGGGAGAAGAAGCTGGGAGGCTGAGGGCATCGCCAGTAGCAGCAGGTAGGAGATGCAAAGAGAAAGAGACTTTCCCCAGCCCAAACCCTGGGGTGGTTAAGGCTGAGGAGAATCGAAAGATAATTACAAGTTTAAAGCTTGGGAAGAGGAGAATACCTGTGTAGCCCTTTCCTTTATTAGTGCTGTGGTCTGTGTGCCATGAGCCTTTTGGTGAAGTGAGACTGGCTTGTTTTCCTGATTCAATGGCGCTCACAAGATTTAAAAGGGAAATGGCTTACAGGTTGGAAAATGGGATCACTATCTTGAAATCATGACCAGCCTCAAAATATTTGGTCCTTAAGTTTCCATTCATGGTCTCTAAGACAGCACTCAGGCCACAGCAAAAAAAAAAAGATCTGAACTGTGGCTTACCACAAACACTCCTTGAAATCCCAGCTAGCAGTCTGGCACTTTCTCTAGCCCACTTCTCACGTCTCCAAGCCACTCATCTATCTGCTGATCATGTTAGACATGAACAGCAGCCAGCACTCTCTCCATCTGGATTCTTGCATATGATTTTTAGAAAGGCTCCAACACAGACTCTGTTTCTTTTCTTTGTTTTTGTTTCTGCTTTGTTGTTTTTTCCATGTCCAGATTCAGAGCTTGAGTGTTACTGTGGTTGCCTTTCTCACAGTGACACTCTCTTAATTAATTGCTACACTTTAGAAGCATCAATGCCTGGTTTAGTATACATGAAGATCTCGGATTTAGAACATTTATATGCAAAACTATGCCTGAAGTTTAAAGAGGCAGCAGAGTAGAAATCCCTGGCCTAAACTTCTCTTTATGCAGGGATTTGCACAGAGTGCCAAACCAGAATCAAATTAGTTTCTTTAAGACTTAGATTTTCCCATGTTTTCTGTTACTCAAAGGTCATGATGTTTTTTAAATGTCTCTGCTGTTCCTGGGTTAGTTTCCTCTTCTGCAGCAACCTGTAGGGAAGTCATAATGTAGTGTTTATGATGACATCTCTTTCGTGCTGTGGAAAGAATTTTAATGTCATGAATTCCACCTTATGACTGGAGAGATGGGCTTGAACTGGATTCTCACAATCAGACAATCTGACACTCAGTGGAATTTGAATCCCCAGCTGACCTTACATTTTAGGAGCCAAAACTCTGTTTTCATCCCTCATCTTCCAGTCTTTGAAACAGTTTCGATCTGGGATTCTCTGGCTCAAATGCCTAATGGTGGCTTCTGTGCCAGAAAAAAATGGGAAAGAGAAAATGGGAAACATGGAGATAAATAGAATGCTTAAGTGGAGAAAAACTAATTTAAAACTCTATAAAATAACAATCTAAAATGAGAATCTAGTTTTCTATTTCTCCAGCTTGTCCAAGCACCACCCTCTACAAAGTTCACTAGTAAAGATTTTGGGTTTTTCTGCAGACTGTCATTTCACCTACTCACTTTTGTCATTCTCAGTGGCACAGCTTTTAGCACCTCACCCCATACCATCTTTTAGACTCAAACAAAATTCCTGTGAGTTAAGGAAGGGCAGTTACATCTCACCTTTACAAATGGGAAAACCACAATGTGGAGAATTTAAACAGCAGACCTAAGCTCACGCTGGAAGACTGTGGCAGAGGAGGGACTCACTCTACCACTCTCTATTCAAATGTCTGTATGATGACACCAACATTTATTGCTAAATGCTTTCCATATGATGCACCCAGTGACCCAGAATCTAGTTGCTTGGTTGTCTGGGGGGTTTTTTTAAGAAAAATATACTTAACAAGACCCAGAAAATCATTGAAAAATGTACCTACAGTCACACTCACTCTTCTGGGTACTTCTCCACATCTCTTCTGCTAAAGTCCATGTTCAAGTTCTTTATTTGATCATTACTCCAGAAAATTAGGTTCTGCAATTATTTAAATTAAATTTTAACACTGTTGGAGGAAGAGAACCTGTTCCTCACAGGGAAAGCAAATCTTTCTTCTCATCATAAGAAGCACCAAGCAGCGCCTCTGACCTGGGCCTATGGTCTCCTCTCAGTGGTTCCACTCGGATCTCCATACAAAGATATGCCCACGGGAGTCGTGTGTCTATTGGGAAGGCAGGACAGACTGGGATGGCCAGGCAGAGGGCACAGCTGGAAAAGTGTATGGGCAAGAAACCATTTACATCAGACCCTTTTGTTCCCTTTCTCCCTAATTTCCACCCTTCCTCCTTCCCAAATTACCTTGATTTCTCCCTTTCCCAGCTTTCGTTTCCTTCACAAAACATCCCACAAATTTTGTAGAGACCCAAGATGCCCTCCGCCTGCATCTTGTAAAGTGTCCCACTCCCCCAGGCTGTGACCCCTCGGTTTGTGAGGTGGCCCAGGGAGATGTTCTGGGTGATTCATCTGGCTCGGTGTCCCTGGCAGGTGCTGGGGCTGGCGATCCCCTGCGGCTGCCCTCGCAGGGGCCAGCGTGAGGCTTCATTTTTCTGACAAGGTTTTCGGGGTTCCCCCACTGTGTTCCTCCCCATGTGTGGAGTTGAGCCACTGAGGGGTTGATGTCTCCTGGGATAGCATTCATGTCAGGATATTACCTGGGTTCCCCTTCTTGCTTTTTTTCTCCTTGTGCACCTCTGTCTGTGTGGAGATGAGCTTTGATCACATAAACCAGCAGCAGGAATAACATATTTTTAGTGTCACCGCTCACTTTAATGGCACTAATTGTCAAAGTTACCCACCCAGATTCTTGTTCTAACAGTACTGAGCATCTCTCTCACAAAGAAAACATGTTTTAATGTACATTTTTCTTTTATTCCATCTAATTCTCCTGCATTGCTGGAATGGGGCACTGGACACCAATTCCTCACTTCAAATTTCGCTCTCCCGGTGACCCTGCTGCTGTAATGTAGTTTTCTCATTCCTGGATACTAAAGGTTGTTAAAAGAGGGGTTAATTTTCCATCATGCTCACTTTGCAATGACTTTCATGTTGCTTTAACTTTAAAATTTTCCCTTCCCTGTTTTGTTTTTCTAAAAGATGTAATTCATATAGGACTCAAGTGACCCTTTTTTAAATTTGTGCTTTTTTTTTTTTCTGTAAAATATCACACACATTTCTGGTTTACTCAACTGTTTTTAGAAAAGTGATATATTCTGGTGTCCCTGGCATGTTACATAAGTTTCAGATCTGAGCACAAAGACTCCATTTTGCAAAAATAAATGCATTCTCTTTCAACTCACGTCCATAGGGTATCCCAAATGTACAGCACCGTGTTTACCGTGCACTGATATAATATGTAGCTGTGCGACCCATGAACATGTTAGTTAAATGCTTAACACACGTCCTTGATGCATCAATTAACTTCATTAGGCTTGGCCTCTCGAATGATTGTGAGTGCTTGCTTGTACAGAATGTTCCTTGCCTGCCTTTGGAGAGGGAGGCCAGCCAGAGGAACTGCCTGTTTATTTTTGAACCCGTGTAAAAGTAGACCAGGAGCAGACACCTCCTGCTGCAGGCTAGACCTGACAAAGAGGTCACCTTTGTTGCACATGGCTGAGGCATCACATCCCCTGCTGAAGATCAGGGCTATTTTTAGAAACAGGATAGAACTCCTCATTCTTGAAATTGTTTTAATTTCCATCCAAAGAGTCAGACTGCATGGCTAGGGAAAAGAAAAAAAATTTAAAATCTAGTAGGCTGCAGGGCCAGTGCGAGCCGCAAGCCTGTGTAAAAAGAAACCTGATGAAATTGCTTCTTGCGGTGCTGACAGAATTTTGTCCTGGCAGCACCAACGTGCTAATCACTATAGGCTGACAAAGAGCCATTGCCCAAGAGCAGCCCATAATGGTCATGTAAATTTTACTTAAGTACATACGATTACAAGAAATTGCCCAGAATTTTAACACACATTGTGCTGCCCTGTTTATAGAACAGTATAGATTTACTGGCTCCATTTTTCTACTGTAAATCAAAAGCCTTAGGGCTTGGGAGGAGGGAAAGAAGGAGGAAAGGAAATGTTTTGGCTTCACAGTATATTACTGCCTACAGAATCATTTTAGTGTATATTAAAACCTCATTCAGGTCTGCCACAGATGTAGTGATTTTAAACAATCCAGTGGGGCAGATTCCTCATAAAACTCTTCCCCTTCTCTGGTTCTGCAGAGTGCACTTCAGTGGATGGTCACATCTCTCTTGAAGACACAAGAATTCTGGTCCTGTTTCCCACAACAAGTAAACGGAGTTTTTCAGAGTTTTCAAAAGCTGCACAGGAAAATTATAAATTATACTATTACATAGTACAGGCTACAGCATCTGTCCCAGAAATTTCTGTTCAAGCCCAGAGCTCAAGCTGACTGAGGCCATGTGTCCAGGTCTGGAATAGATTTTGGGCTCTCAGATGAGAGACAAAGCACCATAATCCAAATGGCTGATTTGCCACCTTGCTAAAAAGGAAAACTTCCAGCCTGGATTATGTCTAACTGCAGCTTCTAGTCACTGAATCTTGTTTAACTCCTGTCCTGCTGGATTAGAAAGCTATCTATTACATGAAATTGCTTTCAGGCTGTGGTATTTCTAAACCAGTATTTGTAATCTCGGGTCATTGTCACAGCTCTTTCTAAACACTTTCCAGTTTTTCTACATTCTTTTGCCAGGGTAGACATCCAACTGGATAGACAACTCCCAAAAAGCTCTCCCTGGTGCCAGAGAGAGGAGTAATATTCCTTTTATTTTTCTACTCAGTTGCCTGTTCCTTTTGTTACCAAAAATTATATCAGTAAAGGCAGTCTCAACACATCACTAGAACTCAAAATAACCATTTGTTAGAATCCTCATGTTTTCCAGAGCTACTTATTTGCAGCCTTGACTTGCCTATTTTAAAGGCGTGATCGCCTCTCTTTGTTCACAGGGTTTGGGATGCACCTGTTTTAGTAAGCCCACTCTACCCTATGATCTCTCTTAATTTGTACCCAGGTTGATATGGCATCACTTGCAGTTCCAACACCTGTTAATGCACATATTTTTTATTTTGCTAATAATCTTTGACGTCTCTGATAAAAACACTGAGTAGCAGCCAGCCAAGAAAAGGAGCCCATGGGATACCAGTATTAGCAGCAGGGGATGAAGATCCTATTTTTTACAAAAACTGCTGTAATCTGTTAGCTTTTTCTATGTTTGCAGGAGCTACACTGATGTTCACTTTTGCTAGCATTGTTTATTGAAAAACAGGTCCTGCAGGATTGCATTGTTTGTGGAGTGCTAAAAAACTTATGTCTACACAGCTATCTCTAACCACCTATCCTGTAGTCTTGAAAAGAAAGGAAATAATCAGAAAGCAATCACAAGCTTTTTATGGCAGCATAACTTTCATCTTGATGTTACAATTTTTTCTTTCCTTTTAGACAGCATCTGTTGTTTTGGTAAGATCGGTGTCAGGCTCATCTTGTCCTGTCCCAACTGAATTTTTAAGTGGTATCAGTTTCTTATCAAACCTCCAGAGTTTCTTGGTGTCCCAGTCTCTCTTAAAAAACAATGTTAATTAGGCTTCTGAGAACTCCTTGGACAATTATTTAAATATTCTTTAGTGCAAATTATCTATTCCTGCAAGTAAAAACGATGGTTTGCTTCAATCACCACAGTTTAATATCTGTTGTCTGAAGAAACGATACCTACTTTATTTTCATTGAAAAAGCGCATAAGCCAGGTGCACTCTATATGTTTTACACATCTGCTTTTTCTTCACCAGGCTTGATAATTTCCCGTTCAGGATTAGAATGTTTCAGTTTCGTCTCCAAGTGACCCACAGTACTACAGATGAAATAACTGGGAATTATTGACTCCAAACGACCCTGCAGTGGGATAGGAAGTGCCTTCCTATAGTTGCGTCAGAGTGCTATGAAGAATTAGCAAGAGGGAGAAGATGGAATTTGGGAGACAGACAGGACAGGAAGAGCAGGCAGAAGGGGTGAGCTGGGACTGAGGCACACTGCAAATGTAATAGTAGATATTGTCAAAGATGTGGAGAGATACTGAGAGAAAGAATGGAAGGTCAGGCTTGGAAGTAGCTCTGGACTGGGTTACTCTGGCACAGCCTGAAGGGAGATGGTCCTCACCAGCAAGCCCAGATCGCTTTATGACTTTAAATGGACATCTCAGCCATCACTTTCACTGGCACAAGGTTGACCCAGTTAAAAATAAAATCCAGACAATCTATATGGCATCATCTACTATTTTAAGCTGGGTTCCTGTTTTGTCTTTGCCCAACGATGTGAGGTCAGCTGTTGCACTGCCAGAAGGGAATCCTGAGGCCAGAGGATGTTTTGGAATCAACAGCTTGACTGGTGAGTTCATCAGAGGCAGCGTGGGTGGTTCCCAGTGCTGCTCAGGTGCAAGAACCTGCACCAGCAGAACAGCTAAGAAAGGAAGAACAAAAATGTAAACAATGCAAAAGAAAAAGGCAGCAAGAGCTCCCTAGGAAAACAGGGTTATTAAACAACTAGTAGCAAAGAACTATGTGATTATTCTACAGTTGCGCAATCATTATGGCAAAAGTATGATTTTTTTTCCATTTTGTTGCTAGAATTTAAAGTGAAAGAATCACATTTGTCCTAAGTGCATTTCTGCAGAAGTTTCCTCAAAGTTTAATTTGATATTAGATCTCTACAAAAACCCACAGACTTTCAAAGCAGGAATGAGACTCTAAAAATCGTGGGATGGAAATTGGTTTTTCGTGTTGCAATGGGCTTTTGCATTGTAGGTACTCTTATCACCTAGGCTGGGTTTGTCATTTGCTTTGTGTTTGTATTTTATTGAAATATTCATTAGTAGCATATTTCTTAATATTAACATTTATATTTTTAAAATCAATACCAATATATTATATTTTTAATAGTAATATATATGCAGCACTCAGAAATATCCAAGTGCTATTGTGCTAGATGTTAGGCAGTATAAGTGGTAAGATATGTCTTCTCAAATCACATGGTTGAAGAAAGATTCTCAAGTGAAAAATGCCCTAAATGGATACCTTAAAAAAGATAATGTTGGGTGAAAGCTAACCTGGAAAGTGAAAGGAAATTAGAGGCAGCTACTTCTTTTCATTTCCCTAAAAGAACTTATTTACCTTAGGCAGAAGAAGCAGTTTGTCACTGATGTCCTGGTAAAAGGATTCAATAGTTCATCTGTTCATGAGTTTTGATGTTCTTTCTCTGTATTGACAAGTGACAAACAGGATTTTCTGGAGAAGTGAAAGATTCTACAACACAGTGTCTTTTCAGGGAAGGTTCTGATTTTACTTCATATTTATCACTTTCCTTCATTTACTGACTGAAGAAGAAATACAACTAAGTGATTAAACAGATTTTAGTTTCATGAGGAATTCTAAGTGTACATGGAGTCAGGAAGTGATATTTATATATAAGATGTCTTCTGCATAATTTAAAGATTTTGGAAATTCTTTCATTCACCATCTTTTTTTTTTTTTTTTCCCTTTCCTTTTAGGAAATGTCTACCGATGAACTTGTGACTGGAGCAAATCAGAGTGAAAAATACAAAGTTGCCTTAATCGCTTTACCTACAACTTAGAACAAGCTTTGCAACTGGCTCCTAAATGAGAGAAATAATGTTTGGCTTTTTTCCTGTGTCAAAGTCATGTGTCCACTGTAAGGTCCTCTGCAGTCAGTGAAGGGAGACAGGAGCTGCTAGAAAATGATTCATCACACTGATTTTAGAAACCTATCTCAGGAGGACTGAATCAGCACCAGGAAGGGTCCAATCCTCCCCTTTGATTAGAGTGATCACAAGAGACAAAATGACTCATCTATGTACACCCAACAGATGATGTCTTGCCAAAAGTGAGTTATTTGTATTGATTAAATCCACTTATTTTGGTTTTTCTGTCTTTCCGTTTCATTAATTTTATATCAAACCCTCTTTCCTTGCATTGGCCAAGACCATTACAGGCACACAAGACACTGACTGTTGCAGTTGGCTCCTTGTGTGTTGTTTTGGAAGGTGCAACAATTATATTCCTAAAATAAAAGAGACAGGATTTATAAGCCAGAACACACAAGGGAAATCCACTTTCCTTGAAAGGTTTGGCTGCTGTCTAAGTTGCCTCTGACACAGTTACATAAAAGACCTACTTTATTTTTCCACTTTCTGAGTCAGAAGAGCTTTGGACAAAATTCACAGTGACCCTACTAAATATATGGAGCCGGACTCCCAATGAGACTTGAGGTACACCCAGAAATTTAAATTCTAACGTAAGATTTGTTTTGCAAGGAAAAAAACATGGCTACGATAGTAGCCAAGGATTCAGGAGATGTGGGTTCATTTCCTTGCCCTGCCAGACTTCCTATACGACTTTGGGAGAGTCATTTAATCTCTGCATATCACTTTTCTGTGGTAAAACTTTCTGGATGTCTCTGAAGATAAATATATTAAGATGGATGCTCTGAAATCAGAGCCCTTATGAAAAGTGGACAGTTTCTAATCAAATACTGTTTCCATATACAAATATTTAATTTATAGCAAATCGGTTTAAAAGGATGTCTCTCCCAAACTGTCAATTGCATGTCAAAGATTAAAATCTTGTTTCCCGCACACCAATAATTCCAGCTGCCACGGGACTCAAGACCAAAACAAAGCATTTAGAAACCATCCCTCTCCCACACCTTCTCCCCAACAAAGACCCACTTATCTCACCTGTATCCTGTGGGCAATATCCCATCACCTTGAAGTCCTTCTTAAAAGACAGTTGTTGCAATAAATCCTATATTAATATTAAACGCGCCGCCGGCACGCTGGCTGGGCTGAGATGGCAGCAGCTTGGTCCAGGCGTGTCCCACACAAAGGAAGGACGCCCTGGGGCACCTCGGTGCCTCGCTTGCCAGCCTTCCAGCCCGTGCGGTGGAGAGCACGGAGCCTAGCGTGCCCGGGGCTTTGGATAGCCCAGGCGCGGCCAGAAATGAGTTGCCAGAGGTGGCTCTCGGCCGGTGATCCAAGGGTATCTTGTAGAAGCACCCTCAAATGGTCCGGAAGCCGAAGAGAGCAAGGCACAGTAATCAGGGCTTTATAAGGATACAGGGAAGGGGGCGGGGTGACACCACAGGGACCCATAGGAAGAGGAGAAGGGTGGGACAGGTCAGGACACCTGCCCTTAGCGGACACAAGAGGTGTCTGTCAACTGTAGACAGAACCACCCCTCAGGAATCCTAGGAAACCAAAGGTAGAAGCCATCTTCACAGGAGGGGGGTTTCACTCCTTGGTACCAGCCCACCAAACCTCTGTTTCTGGGCCCTGTGGCCCCTCGGTTGGTTCCTTCACCACAACAAAATCCGGGAGACAGACGAATATTAAGCTGTTTGAATCAAAAGGACCAAAGATTTCCCAAGGAAAACTGTCATTGTGTAACTGTACCACCACATTCCTTTCTTCTGGGCCAATGAATCTCGCAGTCAGGAACTTAAGCTGATTTTAACAGCTTGGGGATGTAACAGAAGGATGCCGTCTCTCCTGTGGGGAAGGACAGGGCTGAACAGGATCTCTTTAGCTCATTATGGTGAGCAGAAACCCTTGGATACAGCCCAAACTCTGGTCTACTGAAATGTTCCTTTAGTTGTCACTCTCTTTCAAGTCATATATGAGATGGATTTCCTATATTTTAACCATTTTTAGGACGTTTGAATATTTCACATAAGTTAGCTCTCCCTAACATTATATGCAATATTCTTTTTTTCAGAAGAGGAAAATACTGTCTCTACCACTTACTTTTCCAAATACTACTAAAACATTACCCTCTACAGAACTGAACTGGTGATAATGCTTGAAGGTGAAACGAACTGTTCTTCCAGATTACATACTTGTGGAAATAAACATGAATCTAAATCAGATCTATGCTTTTCCACTCCTGAAATCCATCTCTCTAAAATTAACTCACTCCTTAAAAAAACACGTATCTCACTTCTTTGGGTGATTGGTTTTATTGAAACAAGTAGAACCATGGAGTCAGGGGTACTGATGAACAGAAAACTTAATTTACAAATCTCTTCTGAAAAGGTCTTCTAATTCAGACAGAAAACTCAAGCTTTCCAAGTGACCTGGATTACATAACTTAAGTTTTCACACTTCTTATTTCAAGTTTCCATTAAACTTGCAAATTAAGCTACCTCCATTTCTCTCTTTCTAGTCTGAGGTTGTTTTCATTCTCAGTAAAAGGCAGAGGTGGGAATCATTAAGGGAAGACACAGAATGATCTGAGCCCTGATGGAAAAGCAGCTTTGTGGCAATCTTTGAAAAAAAAAAAAAAAAGAAAAACAAACCGAAAACCAAAAAATGTACTAAGGATAAAGCAAATCTTCTCTCAGAAAAATGTGTAAAACTGAAGAGTATTCTCCCAAGGGAAGAGCATCTGATTAGAGCATGGTGGGAGTGGGGCAGGGTTGAGGATTTCTAACTCAGATGTTGTTTTGAAAAACTGGACCAAACCGGATTTTCCAACATCACATGGATTAACTTGGAGTTAAAATGCTTGTCCAAAAACTGAGCAACTGTCTTCCATTGCCTGATTTGTCTCAGATTCTGTTTGCAGTCTATGGCACGTCATATGTTCATTTTATGCCATTTTGTAAATGGGCAGTTTCTGCATTTCGTAAAAATGAAAATATGCTCTCCTACTTTACAGAGATGTAACAAATTAATCCATAAAACCCAAAGGAGTTCAGAGGAGTAACTAAATTAAAAAACAATATAATTAACCAATATTGCTAAATACTGAGGGGGGAAAAAATCATTGAAGCACTACAATTTATTAATTATTATATGGCCTCCCAAGAGAAGAAATAACGATTCTCTTAACTGGAGTGTTAATCATTTGTCTCAGCTGGTCTAGAGGCTATAGGGTGGGTGAAAAGTCCTCAGCTGGCAAACTGAGAGACCTAAGACATTTTAGCATTTCTTTATGTGTTGTGCTGGGTTGACCTAATCCTGTAATTTATTAGGCATGGGAGAATGGATCTGGATACAATAAAGACTGACCTTCCCGTAATTTCCAGGCAATCCAAAGCCTTTTCACAGAATTTTGGTTAACTCTTTCCCTTCTTCTTTTAATTTCCCAAGCCCTTTGACTTCCAGGCTACACTTGTGACCGGAAGCCAAAATGCCACGGGAAAAAGTTCTTCCTGTGATAATTCTAACACTACCAAGCATAAGACCTACAAACCACACAGGAAAACTCATTAACATACAATCCACTACTAAGAATATCCAAAAGGTTTGGGATAAGAATTCAACCTTTAAACATTAATACAAACTAAACTTCTCAAATATTTCAGAGTCAGCCCTTTTAGTAGATTTTATCCAAAAGTAGAAAGCACCTCCATTAACCATTTTAAATGTTTCTTTCAGATGGAAAAGCCATGAATTGAATATTTTATTAGATTTATTCATCTGCTTAGTGTAGTTCAGAACATGAACTGTTTAGTCAGGATATTTTTACCTATTTTGCACAGAGCTGTAGTAAACTAGTGAAGTTTCTGGATGCCAGTCAGATTCTGCATCTGAAGACTGCTCCTGCATGAATTCCATTCAGTCTCAAGCCAAATCTCATGTGCACAAGCATTGTCTACACAGTCATGTTACATCTTCCTTTCTAGGGAATCCAAGTTGCATCTGGCTGCTTAAGAATGGCTGTACTGAGGGTCATGTGAAACCGCCTAGCAAGGGGGTAGGCTCCAACCGTGGCCATAAACAGATGCTTAACCAGCAAAGCCAAGATCAAAAGGTACTATGCTTTCTCCAGATGCTCTCCCAGTCTTAAGGTAACTTCTGAGTTTGATGCACTTTGTCCAGTTAGTTACAGAGCTCTTCTCCTCAGTACATTTGTCCAGTCTTCTTCCTCTGAAGCCATGAACTTCAAGTTTATTAGAGCTCTTTGCATCAGGAACTCCCATGTGTCTATCACACCCAATATGAGGACATAGCATAGAAAGCAGTACTGACTCCACAACCACTGGAGACATATCCATGTATTTATATATTTATCTATTTACAGTGTATCTCAATGTAAATTACACCTTTCCAGTCATATTCAAAGATGTGAGCACCTTAGAGACCAGTTAACAACATTCACTTCAAAGAATGGATGTAGTTGCTCTTTAATTACCTATAGTGACCATGCATACTGCTACCAGGGCACCCACAATGGCCAGGATTATAGCACAGGCTGGGAAAAAGTTTGGAAGGAAAACAAAACCCATTATGGACTCTGCTGTTATCTCATCAGGGCTCTGGCATGCCAGGACTACATGGTGAGCTGTTCTCAAACTGAGTAGTTAACAGCTAGCTTACAACCCTATCAGAAGCATTTCTGGTAGCACCTGCTCAGCAGATCTGCTCAGAAACAGCTGCTTTAAGCAAATGAGTTTTCTTGGGACCTATCCCAAGCCAGTGTGAATTAATCATCACATGCACCAAAAATGATGACTAACTTCATTGAATCCTACTCCCAGTGCAAAGTTCCCTGCTTTCATCTTTCTTCTCTAACAGCATTTGTGTATGGAAAATAAAAGGATAGAAAGTCCATAAGTTATTTCAGCTTTGTCTGTTCCTTGCTGGAGGAGCACTGAGCACTGCTCTCACAGGATGAATGGGGTGCCCAGGGTGGTGGTGAAGTCACCATCCCTGGAATTGTACAAGAAACAACTGGACATGGCACTCAGTGCTCTGGTCTAGTTGAAAAGGTAGTGTTCAGTCCAAGGTTGGACATGATGATCTTGGAGGTCTTTGCCCACCCTAATGATCCTATGATTCTATAATATGAATCCATCTCGGAATTTTATTTTTTTTTTAGAATCCTGCAAAATATAACATCAGTCTCAAGTACCTCTAGTCTCAAATTCCTTCTTTGGTTCCATAAATACCAAAGGCTTCTATTCCACACAGATTTCCCTGGATTTCTGTGCAGATGATATGCTTTGTCATGCCACAGTTTTAGGCAGCATATAGCTGTTCCAAGGTGCTGACTAGTTTGGGACAGCTGCTCAAAGCATTGATGAGATACTCCCCTTCTTTCTGCTGGGCGTGGAACATCCTTTCCCACCTCTCCCTCTTCTTCCCTCCATGTTCTTTTACCAAAGGGATTCCAGCTTTAAGATCATGAAATTCTTAATCCAGTTGCAACTCTAAGGATTTATATTTCATTTCCTGATTCTCTGCAATCATGCTTCTCATCCTATGCCAAAGTCCCTCCTTGAGAATGTCCAGAACATTGACTCCCACACTATTTCTTCATCAATGCAATTTTTTCTGGTTCAAACTTTTCAGGCTTTTCACATTAATTTAAAAGTTTTATATCATATTCATATTGCTGGACTCCTAATTTCCAGTCTGCTGGGAGCTTTCCACACAGAAAACACAAAATATTTGATCTCTACAATATTTCTAATTCTTTCACCCTCCTCTTTCCCTTCTCTCCACTACCACCTTGTGTCAGGTTTCGGTGTGTATGCGTGGCAGTGTGAGCAATCATCTCTATATAAAGAAAAATGCGTGTTAAAAAAAAACCAAACTGATTCCCTATATTACTGAAATCAATGGCTGTAGACTAGGACAGGTGTCTGTAGATAAGAAGAGTGAGCTACATTCATTGCCCAAAGGCAACAAAACCAAAAATGTTTGTTTTTCTAAAGAGTGTACTCTTAAGGTATCATATTTGCAGTTTGAAAAGGAAAAAAACAAAAATTATTTGGCAAAATGGAAGAATAAAAGACCTAGATTGGCTTTTGTCAGTTCAATAGCTAATGGAAAAGTAGCCAATATTCCTATGGTGGTGAGGAGCCTCTTCAGTCTGGCCCTTTACTTCTTGATTGAGAGGAGCAATCTGATTAGGAATTGCAACTCTATCTTGTAAGTGAGATTAGAAAGGGAGGCAAATCCCAACTTGCTGATAACCATGATCTCTGTGTGCCTATAAAACATCTGACCATACCATGCCTACAAGTGTTGTGCTGAAACAGTGCTTGGGGACTGAATGAGGAGGGGACCGTGACACCTGTGGAATGGCTGACCCCAGGCCTTGCCTCACCTTGCCTCATCTGTTCCACGAAGGGCAATTGCCAGCCTACACCAGCTACTGCAGAGCTCTTAACAGAGCTCTTACACAGCTCCCTGTGCCACACCGAGTGCTTGGAACATGACTTCTGACAGCTCCACTCCTTAGGCAACAGGGCAGGGGGCAGGCAGACACCAGCGATCTGCCCTGTCTGTTCAAACAGACCAACCAAATTTTCCTGTTTCTGCTCTTTCTGGAGCTGTCTTTTCTGGTGGCCTGGGAGTGCTGCTCAGTTTGGGTGCATTTCTGGTTGTGACACCTTTTGCAATAATGAAAGCTTGTGCCCCTGTTAGAGAATAGGATCTGAAGCTCTCAAGGCCTGGCATGAAGTGCAAGCTACCATCTTACGCTTCTAACACCTCCACGTCAGCTCCCAGCTTCCTTCAGGAAAGAAACTGGCCCAATAAGCAATGTCTTCGCCAAAAATTAAACCTAAGCCTACCTGGCCCTGCTTCTCATTACTACATATATATATATATCTCTCTATATATCTATATATATATACATATATACATATATATATATCTATATATCTATATCTATATACATATATACATATATATATATATATCTCATTTAATTTTCTTACTTCTTGGATTCATAGTCATCAGGGGCTTAGGATTGAGGGATAAGGTAGAAGAGTTAATTGCTGCAGTACTGACAGGTCCTTCCTGGGTTTCTGTTTTGTTTTGTTTTAGCTTTCTTTTAACACTGCTTGGGGCTTTCTTTTTTAATCTACTTTCTAAAATGTCTGGTGCTGAGAGATGTATTTATCCATAATGATGAACACATGGTTTATGCTGCCTAGGTATTATATATCCATGCATTTCATAGGGGCATATTGTTTTAGGTAAGTGACGCAGCCTTTTTTTTTCCTGTTTGGGGTTGTTTCCTGAACGAAATACTCATGCCCCCAAGGGTTTCTGCTCATGACCACATGCACTAAAAGAAGACCACATACCTAAAAGCGTTCCTGGCTACTTGCCCTCTAACGGGATCGTTGTGAGGGCTCCATTTGAAGTTACATGTTTTATTAATATTTATTGATAGTGAGCCACCCTCCGTGACAGCCTTCATTCTGAACACGTGCCAGGTTTTTCCTGCTCTAACCGTAGACCCCTTCTCAGGGTAGCAAAAAGAGGTCAACCAGCATCCCACCTTATTTTCTAGTAGATTACTCTGTATTGATGCAGGAAAAGTGAGGGGTAACCCAGATAGGAAGGTGAATTAAACTAATCAGGTGATTTTGTAATAGCTGCACTGTAAGTATAAAAGTGGTGCAATCAGGCTCTTGAAAGCAAGACTTAGTTTTATCAGTTCAGTACCTTGCATTTTTCTTGCAGAACCCATTAAGTGTTTTAGTGGGACATCCTCTGAAAAGAAATATATCTTTTAAAATGCTCCACATTGTGTTCAGTTCTCATCAGCGAAACTGTGGATTTTCATGGTGGCACGTGGAGGAAATCTATAATAATTTGTAAATAGCAATGTACATTCTAGCCCAGAGAAACATGAAGCCCCTTCGCCCAACTTAGAAGGGAAAAAAAAAGGTGCTTCAATGAAATTGATAGCCTTGATAAATTCAGCATGTACTGAATGGTTAAAAGTGGGGGAATTTTACTCTTCGGGGTTGTCAGGCCTGTTTTGAGAAGGTGTTAAGAAGGTATCATTCTAAATTATTTGGCAGCTGTCAAAAGTATTCTTGAATAATTTGGACTGGCATCTAAAAAGGAGTGTTTCATTCTGTGTAGGTAAGCGTGGAAAAATAAATGAAAAGCTTAACAGTGATACCACAGAGTATATCTCCAAGCCCACATCAGAGGAGGGAAAGAACTGCTAAGGTGGAAAAAAAATCCACTATAGATGTTGCTGACTGTGATTTTTGTCATGTGTTTGAATGGCTTAGAGCTGTAGAACAAGGCTGCAGTTGTCAGGGTATGAGGTCCTGCTGCTTCAGAGGTGTCAAATTATTACTCCTCAGCTGGAAGAAGCAGGGCCACAGTGCCAGAAGCCTGTAGACTTTGGCCCATGTCTTATCCACTGCTGGCACGTGTGCTTTGTTGCTCTTAAAATAAAATAAAAACAAAATTAAAAGTTTTAATTCTAGTTTAAAGAGGAAAGATTGTTGTTAATGCTGCTAATATCAAAGGAGTGAAAGCTGAATGGGATCACACAAGTCGTGAGACTGGCCATGAGGTAAGGAACTGGTCACCTCTAATCTGGTTCAGGCAGTTCAAGTGAGGAAGCTGCTTCCACCTCGTAGATAGAGTTGGCCTACCACCTCTAAAATGTCTTCATTCAGGTCATCAGCAAAATGTACAGAAAGAAGAAATGAACTGCATGAGTGTTACCCTGCTTTGTCAGCTCTGCAGGTAAAAGAGGGACTTGGCTGTCCAGTTCAACAGGATACATATTCAAAGTGAAAGAACTTTTCCGAACTCAGCACTGGAAATGTTACTATTTCAAGCTTGTGATGAAAGGAAGAATTCTGAACTGAATATTGTCATTCATGAGTCAGCCCCAGAGGTCATCGAGATGCATAGCAATAACACCGTTAATGACATCCATGGGAATCATTCCTAAACATCCTCAAAAATCCAGAGACGGGTGAATTTCTGATGAAATTACTCCAGGTACTCTTAAAGCACTTCTCATCTTACGGTCTGTGAAATTTTACTCATCACCTAACCTTACCTTAGATCAATAAAAGCCCAGATAAACAAGGTTTTATACACCAAGTTCCTTCAATATCATTAAAAAAGCTTTTAGGAACTTTGCGTTTTGGGGCAGATCAACCTAAGCTGGCAGTTTAAGCTCCCACCCTGTCTCTCTCACTCTTCCAAAGCAGGATGGAGGAGAGAATCAGAAGGGAAGAAGGGACAAACTCCCACACACACATTGTGGGTCAAGAGAAAAGCAGCTTATTTAATAAAGGCTGGGGGGAAAGGTGGGAAAAGAAACAAGTGGTGCAAAAGCAGTCACCACCAACAGACCCAAAAAGCCTTGGAGCAACAGGTACTCTGGAAAAATGTCCCCTCAGTTTTATTGCTGAGTATTATATTATATAGCATGGACAATTCCGTCTGCCACTTCGGGTCACCTGTTTTTCTGTGTGCCCTCAGCCTCCTCACTGGACATGGAGAATGAGGAGAGACTGTGCCTTGAGGCTGGGCAAGGGCTGGTCAGCAAGAACTAAAGCACTGATATGTTATCAGCACTGTTTGAGTGTCCTAGCCAAGCTGCAGCACCATAGAGGCGGATAGGAAGAAAATTAACCCCATCCCAACCAGACCTACTGCACACTTCTAAAAATATGTCCAGGTATTACTCAAGAGCACCCTAACTGAGCAGCAGACTTATGGTATTGCTTCCTCTCACAGGGTTTCAGTAGGAAGAGTTTCCAAAGAAGGTCTTTGCCTGGGAGTTTTGCACCTTGGCTTCTTGCTTCAGCTTGGAAACTCGGAGATGGGACAATGGATCTGACTTTCAGGCTAAGGTTCAGGCCTGTACTCTCATAACCAAATTAATGCACTCGTTCTCAGCTACACTGAATAAACCAAGACGGCTTTCTCTTAACCAAGTCCAAGGGCCATTAGGCAGCTGACTCCACGTAGCCTCTGCCATCCAGGCCTTTATGGCACATTCCCCATTTTCAAAATTTCCTTTGTCACACCAGCTGCAGGAAGTACAGGGAATTATCCACTGCAATGCATTGGTTTTGCTGTAGGGAAGGCAAATTAATTTAAAATTCCTTTGAGGTAGGTCTGCTAAAGTAATGAAGCTAATATCCTTTTATTATAATGTAATTTTTGAGTCTTTTGCCTAAGCTTTACTCAGCATGCCCCGTTCCAGCTCTTACAGTCCTAGAATTGACCAAGACGGGCTATATTCCAGGAGTGAAGGTAAGGGGATTTTTTTATTGTTTGACCTCCTTTAAGCCAAAGTTTTACTTAGATAGTTTTCCCATCCTGGACTTGTCTTTGAAAGTGTTTCAGTGAATGGGAATTTCTTCCCATTTATTGCATCACTTCCCTCCGGCTTCCATTCTTAATGAGATTTGGGCTTGAAAACAGGTGTTTAGGTCATACTTCCAATTTCGAAATTTAGACTCCCTCTTTCTGACTGCTGTGAATTCATTCCTCGCTAAGGAAATTCCTTGCTGCTTCCATTCATCTGTCCCTGTCTGAAAACTGGCCAGAGGCACCCCAATTGTTCTCATTGTTAGCATTCCACAGCCAGAAGTCAGACAAGTCCATTTGTAATGAAAGGGAGATTTTTCACATCCTGTTCTTCTCTTACAGGCTGCCTGTGCCAGCACCATTTCATGCTCAGAATAAGCCATAAATCTGGAGCAGAAGCCTTTTTTAGATGATAACCAACTGTGTTTTGTATTTTCTCGAATATACTTTATAATTTTTTTAAAATTAAGTCAAGAAATATTGATAGCAGAGGCAGTGTTTCACTTGAATTTAGAAAGAGCACAGCTTCTACAGCTCCAAGTGATAGACTTATGGTTACTAAAGTAACCTTAATAAATAAAAAATACAGACAGGGTAAGGCTTATTAAAAATTACATCTTCCACTGTCTAAACATGAGTTTATTATGAATCGATAGTGTTTTCACAGCTTGGTTCATAGCTTTACAGTGATGGTGGTCCATTAAAGAATGGTATAAATAATTAACATGTCCCTTTATGCTGCAAAAAAGAAGGTCTGCTTTGTGTCATTCCATGGCTCTGTGGCCAAGGAAAGAGACCTGTTAGTGTGTTCTGTGAGCAAGAACATCCAGATATACAGTTCTGAATGTCTGCAAGGCTGACTCTTTTGTCTCTACAAATATCATTTGGTTAGAAAAAACTCTAAAGAAATTATTCAAAGGATTCTTAGCCAAGATTTGCTTTTTTGGTTTTTTTTTTAATATAAACAACTAAAAAATCACCTCTGAAACAAAATACTTCTGAGCTCATTTTTCATATTTGAACAATTCCAGCTAGAAGTATGCATCTTGCTGCCAGACTGCATTGGCTGGTAGTTGAGCAAAGGATTGGGTAATTTTAAAAATGATTCTGTTTCTTAAGAGCAATTATACCAAAAGTGGGAGCATGGAGGATGAGAAGGAGAGTTCCAGGAATAATCTGTATGTTTCCAAAGGTGTAAGTAAAATTTGGAGGCTGCATACTGATGGTTGCAGAATGAGAGTCGGTTTCCTAGGAGATCATGTAAGATATCCCAAACAGAACACTTAGAAGGTTGACTTCAGTTCTCTGAGTATTCATTTCAAAATAAAATGTTGCTTGGAAGAAATAAGTGCCAATCCCACCAGGATTGTCCCAAACTTTAATCTTTTATAGAGTGAGAGAGAAAGTGCAAGAAAAGGAGTAATCCATTCTGTTGGCCACATAGTCCGAGTAATTTTTTTTGCTGAAGTACAGGGAGCAAATATCCAATAGGAATCTATAAAAGAATTAAGGGGCTTGTATGTCAACAATTTGGTCACTATCTGTGTCAAAAAATCTTACCAGCTAATAGAGGTAATCTCTCATCTCTTTGGTTGCTTATTTGTTGCTCGCCTCCCCCAGAAGCTGTTCCATTTTAATTGACAATTATTATTGCATAGTTGCTAGTTGGAATAAGGAAGCTTTTTGCCTTGGAACTTCATAGCTCCTGTACCAAGGGTATCATTCCTATACATGAGTACCCAAGCGACCCCATTCACATGCGACATGTGATTCACGGTACCTGAAGCCTGCTGGGAGTGCTCCATAGCTGTGCAAACTCGGTATTTAGAGCTACTTAAGTCGTGACAGAGATAACTTCAGAGAAGATGTGTGCTGTATAACATCATTGCCCAGAGAGGATGCTGGCTTGCATGAAGAGACAGAGGTAGGGGGCTATTAAAAGCAAAAAACAGAGGCTAATTTTGTTAAAGTGCTTGTTGACTGATTCATTACTATAGCTACCAACCTGTGGTTCTAAGGAAGAACTCAAAAAAGTGTGCTTGAACCAGTGTTCATGGTCCTTTTGGGGAGGCGCAGTACTGTTTGCCTGACTCCAAACTGTTAGGACAAAGGAACAGTAGTTCTGCTGAATTACAGATATCTCCCACTTTCAGCAGACAACTATTTTCTCCTCCTTAGAGACACAAAATGTGAACAACCATGGCCCAAGCTAGCCCATGTCTGCTTAGGAGTGCAATCAAGCACTTGGCCTTGTGTCAGGCAAAATAAAAACAGGATGCTTTTAACACAAAATCCTTGCAAATGCTCGGAGTTAATATCTTCCTTTTTTTCTTTTTTCTGTTACAAAAGCTAGAATCTGATCTTATACAAATTGCAAATGAGTAGGAGGCATTATAAATATAAGTCATGGGCATCGAAGCTTGGTTTGAGCAGAACATGGCTGGAGTGAGATCCATGTGTTTCTGTGGCTTAACCCATGTCTTCTTTCATGCTCTAAGCCATTCAAGAAAACAAAAAAAGCACTGTTTATCACAGTAACTACTGAAATTAGCCAACATGACCGTCTAAAAGTCAGCTTACTTTTTTTAATTAACTGAAGTTTTTCTTCTTTTTTGCATCTACATCCGTTTGAGTGGGGAAAAAATCAACCCAATTAGTTTTGGACTAGCTTGAAGTGATTCCACTTTGATTTCTCAAAGGTCTGGATTTCAGATATTGGGAAGCAATATATATTTTTTTAAGCAACACTTGGAATAAAATTAAAATCTTGAGGGTACTCCATTTCTTTTGAAAAAAGAAAATCTTATTTAAAAAACTTCTGATTTTGGTCATATTTTGAGGCCAGCAGCTTCCAGTTGTTCCAGCTGGTCCCTGTGCTGTCATTTGTCAGTCCACAATGAAACCGGAATGAATGGACATTGAATTGGTTCAAACAAAATTGGTCATTAATTTAATATCTGTATTGAGAGTCCTTGATGTGATATCACTCTTCTGCCTCCAAAAAGGCTTCAAGAGGGTGTTGAGTCTCAAACATTCTTATGAATACATGGAGCTGTACCAGAAATACACAGGGGATGAACTGCCTTCTTTGGAAAGAAGCTTCTCCAGTAACCATGACTTGCCAGATGATCAGACCAACCAGGAGAGTCAGTCCATAGTTCATATCGGAGCCCAGACTCAAACACAGCACCAGTTCTGGAATGCCCAGTCTCCTGGGCCTCAGTGTACTGGCAGTTTGGCTTCCCAGGTAAAAACCTTCATGGGTGGAAGAAGCAGAACTCAAGCTGCAGATCAGATGTATTTGGTGAGCCTTTTGTCCTCTGTAACTCAGTGAGACACAGCACCAAACTCCACAGACAGATGGGATCGGACCCTCCACAGAACACCTGGAGAAACCACCCAGAAGGACACCAAGTCCAGTCTTCTGTAGCTGCAATCCACTGGATAACAGGGAGAAACCCTTCCTCTCTTCCCAGATTATAAGGTCTTCTTTTCCCATTTATTTAGTCAGTTACCTCTCATGTTCCTCCAGGCACATTTTTAATAGAAATTGGGTGCTCAATGGATTTGACTTTCATACTCTGTGCATCTGCTTGCTTCAACTTGCACCATTGTAATTACACAGACATACGTGCTTGCTTGCTTTCCCGTAATTAGCTAGCTCTAGGCAGTTATCAAGGTGTACAGATTCCCTTCAGGCATCTGTGGCATTTTTGCAGCATAAGCTCCAGCCTGCAGAAGGATGCAGTGTCCCATCCCAGAGTGTTATTCCTCATAGTAACATAGAGTCACTCTTTCTTATTCTTGGAACTGGATAAACCTAAATGCCTGAAAGATCAGAAGTCCATCGTCCCAGAATCACAGGATAGACTTATGAATCATGAGACTGAAAAAATATTTTAGCATTCTTTCACTTGTCTTTTAGCTCTTTAAGTATTGACACCTTCAAGAAATAGGGGAGGGGAGCAGGAGTAGGAATGCAGTAATCAAAAAGAAGAAATCTCCCATGGCTGTGGGACCTAAAGTGCATCATAAAGTCTGGCACCATTGTGTGCTCATCACCTTCAGCCACGAGTCAAAAACATGAACTCTAAGGACGTATCTTCACACCCGTGATGCAACACTAACATGCAAAACCTAGCAAGACAATCATTTCATTTCTATGCTTAAAATCTCTTTTAACACTCTGTCAACACATTATACTGAGAAAACATGTAGAATCTGGACTCATAATTTGGTGGGCTCAGAATTACACTGCTTTGGAAATCCATGCCTCAGTCTGAAGAGCCAGCATATGGTATCAGCCACTCGCATTCAGCAGTGTGTTTTCAGAAAAAGCAAAGCATTGAAATAATTTTTGTTGGGCAGTGTAAGTAGCAGGAGGCCATATGTTATTGTGCCCTCCCCTGTTTGTACAGTATGTTGCATAATGGCATTCCCATCCTGGTTAGCTCCTTTTTATATCCCATAATCAAAACATTACCACTGCTTGTACTACTATTACCACTAATGAACACAATAAAGTATTATATTGTGAACTGCATCACCTAGCTGTTCAATTCCAACTTTTTCAATATTAAATTTAGTACTTTAAGTTTCTTTTATGTAGTAATTTTTTGGGTTGTTTGTTTGTTTAAAGAAACTGAAACTTTGGCTAGCAATTTGTTGGACTCCAGCATTAAACTGTAAATTTTCAGTTAACTTGGTCTTCCAATTCTTTCTGTTTTCTTGTTCTACCCTGTCAAATGGAAGGATTGGAGAAATGATGGAAACCACAAATCAAATCCCTGAGATTCCGAGTAAATAACAGCAGTGCTCCAGTCTCTTAGGGATTGGTAACAGAGCTGTTAGAGGCTTCTCATATCTGAGGAACAAAGATGTGAATTTTATAATGAAGTGTATGGAACATGCTTTCTGCTCTGGAGTTTACTTATCTATCAATCACCTTTCTGTGAAAATTGCCAAAGATCAGAGCAAACTCAAACAGTTGTAATGTTTTCATCTACCTTGCATCTAATGCTACATTTACAATTACATCTTTTTTTAAAGAATATGTTAGGTGTTTCCTTATTTTTCTCATATTTTCGTTCTTATTTCCAAGGCAACTAAATTATATCATTCCAAGATACCTAAATGATAGTCACACAATTCAGAGGGAGGAAAAACAAAATAGCTTTACAGCAAATCCTACAATGCTGTTCACCATCAGAATGTTTACGTGTCTAAATCAGGACTATGAGTAGAACATGACCCAAAGTTGAAATAATTTAATCCTCAGAAAGAGAGTGTATCTGTTTCCTTGAACCTTCTTCTCATAAAATCGGACTTACTGTAAGATTATGAATAACCAGGCAAGAGTTATTGCACAGATCATATTCAGCGTACTCAACTCAACCAACAGAATAGTGATTTATAGCAATGACTAAGGATATTACGTTTCCCTGAAAGTTGTGAGATTTAAATCACCAAGAACAAAGAGACTATAATAGAAATTAGAATTACATCTAAATAAATTACTTGAGTGTGTATTTAGGAACTGAGAGCAAAAGTGGATAAAATAGTATGTGATAATTTTCTGGAGTATATACTATATAAATAAAACTTACAAATTCCAAAAACAAGGTTGAAGCTTTCAGAATCTAAACCCTACAGAACACTGAAAAAATTCAGGCAGAATATCAAGAAAATGTAAATTGCTATAGGAAGTAAAAGTCTATTTAATGCTCATTTCCCTGTCCTCCTTGACTGCAAATTCCTTCTTGCCATCACTTTTGTTAAGATCCATCCAAGCTGCACTGAACCCATGGGTGTGGGGTTTTTAACGCAGGCAATCTGACAGTAATATGATGAAAGTACTTCTTTGACCTAGCTCAGTTTTCACCTTTGAAGTCACACTATGGATACCAAATACCCTTCAGTGCAGTACAGAATTTTATCTGTGTTCTTTTCCTAACAAATTATCTGCCATGCTGAAAAAGAGGAGCAAAATTAGGATGACTTGGGATATCAGAGGACACTGCAAGTAGAGAAGGGAATTATCTCATAGTTAGAGAAGTGTACTGCATAAATACACTGAGTATTCTGCTTCTGTCCAGTAGATGGTTTTGAAGGGCAAAATTTTTTTCAGAATTCTGAAAAAAAGTATTTTTCCATATGATCTGTATTCTATACTAAATAATAAAAAAACTTTAGCAAGCTCCTACCCATTTGAAATAAACTGAATTGAAAGGAAGCTTGTCTGTACGGTCCAAACTCTGACCTTTCTTGTCTATGTTTTAGCATCTTTGATTTTTCAGCCTTCTTAACATTTCTTCACAAGGGTCTTGTTTCTGAAAGTGCAGCAAGGTGCACATTAACCTGCCTGTCTTGTTAACTGTAGCAGTTAGGCCATGTGCAATCAATGACGCAGATAATCAGATATTTTCTTTTACTGCCAGGTATTAAAATGCAGGGTAACCATCTACTTCTAGTCACATGCCACAGACTCCTCCACAGCAACAACCTCTTTATTTATTTCATGTGGATACTGGAACTTTTCACACGGATAGTGGAAAGTATGTAATGAACCTGGAATTCCTGAGTGCCTTCAAATGACAACTATATGTTCAGATATTTGAGATATCCATAATTGCTTCAAAGGAGGGCTTGAAATCCCATATAAGTGGTGTCCTACAATACTCGCTACCAAAGGTAAGCAAAGTATTTTGTTTATAGCCAGAATATTTGAAGATAGGAAAGGGTTAATGGACTCTGATAACCTTACGCGCAATTTTTTGTGGTTTTAATTGGTTCTGGTAAGCACCTTCATACTCAGATTTCTTGAGTTTGAAGTGGAGGTGAAAATATTCCTTCCTGATTCTACTGTATTACATCCACTGATATCACGGGGAGTCTTGTAACAATCACAAATAAATTAGCTTCTGTTTCATCCACTTTTGACCAGTGCTCCCTTGGCATTGCAGCTTTCCAGCTCTTGCTGGAAAATGACTGTAAAAAGACTTATATGTAAACAGGATAAAAGAGGAGGTTATGGTTTCAACTTTACTGCTGCAGACTGGGAAAGGCTTGGAGGGAACCCAGAGGTGTCTCTGTGAACTGGAAGACTCATCCTGAAAATGTATAAAAGTCAGGTAAGTGGTCTGCAGTTCACAGTGCGCTATTAACATTCCGCTGAAGGGAGAAGGCCTGCATTCAGTACCACGGAACCAGCTAAAACCTAGTTTGCTTCACTGGGAACTTTACTATTTACTACGGTAAAGCCTTTCTAGTCCTGAGTGTAGCATATGAGGCCCAAGAACTGTTCCGATGTGGTTTTTTAATACACTTACTTTTCTGACTGATTAAAAAAAAAATCTCCCTTTTTTCCTCTGTTTGCAATGACAGGGATACAAAGTGTTCCCTATAGGCTGTAGGGAGCTGGGGATTGGGGTTGATCGAGGAATGTGTTTCCTTAGCACAGACAAGACAGCAGAAAAGCAAAAGAGCCCTAACTTCCAGCTGAGTTGAACTTCTCCTTTCCCTGGGGCCACTCGTCCTATGATACATAATTGTCAGCATCTTCATGTGAATCTCTTACTCTGTTTTCAATCCAGTTCCCATAACTTTTTTTCTTAAACATGATACAGTCCAGTTCCAGCACCACTGTGCTCTTTAAAAGTAAATATGAATGCAAATTTAAAGCTTAAATAAATACAATTTTTTGTTAAGAACAAGAATCTCATTGTCTAGGTTGGGAAGTTTACCCGAAGCCGAGTATTTGATCCTTAATTGAAAAACTGAGCCTCCAGTGGCCAAAACATACACTGAAATGCTAAAGACATTGGGACATTGGCATCTTCAGGGACCCAGCAGTGGTTATTCCAGCCATGGGGATTTTTTTTTCCTGAAAGCCTGCTTTTGATTTATTTTCATAATAAAGAGCAAATAGCTGTAGCATCAAAATGATTTGAGATTTATTTCTAGCTAACAGGCTTCTGGTGGCCTTATAAATTTGTTATGGAAGGGCATATTAAGAAAAATGGGATCTGTCCAACAGGATACTTGGCATGACTCTTGTAGGTGGTAGAAAACATGCTTCTAATCACCTCCATGAGCAACCCTGCTCCAGAGTTGTAATCCTGCAACCATTCCATCATGCCTGCTCTTCTCCACCCTTACAGGAAGGCCTGTGGAGGAATTCTGTGAGTTTCCATGTGCTAACACCCAGGCAGGGCATCCTGGCTGTTTGGAGACAGCTCTGTGGGAGGCTGAGAGGAAGAGAGGGAACACAGAGGTAAAGGAAGGGATTAAATGCCCTTCCAAGAAGCAACCAACCTAATGAATAACTATGAAAAACCCTCCAGCCTTGAACATTAATGCTTAGAAATAGCCAACAGAAATCAGCACTGTCTCTCCTAATAGAAGTAATATCTCATTCCCAAGAGAAGTAATATCTCATTCCCAGGCTCATGGTGATGCCAGCTCAGAGTTCAGATCTATAAATTTATCATTTGAAATACACATTTTTATGCCTCTTTTTTTCATTCAGCTCTTTCTTAGAATGAATTATCTTTCTCCAAAAAAATTGAATCAATACGTAGAGGGTTCACGGATGATTATATGTCAGCGGAAACAAGAACTGCATCAAGGAAATCAGAATCACAGAATATCCTGAGTTGGAAGGGACCCATCAGGATCATCGAGTCCAGCTCCTGGCCCTGTGCAGGACACCCCAAGAATCCAATGTGTCTGAGAGCAGCTGAGGTCTGCCTGGGCCCACAGCATCCCTGGGAGGAATGTCATTTAAACCAGGTTTCTCCTATGCTGTGCACAGTTCAGTGGTGCCTCCGAGACCACCTTCAAAAGTGTTTGTATGTTTTCATCCAGTGGTTTCCCAGAGAAGCTGTGGCTGCACCATCCCTGGAAGTGTTCAAGGCCAGGTTAGACGGGGCTCTGAGCCACCTGGTCTAGTGGAAGGTGTCCCTGCCCATGGCAGGGCGGGTTTGAATGAGATGATCTCTAAGGTTCCTTCAAACCCAGCCCATTCTGTGATTCTGTGATTGCTGGTGCTCTTTTCATCCAGATGAGGAATCATGAGCTGAGCATAGACATGGAGCCGCAGTCCTAACCATAGGAAGTTTTCTGACCACCAGGTTTTCTGACAATTGTTAGAAAGAGCCTTTCTGGGGGAAAGGGTGGGTTATGAGCTCTTTCTGCTTTAGACACAAAGGAATTAAACTATGAGACACAAAGCTGCTGGAAGCCAGGCTTTCTTTGCATCACTCTGCATGGTGACACCCTTTTCTCAGCCTCCAATTCCCCTATTTGTCTGAATCAATGCCTTGCTGTAAAGTGTTCTATTATTCCTTTGTGAACAATCACTATTCACCCAATTTACTCTCTCTTATATTTTGTGTCACATCCATGAGGAATTGTCAATGTTCTTCAATTCATCTTTTGCTTGGTTGTGCTGTAAAGCCTTATCTATAAATGGCTTAGATGGCCACTCCTTGTTAAAAATTGAAATTTAATCTTTGTTCTCCAATTTCAGTCGGATGCACGAATCACATGGCATTGTTTGGTCTCAAGTAGGTCTGTGCTGAAGGAGTATTCTGAATTCATTCTGAATTCATTCAATCTGTCAGAATTAGGAGTTTGCTTCTTATGCTTATGCTTTGCTCTCTTAGTGTTCCTCAGAATTTATTGAGAGTGTTCATGGAAGCAAATTGTGTTCATATGGTTCACTCATGTGAAAGAAACAAAAAATGGCAGTGCCATAACCAACACAAATCATTTTATCTGCATACTATTTACTTCAGGATTCAATGACCACACTGTTTTATGATAGTCCAAAAGCTGCTATTCCCTTCTACTGTACAATATTAACATAAAGATTTTTTCCCAAAGACATGGCATTCTTTGACATGTATCAAAAGAAAAAGAAAGAATTTAAGTACTAAAATCATACTTCTGACTTTATTCTTCCAAACTGCTTTATTTCACATAAAAGTTTTATCTCAGTTTTGTACAAGCCATAAAAATTTGGGGTTTAGACTGACATGCTAGCCTTTGAAAGGCAGTATTATAAACAGAGGAAAAGGGGAAAAGAAATTAGAGTTAGATCTTCCGAACGACAGTAGGAAAGCTGTTGGTCTTAGCTGGGAGCAGTGTGACTTTTGTTGTTCCTGTGTCACTATCCTACTATTCTTTAAAGGCAAAATTGATTTTTTTTCATATTGAAGTAAAAAACAGGGTTGATTGGCAGGCTTTTCATGTTGGTATTTGGAACTTGGAAAACTTGTTTTCCTCCTCATTCTGCCAGGCTAGTAAAGAAGAATAATTAGGTGATGCATAGTGTATATTTGTTGGCAAAAAAACCTTAAGAATAATAAATGAAACTGCGACTTTTTTTTCCCTGAATAATTTGCCTCAACATGTAGAGCTCAGTGAGTTCAGATGCAGGGATGTTGGAAGGTGGATTGTTAGCCTGAGCCTGGCTGCTAAAATGCTATCATGCTGCACAATCAAATTTCTATGTCAGATCTGCTAGTGAAAAATGTTTAGCTATCAAACCACACAGCCCAAAGTGAGCACAATTGTCAAACTTATGCACTGCAAGCATCATAGGTAACCAAATATTTTCGGTACCAGTACGTCAGAGTAATTAAGGTTAATTATCTGCAACTACAGAGGTCTGCTATTGGAGCAATAATCTGCTTCCATGACAACCTGAAATTCACTTGATCTTTCTGTGTTTTGAAAGCGTGGGTAATTTAGATTTTCTCATGCCCAAAGCCAGTGGAGTAAAAGCTTTTACAGTTTTTAATTTAATTAAAACTGTGCATACCTGGTGGACTTACATCAGAGATCCTGCGTTTTGAATGGCTGTGGCTCAAAAAACTTCCGCGAATGGTAAAATTATTATGATTTCTTATTGTAAGAAATTCTGTGGGTTTCCTGTTATTCTGCAGGACTAGTAATTAACTCTATTCCACTCAGGGGAGGGATAACAGCCAGTCTTTGGACTCTAGGCCAGACATTCTGTAGAAGTACAAAATTCAACCAGCTGCAGCAACTGGCAACGAAAGAGGGCAAAGAAGTCTTGGTCATCATGTCTGGCAAGGCCATATCAATACTTGAAGAAAAACATAACAGTTCCAAAGTAAGATGGGGGGAAAAAACCCAACAGGGGAAAACATGAAGTTGGGTGGAAAGTGGCTTTCCTTACACTGGCAAAATGCTTGACATTTCCAAAGCATTCCTAAGAGACAAAATAAATTTATTTTCATTAGATTTTGTGGCAGCACGAAAGCACAGTAACTGAGAGGAGTAAAGAAATCCACCAGGAGGAAAGAGAATTCAGATCAAATACCAATTCAAGTCTAAAATCTTGTGCATGGCAGACATCTTGACTACCATAGATGCAATGGGTGGGGAACAACGCAATGTGTTTATAATATTTCAAATGTGTTCTGTTCCTGTCAGAGGGATCATTATTATATCTATGAACAAGCAGAAGGAATCACACAACTGGCTGAAGTGCTAACCAGATGTAACACATGCATTGCTAATTCTGCATTTGTATTGAATGAAGATGGAATTTTTTTGGTCAGAACAATTCCAGAGGGGGGGAAAAATTTCCAGATGTCGTATGTCTGAAGGAAATGCACCAGTCTCACCTGAGGAGAAACAGAATGGTTAAAGCCCCAGCTTGATGATGGCTTAGAAATAGCACAAAAATTCTGTCAGAGGTTCTTCTGGAAACAACCATAAGTGGACGGGTGAGTACTCCTAGAGACATACCAGTGCTGGATGCCTACAGGGCAGAAGATGTCACCTTAATCTCCTCTACAGAACAGTTTCTACACCTGATATACTCTGTCTCCAAATCAATAAATATGCTGAGTATCAGACTTTGTTTGAAATTATACCAGCTCATTGGGAAAATTGCTAATCAGTTAATTTATCAATTAATTCCTTAATATAAAAAACAAAGCAGCAATGCCGTTTCCCCCCATGCATTTTATCAATATTCTGATGCAGAAGAGATATTCTAAAATACTTCAGAGGTTTACTTCAGACTATATGCATCATTTAACTTAGCTCTTCCAAGGGATGCCTTCAATAAGTTTATATCAATATTACACAGAAGTACTAGCTAAGAGGTTCTTCTTCTCCCTCTCCTTGAACCTTTGATTTTGATGTCTTTGTTTGAAAGTACTGCAGCAGCAACATGGATGACAGTTCCCATTTGCTTGAAATGCATGTCGTGAAAACTTTGTCTTTCCAGGATTATATGGAGGAGAATCTTTCTCATTCAAAACCAAGTGACTCTTAGAGTTGATATCTGTACCATGAGAGAGCACTGGAGTTTTTAAACTTATTGTGCATCTAAAGGTAATGGTGTTGAAGCGTAATTCCTGATCAAAAGCATGAGAGGCTCTTTCTTTTAGATAGAAATAGTACAAATGGTATTAAAGTTTCATGAAGTGACTATTTCATTAGGCTGTACTTGTGAAAGTACGAAACACTGGAAGGTCAGACTAAATGCGAGCAGTCCTTGTCCACTGTTCCATACCATTTATGTGCTGATGACTTGGCAGTGTGGTGCATGGCCTGAAACTGATGTGGTTTTAGCTGTGTGTACAATTTTCAAATTAACCATTTCTCTTAAAGTTATTCTGAACTATGAATCTGTCATCAAACTTAGGAGCAGAACATCTTGCCCTTTTCAGAGAGACACATTTTAGAAACATATTTTTGCTGGCTTGCTTTACAGTTCTATCAAGCTTTCACATAAGGATTTGTCTTCTGCTGTAACCCAAGCATCCATGTCCTGAAAGCACCAAAAGCTTCTGCCTACCTTCCTCCTGCCCATCGCCCCAGCAGCTCTACTTAATATTCTAGTCCCATCATGTGTCCAGGCCTGGCTGTTCCTGTACATGAAGGACTGTACATGAATGCTGTAGGAAGCTTCTTCTCCACTCCTGCTGCTGGCCTTGTCTTGCTAATTTTGACTGGGGTTGGATCACAGAAACATGGCATCACAGAATCATGGAATCACAGAATGGTCTGGGTTGGAAAGGACCTTAAAAATCATCCAGTTTCACCCCCTGCCATGGACAGGGACACTTTCCAGAGAACGGGTTGCTCCAAGCCCCATCCAACCTGGCCTTGGATACTTCCAAGGATGAGGCAGCCACAGCTTCTCTGGGCAACTTGTACCAGGGCCTCACCACCCTCACAGGAAAGAATTTCTTCCCAATATCCAATCTAATCCTCCTCTGTCAGTGTGAAGCCATTCCTCCTTGTCCAGTCACTTCAGGCTCTTGTTCATAGTCTCTCTCCCTCTTTCTTGCAGGCTCCCCTCAGGCAGCAGAAAGCCAAAATTAGGTCACACTCAGTCCTTCTCTTCCCCAGGCTGAACAATCCCAATTCTCTCAGCCTTTCCTCACAGCAGAGCTGCTCTATCCCTCTGATCATCTTCATGTCCCCCCTCTGGACTGGCTCCAGCAGCTCCACATCCTTCCTGTGCTGGGCCCCAAGGGCTGGAGGCAGCTCTGCAGGTGGGGTGTCACCTGAGCAGAGCAGAGAGGCAGAATCCCCCCCTCCCCTGCTGCCCACACTGGGGGATCAGCCCAGGGCAGGGGGGGTTCTAGAATAAAATCCAAGGTAAGGATAAATTCCTTTCATGGCAGCTCCATCTGTGAAGGACTCTTATCAAGAGATCAGCAGCAGATCCTGAGGACCAGACTGGAGGGTTACCAGGTTGCCACGAGACACCCTCAGACTCTGAGTCTCTTTGTCCTATAGTTCTTGTAATAATTTCTACTCAATGCAGGACAAATGTAAAACAAAAAACACATAAGAATGTTTGTGTTCAAGTTCCCTTTCCAACATAACAAGAGAATACCTCAGAGGGAGAGCAACTGAAGCTAATAAAATCCATGCTCGTATGATGCAAAAGGTTAAAGTAGACAACAAACAAATGGGCTCTGCTTTTGCAAATGATTAATCTGTTAGAAATGAGTGATACAAGTCAGGAAGGTGTTTGTAAGCAGCTGAAGCTCCCATCCTTTTCTGAACAGACTCTGCGTGCTGCAGGTTGAGGCAAACTCCCTCACTTCTGTCTTTTCAGTAGGCACAGTAAACTATTCTTCTCAAGTTTAACTGTTCATGGAGCTCTCTCTGGGGGATTCCTCTGCTGCAGCTGCAAGTTTCTTCTGTTCCACAGTGCAGTCCAAGCCCTCTTGTATCATGCTTGGAATAAATAAGGTCTGTCTGCCAGCATGAGTGAGCAGTAAACACCATCCCTGTACAATTATACAAGCAACTGAGCAGAGGGTGGCATGCCACAAGCCCTCTCTATCTGTGCATAGAGTCCCAGAAACTTCCTTGTTCTCAGCAGTTCAGTCAATTCCCAGCAGTATCTGGAGTTAGCTATTGCTGATTTTCATTTGCTGTGTGCTTCTGGGTTGAGAAACTGCCAAAACACTCTAAGCAGTGATCCTTGTAGCCCATTTCTCATGAGATTTCTGCTTTTCTTCCCTGAGCTCATGCAATTCCCCACCCAGCTTTTCCATGCTCAAATGATCCACATAACTGGATAAGAACTGACAGTTTCGAGTGCTTATCCAGAACCATAACACAATGTTCCTCATATTAATCTATTATTATAGTATCATGTATGTTTATAGACTTGAATGAATAGAACAAAACTTTATCTGTCATACAGCTATCCATTTAACTTCAAAAGTGCATTTCATGTCCCTCATTGTACACTTTTACTGAATGGTTGAGCTTTCCTAGCAAAATTCTCATGGAAAGCACATTCTTTTTACTGTAGTTTGAATTCTGAGCTGTCCACAGTAACATTTCACTGCCTAGCCAAAAGCAGTGGGATTTTTCAATTTTGCATTCAACCATGCAACTTGTAGTGCCTCATGTTGTAAGTGTACATGGAAATTATCTATATTGCATACAATATTTCACAACAGTATCCATCTGCTGAGGATATTCACAAATGTTTTGAATTAAAGCAGAGATGAGAATTTTGTAAGCTGTCCTCAGGCATCTTTTGATGATGTGAGTCCTGTCCAATTCAAGATATTCTGTGATTCTGTGATATTCTGTCATGAAAAATGGAAAGAGGGGAAATGGCTGTTTAAATGGTTTATTTTGATTTGCACACTGTGCTCAAATCTATACTTTTACTTCCATGGCAAATGGGTAACACTTCTGACCCCCTTAAGAAAAAAGGAGTTGTGGCATTATCTTGAAAATGGTGCCCAAAGGTGCAATCTTTGAAGTCATTGATGCTTACACTGTGTCACATCACAGTTCCACAGACATTTTTCTCATTGAGAAAATCAGTTGAAGCCATTCCATGTCCTTCCTTTCAACACCAGCTGCTCATTTCCATTCCCTGACTGCCCTGTCTATCATTCTGGCAACAACTTCTTGTGGACTTTCTTGGTTTATCCTTTTCAGTCAACACTTATTTTCCCTGATGGGTCATTTTCAATCCACAGCTTTTCCTTAATTTAGTTCCTTGGTTTCATTATGACCCTGCAGTAGTGGGAGGGTGAGTTTGAGGTGGCAGCATAAAGGCAGAAAGAAAAAAGCCTATCTGTGCTGCCAAGATGTGACCATGGTTTAAGGCACTAAAAATAATCTTTGTTTATCTGTAGACCCTTTGTGGGAAGAGTATCTGCAGTGTTAAGATTCATCTAGCTAAGGTCACTGCAGCACTTTTATTTTAAGTTTGGACACCACTTCTTAAGATAGAGAGGACAGTGAAAAGCAGTGGTGCCTTGAGTGGATTTTTTTTGTAGAAAAATCCAAACTTCAGTATGAATGCTTTGAATCTAACTCCAACAAAGTCTGCTCCTGACATGCAGGAAAGTCTAATTCATGCCTTCTGCAAATGGCCCCTGATACTCAAATCATATCCAACCCTGCAGCTAGTGTCAAAATTTTAAATGACTGCTCTGGAATACAGGCAAGGATAAATTAAGAACTGCTGATGAGAATATGTTTCTACATTTAACAATTCTTAGTCAAGTCTATGGCAAAATTCCTTTTGGCTTCGATATTAAAGGAAATAGAATTAGTGTGTTTTGTTTCTCTCTGCTAAGTTTTGGTTGGGGTTTCTTTACAGCTTTTTCCTTCATTGACTGCAATCTTTCAGCTTTCCCTCATCCAACCCAGCCTTCAGAGCCTTGAAGTATCTGAAGAGAACAGAAGAATCTTCTTCAGAGCTCCAGAGTGAATGATTTCAAGTGAAATATTTCAAGTGAAATATTTCAAGTTTACCTTGTGGATGAATGTTGTGGGTAGGAATATTTCCTTTAGGATGAAAATATCTATCTAACGTGATCGCCTAGAAGTTTGCTGGGTTGCGTATCTTTCGTGACGACAGGTTAGGATTCCTATTGCATCAGTAACATTCATTTATTAAAGGTCAAAAGATCCATACACTCTCATAGCTCATGCTGGTCAAAACGTCCATAGTGATAAAACGGGTGTGAGATGAAGCTAGAAAGTCAAATCTGTGGAATGAGGGCCAAAATTTGGAAGGTGTTAAACTGGGCAGAGATGTACCAGCAACATAACTCAGGTGAGTGTCAAGGGGCTGAGCATAAAAGTGGCCTCTGAGAAAAGGAAGGCCCACACAGTCAGACAGCTTTTGCTCCAGAGCTGCTCTTTCACAACCATCTGAACCAGTGGATAATATGGATGTACCATATCCCAGATGGCCATGGGCCCAGGCAGCAATGCTTTTCAAGACAGTGAGGTGTGCTCACAGATCTGATGCATGGTCTGCTGGGAGCTGTGGCCTTCTTTTATGAAACCAGGGAGTGATACAGAGAAGAAAAGGCTTTTGGGTTCACCATCTTCTCTGTCAAGACACTTCACCTCATGTCACCTCATGTCACTTCTTCTTACCCATGTGATTGAGGATGACAAAACAAAATGTTTCCCACTGTCACAGAAGTGAGAACTGGCAGATTTTGAACCCAGCATGAGGGTTATGTCACTTAACTGACTAGCATTTCAGTTCCTTAATGATACGTGAGACTATTCCAGTGTAAGAATTTCATGATACTATGAACATAATATTAAGATATTATGAAATCTTACAGAATTTTGTGTTGGAGTCTGTGTTTTGATCAAGAACCAAGAGATTGCTAATCCTCTAGAAGCTTTTACATGTGAAAAGAATACAAAAAAATCATTCATCTTTCCCTTTCTCAGTTAAAGGGTGTAATCAATGGGGTACATGCCAGCTGCCTAGTTGAAAGATGTAACATTTGTGTTTTTGATGGCAGGAGAGACATAAAAATCTTCACAGTCCTTGGCATACCTTCCATGTGGGTCTTGGCACCCAGGGCAATGCCATTTCACCCAGAAAACTGCTGTCTCTTTCAGTGTGGTAACCATGCTTACTAGCCAGGGATAATTTTGGAATAAATCCTTACTTCTTTCCCTTAAAAAAAAAAAAAAAAAGAAAAATTAAAAGAGAGATTATTGTTGTGGTAAAATTTAAAAAATGAAGGCTATGTAGTTATCACAGTGTGAATTCTTTGAGAAACACAGAGCTCTAATTGTTGAAGCGGAAAAATCAACTACTTAAGAAATGTAAAAACCCACTTCTTATTTCAGGTTTGAAACATAGTGGTTCTCTGAGCCAGGACACACAAATTTTAGCTTTACCTTCTAGGGTTTGGCTTCTCGTGTATCCTGGCAATTAGTTTGGCCTCTACAGTAAAATTCTGGGACTGAGCTTGATTACGAGAACATTTATGAATAACATCCTCAGAAAAATTAAGGCCATGGCCAGGACCAGGCCACAGTGGCAGTGAAGTAGGTCCTATGCTATGGCTAAGCTGTTCCATAAAACAGAAGAACCAGGCAGCTCATAACTCTTTACATTGATAGCAGTCATCACTCTTCTTTCACAGCTTTCAAGTCTAATTGGAAATTCCTGAAATTTTCATTACATTTCTTTCTAAGTAGGCTTGACAAATACAGTGGAAAACACCAGCCATAGTGGTATATTTATTATTATGATGCTCTTGACATGATGGATGCATCATGGTTTAGAGAGAGAAAGACCAACCTCTGCAATCCCTCTAAAAAATATTGGAAATTAAAAATGCCATTACCCACATAGGGACAGATTCTGCAGTCCTTACTACCACTGATATGACTAAGAATTAAAAAAAACGACAAGTTCTATAAGTATTTGGATCTCTTCAAATTTTGATAGCTGTTTTTCCGTAAATGGTTTTTTCCATCTCTTTTTAAACCTTCACTGCTCTGGCTACTGAGCTCGTTGCTTTGACAGCAGGCAGATTTTCGTGCTGTGGCCTGTGCAGCTGGTCCTTCCCTCTGGTCAGAGGTGTCTGGCAGAAGGCAGAACAGACCTTGATAATGCCTTCCCAGCAGATAAAACCCACCTCGGAAGAAATGCTGGTTTGTACAAAAAATGCCATAGCCTCTTCCACCAGGAGATGAGCTATATTGTTATATATAATACACAAACAGCACCATCTATTAAAGATGTGGTTTATATGACTTAACTTTTGCCTTGTTCATGTCAATGATTGTTTTCTAGAGCAGTCTTGCTTTTGAAGAGAAATGGTCAGTCTCGAGAGGTGCTTAGAATACACGTCTGAGCTAAAAGGGTTGTGGGATGTACCCATCTACTTGTTGACACTAAGGCATGTTGGGTCATCTCATTTTTAAATCCTATGAAAAGAATCCCACCCTGACTATGTGAAAGGGGGAATGCAGCCAGAGGTATCAGAAATTATCCCTGTAACAACCTCTGCATACCAGGAGTTACAGAGGAAGGGTTTTTTCAGCTGTTGCTCCAGTAGCCCACAGAAGGGGAGGGGTGGTATCTCAGTATGGTAATAAACAGGAGGTGAGAGATGTCTATGAAGATCCTCTACCATCTAATATGCAGAACATGTTAGACACACAGACATCTACCATCTAACATGCAGAAGGTTCTTCCACATAGCCAAAGGGCCAAAAATGTCTCAGGGCTATTCATGAGGTTTTACAAAGTTACCCCTACCTAAAGCGTATCTGCCAGAACCTTTTCCTCTCTTCAAGCATGCCCTTTTAGACTTCGAATGATGGTTCTTACAATACTAGAGTCAAGTTCCAGTTACTTCTCTCACTGTCCTGCAACCACTTGCTGGAAGAGTGAGAGGATATACTTCTCCAAAGGGCACTTGTGCCTCTCTGTACTTGTCAACGAGGCAAAACTTGCTAGAAGCCGATGGAGTTCAGAGCTTTTTTTAGTAAGGACTTCTCAGGTGCAGCTCAGTCCTGATTTTGTGACTCTAACTTTCTAGTGACTACCAAAGGAAAGCAAGTGAGAGGACTTTTTTGTTTCAGATGGAAGAGCCAACAAAGCCAGGGGAGGCAGGACAGATGGAGTGTGTCAGAAATAAGGGAAATTTCCAAGCTCTCGAGGTAGACAGACTTGCTAAAGGGTCCTATCCCCTGCTCGTTACTGCGCTGCCCAATAGCATTCCAAGGAGAATAACCCAGCCCTTGCACGGCACAAAACTGGTTAGGCAGGGTCAGAGAAGGCTCATTCCAGAGTGTCATGAGGTCCTAATGCACATCAAGGGAAAAATGGGCAAGTCTTGCTTTAAATCTACTGAATACAATAGGGTACCAATATCCCTTCCCACACCAGACAGGGCTCTGAGTTTCACATTAGGAATGCTGCAAACGCAGAGAAAATTATTGTGGTGGGTTTACCCTGTCTGCACACCAGATATCCACCAAAGTTGGTCTATCATTTCCCCCTCGTCAGCTGGACAGAGGAGACAAAACAATGAAAGGCTCATGGGCAGGGAAAGATCACTCACAAATTAACATCACATGCAAAACAGACTTGACCTGGAGAAAGAAAATAGTTTAATTTACTACCAATTGAATCAGAGTAGGACAATAAGCAATAAACCCAAATCTTAAAACCATCTTCCCTTCACCCCTCCCTTCTTCCCAGGCTCAACTTCACTCACAGTTTTCTCTACTTTCTCCTGCACAGTGGTGCAGGAGGAGAAGGAAAGAGGGTTGTGGTCAGTCCATCACACGTTGTCTGTGCCACTCCTTCCTCCTCAGGGGAAGAACTCGTCACACTCTTCCCCTGCTCCAGTGCAGGGTCCCTGCCAAGGGAGACAGGCCTGCAGGAACTTCCCCAACATGAGTCCGTCCCAATGGCTGCAGTTCTACACAAACTGCTCCAGAGTGGATCCCTTCCACAGGGTCAGTCCTTCAGGAACAGGCTGCTTCAGAGTGAGTTCCTCACAGGGTCACAATCTTGCAGCAAACCTGCTCCAGTGTGGGCTTCCCACAGGGTCGCAGTCTCTTTTGGGCATCCCCCCGCTCCAATGTAGGCTCCTCCATGGGCTGCACGTGGATCTCTGCACCCACATGCCCTCCATGGGCTGCAGGGGAACCTCAGCTGCAGCACCTGGAGCACCTCCTGCTCCTCCTTCTGCCCTGACCTAGGTGTCCGCAGGGCTATTCCTCTCACATGTTCTCTCTCCTCTCTCCAGCTGCAAAATGTGCTGTCTTTTCACCTGTCCTTAAATATGTTATCCCAGAGGCATAACTACCATTCCTTCTGGTTTCAGCCTTGGCCAGTAGTGGGTCCATCCTGGAGCCAGCTGGAATTGGCTCTGTCAGACGAGGGGGAAGATTTCCAGAGAAGCTACCCCTAAACTCCCTCAATAACAAAACCTTTCCCTGTAAGTCCAATACAATGGTTCAAATGTGAAAACCTCTTCTCTGTGGATGAAAACAACAGTTTTTTTGCTCTTATCACCTAATAAATTTTGACTTTCACCTAATTCATCTCATTGTCAGCTAGGAAGACGTGCTAGGAGCAAACTGTCCTGGCCAGTGCAGTTAAAAGCATGCTGCGCTCCTCAGAAGACACCTATTCTGCACAGTCCATTGAGTCATCCTGCAAATATTATGGTTTCATTATTTTCACTTTCCTGTTTCTAAGACTTATTTACAAGTGCTTCAACAAATACTCACAAATATTTTCTTCCACTTTAGAGGTGATTTTTCTAATAGATCAAATATTATACTAGTTATGTAGCACTTTTGTGTTGGTTTTGCATAGTTTAATTTTTGGTGAGGAGGGAAGAAGTCAGCCAAGGAAGTGATTTTCTGTGAGGAGCTGCTAAAAGCTTCTTCCGTGTCTGGCAAAAATAATCGCTGGCTGGCTCTGAGAATACGTACAGTGCTAAGCCAATTAGAAAAGCTGGTAACACCTCTATAACAACATATTTAAGAAAAAACAAAAACACGGGAAGGTGTCCTTCTTTCTCACCTCTAAGGAGTGGTGAGTGGGCCACCAAGCCCCTTCCTGGCAGGGTGGCAGGGTGGCCAGTGCCCTTCCCAGTGGGGCTATTCTCGGCACAGCAGCCAGGGTTATGCTGCTGGGGGACCATCCCAGCACTGTGAGCAGCAACGCGGTCAAGATCATGCGCCTGGGGCTAGTGCTGGGAGCACTCATGCAGCTGGGAGTGGCCACACGGCCGAGATCGGTGCAGTTGGGGTGGCATGGCCAGGGCGGTGTCACGTGGCCACTGCTATTTTGGCATGGTTCGCAATGAACTTTCTTTGCTTAGCCTTTTTCAGCCAGCCATGCTGCGGACAGAAGGGTGGAAGTGGTGGCAGCAGTTTTTCCTTTTCGGCGCCCCGCATCAGGAGAGGCACCTAGTGGAGCTGGAGGCCGGCGCGGTGCTGGCAGAGACTATTGACCAACAGCAAGAGGCATGGCAAGCAGCTCTCCGATGCGGAGCCCAGGTTCAACACTGAAGAACTCTTTCAACGCTGCAGAACTCTATAAAAACTTTTCAATTGATGGAACTTGAGAACAAGCAAACCTACAGACACTAATTCTCTCCCAAGTCAGAGAAAAGGAAAAGGTGAAGACACATGAGGAGAACAACATGGCAACACCAAGGTTGGTACAAAGGAGGGAGAGGGAGGAGGAGGAGCTAAAATTCTTCCGCAAGCCGTGGTAAGGACTATAATACAACAAATTCTTTCCCTAAAATTCATGAAGTGCATGGAGGAATGCACAAGTCACCCGCTGCGCATGAGAAAAAGGTGCTCGTGGTGGAGCATGTGGATGCTGAGAAGCTGTGATCTGGTGAGAGGCTTGAACAGAGAGAGAGATCCCATGCTTCCAGAGAGAGAGGAAGAGGGCCCTTGCTTTTATACTAGAACAGCTCATCCTTAAAAAACTGTGCCACATGAACTAATGGCCCACGCAAACATTTGTGGGAAGACTGCTTTGTCCATGGGAGGGACTCATGTTGCAGCACGTTCTGGTGGGACTGCAAATTGTAAAAATTAGAACCACATTGGAGAAGTTCACAGAGAAATGTCTTGCATGGGAAGGACCCCATGGCATAGCAGAAGAGACTCCTCTCCCAAGGCAAACTGAAGAAAGATTTTTTAGAAGTGACAAATTGACAAAAAAAACCCATGTTTTGTCTCCCTGCGCTGTCAGTGGGAAGGAAAAGAGGGCTGGGGGCGGGGGGGAAAGGTGTTCCAAAGGTTTATTTCTGTTCTCATTATCCTCTTTCAATTCTGTCAATAACTTTTTCTTTATACCTTTTAAGTTTTGAGCCCATTTTGCCCTTAAAGTGTTTCTTCCCAATCCTTACCTCAACTCAGGAATCCCTTTTTAATTGTTGTTTCCCCTTCCTCTGCTCAACTACAGCAAAGTAGAACAAATGAATGATTTTTCGTGGGTACACTGGCATTTGGCCAGCTGCAAACTCACAACAACTATTCAATAAGTATTCTTGTAATCTCTTTCTCCTTATAACCTCAAGGCCATAGCTCTCCACACTGGGATGACTTTCAATATTCCATACCAAATAATGAGAACTAGGCCTATGTTGCGGTGGTCCAGCCCACCTTTGGGCTGAGAATGGACAAAGGCATCCAGTGGGTGGATTTTCCTGCCCAGGACAGACGGTCGGAGGGCGGACCTGAGGATGGTGCAGTGGGTGGCACAAAAATTTAAGCTCCAGTCTCCATGATGTCATTCCACTTAGTTGTTCCTCCTTTGTTCTGAAAACATCTCTTTTCTTTGGTTAATCATTGGTTCTACCCTTCATGTTTATGTATATCCTTGTTGTTTATTCAATTAAGTTCTGGAAAGTTCTATTGTCCTGTAATCCCCATTGGCCCATTGTAATCAAACCCTCCCTATTCTCCCTCTTATGGCATACCTGACACCTATTGTCTTCTCCCTATTGGTTTATGCCTTTGTACCTCCCTTCTCCTCCCCTACCTTAAAAGACACTGTAACTGTCATTCTGTGCTCTTTTGTTGCTCCTCATCCTGGCCTCGTGACCTCCGGGTTAGGAATAAAGACTTGGGTGCTGCAACATAGAGTCTCTCTTTCCTCCCTGGCCTCTGCCGATCGCTACAGTTACCATCGACTGCTGCAAGCTCCACTGTGAGCCCAGACGCAGACAGCTCCAGCAGGAGCTTTCACGAGACATAAAGCTTCTCACTGTCTCGCCACCAGGACACTGGAAGCTAGTCGCCTGCTTGGCCGCCAGGCGGTCAAGCGGTCAGCGACAGGCCTGGAGTTCAAAGTCTGAATGCATTTTTCAAATACATTTGGTGCATTTATTTGGCAGACTTAATAGAATCTAATTAATTAATCTAATACAATCTAATTAATGCAAGTTCTATGCAGCTTATAAAACCCATACTGTGTTTCTATACACATGTATGTGCAGAGACATTTAATTTGAGAGGATTTTTTCAGAAAGTTCTATTCTTATGAAGAATTTCTAACTTCTTCAGAGCGGAAGTTTGAGGTCAAAGGTATTACATAAATTCATTGTTGCCTCCTATAAAGAATAAAGTTTTACTACAACTCTGGTGTTATAAAAGAAGTGGTGAATTTCACCTCCTTACTGGTAAGACCAGTCACTGAAGTTGTCTCACATACAAGCTGTGTTTACTAAAATTTCTTTCAAGCAAGTGTTATTTATGACTATTCATCAAAATACAAGTTGCTGATAAACTGAGCATTCAAAACAAAACAGAAGGGTGATTTATGTAAGAAAAAGAAAAGAAGTTTCTAGAATGCACAGGGTACATCAAGGTCCTAGTGGAAACTGTCCCTGTCCATGGCAGGGGGATTGGAACAACATGATCTTCAAGGTCCCAAACTATTCCATGGTTCTATGATTGATTGAAAATTGGTTTAAATATTAAACCACAAGTATTTCAATAAATAGTGTTTTAAGTAGTACGATATTAATTTCAAGAGGGTATACTATGACAAATTATGTATCTCCCTTGCTTTTTTGATGCACTCCTTGATGGATGGAAAGGGCTTTGATCTCTGAAAGGGACAGTCCACTGTTGGACACTCAGAAAATAGCTTGTGTTTTAGAGGAATTAGGCAAGAATGCTGCTTCCAGCATCATCTGTTTGTTCTGTTGTTGGTTTTTTGTTGTCACATGTAGCTATATACATAAGTAGGTATTCAATGTCCTTCATCCGAAAAAAAAAAAGCTTGAAAAAATTACTTCAAAAGGCTCAAACAGAAAAAGCGGTAATGTTGATACACAAATACAACATTAAAAGAACTTGTAGGAGAAAATTATTTTTCAGCCAGGCTTGGGATTCAGGAATCTTGTTTAGTATTGTTAAACTTTGGTTTCAACAACAGTGGCATGGCACATTTATTTATACATTCATTTGCATCACAGCAAACACACTGGAGTGCTTCCTCCTCTCTACATAAAAGTGCCCTGGATTAGTGGTGGTTTCTTTTGCCTTTTCCCAGTTTGCTTAATGGCAGAGTTTAAAAAATCTGCTGAGTCTACAGAAAAAACTCAAGAAGTGGGACAGGGTGCAGGGAAAAAGCAGAGACTTAGGCAAGCTTCATGTGAAGGGTTGTTTCTTATCCTCCAGAAGCTCTAGGTATGGTACACGAAAAAACAGTCAGCATCAAATCCCTGCAGGACGTGCTTTTCTTGAGAACTCTCCTTAGATCCTAGATCCTAGAACCTTAGAGGTTTTGGCAAATAAGGTATTTCTGGTACATGTCTTTCCCCAGTTCCCTTTACATGAACATTTTTGAAGGGCAAACACTCGAAAAGGTTGAACCCAATTACTCCAATTTCGTCATTTAGCATTTCAGCCACACCTTTATTTTCAGTCCTCCCTCCTCATCTTTGCAAGGGCCTTCCTCAGCACTGGTAGCAATCCAGTCTCTCCTGCTCTCCCCTCACCATGTTCAGAACGTTCTCTTGGGACCAGAAATTTTGCAGCTCAAGTGTCTGGGTTTAGTGTGAGGGGATTGGGGTGACAATAAGCAACACTATGCGCGAGTGTCTCCCGTGACTTTTAAATTTCCCAAACATGTGAAAAACTAATCACGTTTATCCAGCTCTCCAATCCCAAAAATTATACTGTTAACCCTTTTATCCATAAATAAAAGTGAGAGAGTTGTTATTCATGTATATATAAATATATAACTTTTTTGCATCTTGCTAAACTCTTTGTTTCAAGTACATTGTTACATGTTCTGCTAAAATGTGTTTATTTTCACCATATTTAAGCGACTCGCCCTTTAACTTTTCTGAATGTGACTGTTCTAACTTTTCAAAACCACTGTGATACTGTATAGTTTCTACTCCCTTGCTCTTTACTTCTTCTCTAAAATGAAGAAGTCCTTTCTTTTTCACTAGTTTTTCAAACCTGGAAACTACCTGATGTCTGTTTTTGAGGCAGAGCGGATTACAGATAAGACCACATGTGATGAAAGGGGTGTTATACCAATTTCTGTATTATTTATTCCATGTGTCCTTAGGTTTCCCAGCTGCATTGTCTAACAGCTAAACAATACCCACTCTTGCTCTGAGGGGAAAAAAAATAAACCACAAAAAACCTCAAGTATTTTTCATGTACTCTTTTAAAAACAGAGAAAAGCGGATGAAATATTCTAGCAGTCCTAACCATTAAGATTCAGGGTCAGAACCTCTGGGTTTTCTTTCATGGGGTTCACCCATAGTTTTAATGTCTCAAACCGTGGGCCTGCAGGCTCATGCCAACTCATAAATCAAGAGAAATATTACTTTTTAAATTTAATTTATGATTTTTTGTTTGCAGGGAGACTTTTGTTCCCTCAGATTCAAGCAGAGTTTGAAGCCGCTTCCATCTATAGAGCATTGCCTCTCCTCCACAAGATAGCACCATAGAAAAAGTTATATTCTAATTATGTTAATCTGGGGGGTTTATGGAGACTTAAAGTCTGATTTTCATTAGACTAAAGTAACTTTTAAATAGCAGGAGGGGTTGAGAAGGCAGAAAGAAGTTTTGTCTTTTCCAAGGCCTCTTTACTTCGCCTTATTCAAGACCTCTCAGATTTACTAGGGTGATTTAAAGTGTCCTCAGAATACAGCTGAGTCTAGACTAAATGTAACAAAGAACTGGAAAACTGTACAAGTAAAATTGGAATCTTTCTTTATCTCATTTTCCTATATATTTTGGTTGGGGTTTTTCTTTTCACTCTCAGCTAATTGCTTTATAATTCATTAAAGGATGGATGGAAGAGGATGGAACTAGGGCATTAATCTGGGATCTGGAACTACATCCAACTCCTTTATTTTCTATGAGTTTCCCCTTAGTCCTTGGTTGAGGCCCATGGTGCTAGTTTATCAGATGTATATATGTAATTAAATACACCTGAAAGCCAAAGAAACTGGTTACTTTATTGGAATCCTGATCTTCAAAGGTTTTCAGCTCTTCAGCTGACAAACAGAAATAAAAGTACTTTAATACCTTTGAAAGTGGAAAACACCGTTTGTAAAAAACCATAAAAGGTGTTGAAGAGCTTGGAACCTGCAATTATGAAGAAATAAGGAGGGCCTTCCGTGTACACGTACATGATTCATATGTGTGCACACATTAATGGATTTTTAGATGGGAAACCCAAAGGAATCTAATCCCTCCTTCACTGGTCATCCTGGTAGCCACCTCAGAAGACTCAGAGGCACTTTGATGAGGCTTGCACAGGTGAGCAGCTTTAGTTATGCAAATCTTAGATGAAAACAAAACACGCTGTGTCTGCAGTGGCGTCTGTGCATAATTCTACAGTTTTGGTTCATTTCATACTGGTCTTAAAGGCTTCTGTGATGGGGTTATTTTTAGGTTGGTTTCCTATAGAAATAATGTTTCTGCGAGCATACAATGTATTCATACACCCTTCATGATAACTTTTGAACTCACTACTCATTTCAGCTCAGTTTGGCCGTGGCATGAAAGTGAAGATGGGTGATTGTGAATTTTCATGAAAAGGGGTAGCAGGATGGGGAAAGAAGATTCAGAACAGTTCTTTTACTGAGGAAATGGCAATTATAGCTTAGTTCCTTGTGCATCTGAAAAAGGAGCAACCAGCTGAGCAGGCAGCACATGCACTGCCCTAAAATAGCTGGGACCACTGCCCCAGCCTATTGCTAAGGCAGACAGCGTGCCACCATGGAGAGGGGAAGCAGGAATGATGCTGTGGATGTGATAAAGGTGGTGAGAATGGGGAATTTGGGAACAGGGGAAGAATCCATAGGAAACTAGGAATCCAGAGATGTTCTCCTTCCGCTTTTTTTGGTGTTGTTTTCTTTGGAGTTGATGCTGTCAAAACCCGTTTTGGCAAGGGCAGGGAGAGAGAAAAACATAGCAGGTGCTAACTGGAAACGTATAAAACAAGGAAGAAGAGCCAAGACTGATGCCTGTGACAATGAAGTCCTGGACAGAGAGAAAGCAGCTGCCCTGCAAGCCTGGGAGTTTGAGGTCTGGTTGTGTGGGAATGGGAAGGAGGATATGGTGGCAAGCCTCCTATTCATTTTGTGGGAATTTGCTATATGTTTAGGGCCCACCAAAAAACTGCCAGTATTATCTCTACTCTCTACTCTTTTCCTCAGAGGTGAATTAAGGACAAGCTTTCAGTCAGACCTTACCACGTTTCCCAGCTTTTGTGGGTTTCAGTCAGTCCCTTGTAGTTTAGTGGAGGGGATATTTATTTCACTGTGGTTTGAATACTTAAGGAATTTACTCTAACGTACCATTGTAATTTCAATTGGTTTTCATCTTAGCCTGATTATATAAATCCCTTGGTTTTGCCTTCCAAATGCAATGAAGTTGGTTGGACAGCATGTAAGATTCACCCCCTCTGTCTCTTTTGTAGCCGTAGGGAGGGTGGGGAAAAAACATCTATTGTGCAAAGAAATAAGAGATTCTCAGTGAAATGCAGTGATGCATGTCACATTGTTAGAGGGAAGCAATGGGAGCCCTGCTCTGAAGCGCATGGAAATCCTTGGATACACTCACAGGCAGCCTTTGTTCATGCAGGAGCCTGCAGTGACAGCCTCTGCTCCGGAGGCTCCCAGCTTCACAGGGCAGCTCGGCCAGGATATTTTTGAGTACGCAGGACTTCAGGCCAGCTGTTTCTCTAACTGTGTGGGTAGCATCAGTCAGTCCCCCAGCCAGGGCTCACTCCTCTCTGGTGTTAGCACACTGATGCAGCTTCATGATGCAATTGTGTCCATGAATTCGGGATGAGTGGGGCCAATAGAGTGGAGGTTGCCCACTGGCCTGATGGGGCAAATATTCTTGGGGCAGGATGTACCATTTGTGTTGGTTTTGAATGGGACAGACTCAATTTTCTCCATAGTAGCTAGTATGGGGCGGTGTTTTGGACTTAAGCTGGAAACAGTGTTGGTAACTCAGGGATGTTTTTCATTATTGGTGAGCAGGGCTGGTACAGTGTCAAGGCTTTTTCTGCACCTCATTCCATGCCACCAGCGAGGAGCCTGAGGCTGCACAAGGAGCTGGGAGGGAGCACAGCTGGGACAGTTGATCGTTATAGCCCAGAGGGACATTCCAGGCCATATGGCATTCTGCTCACCATATAGAGCTGGGAGAAGAAGCAGGTACGGGGGTACATGCGTAGCGATGGAGTTTGTCTTCCCAAGTCACCGTCACGAGTGCTGGAACCCTGCTTTCCTGGGGGTGTCTGAACATCTCCCTGTCCATGGCAAGTGGAAAATTAATTCCTTGGTTTTCTTTGTTTGTGTGCACAGCTTTTGCTTTGCCTATTAAATTGTCTTTATCTCAGGGCAGGAGTTCTCTCACTTTTGCTCTTCTGAGTGCCTCTCTCACCCCGCTAGAGCGGGGCGGAGCGGGGGCTGAGCTGCCGGCTGGGATTAAGCCACATCACCTGGTAGCACTGGGACTCCTGAGAAGGGTGGGTAGCTCCAGCTGCCTCCATGGCTTTGTGCAGATGTACATCAGTGAAGCGCCTAGCCCAGAAACAGCACCTTTCCTACACCTTTCTCAAGCTATGGTGGCACAGAAAATACCTTTTTTTTCACCCAAATTTAGGAAGAAACACTTCTCAGAATCCTCTTTCATTACGAAATAAAGCAGTCATTTTTCCATTATCCTGACGTGTTTCTCTGGGGGAACTGCAAGGGAAAGAACTAGGCCAAATATATTCTTTTTCTTCTTTTTTAAACATATGTTGTCTTGAGTCAGCAAGAGGTCTCCTATGCCCAAATATTATTAAACCCCATATAAGTTAAGTCTTTTTGAGCTGAGTGCATGTTATAAAAGCTGCTGTGAGTCAACAGTAATTTTACAGTCTTAGTTTTGTGTGGTCCTTGTTTGGAGAGTATTAGGCATAAAGTTGTCATACTGGAGCTCTAATGGGTGCACTCGGTAGGTGTGATTTATGGGACTTGCTGCCTTGTGAGAATGAAGTCATGTAGTGTATCAGGGTTGCCCTGCAAATGAAGCAATTAAATTTTGTCATCTTGCTTACAAAGGTGTCCTGACTGGGGGTAAGAGCAAGCATGGGGGAATGTAAAATGGGGGGGGGGGAAGCGAGGGAACATAGGTGATTAGACGCCATCTGTGGATGAACACTTTCAGCACTTTTTCTAAAGTCTTCAGTTGAATTTCATTTGCTGAAGTCTAGTGCTGTGTCTGGAGACAAACAGCACATCTTTTACTTGCCAGTTCTATTTATATGCCTGTGAAGTAGATCATTGTAATGAATACAGATGGGCAATAACTACAAAGTTATTGCATAATTTTTCAAAATTTTATGATTGCCTTTCCTACTTCCTCTTAAAATAATGGCTCCACTGTACAGCCTGCAGACCATTCAGTATGTCTTTCGTATATTTTACCACTTCAGCAGGTTTTAATTTATTGGAGACACACTAGAAGTGGTAGGTAAACAATCTACAGAAAGAATCCGATTTATAAGACAAGGAAGACTTGAACCAGTATTAAGTTGCTTTGGAGATCACTTGGTGAATGCAAGTATATATGATTTTTCGTCTTTCTAACTTGGCAGCAAAGTGTGTGGGGAGGAAGTCAACTGAAAGCCACCCACCGCCAGCTTTACAGAATATAGAACAGGTCTGTAATAGGATGTCTTGTTGGATGGAAGGTGTTTCTGCACAATTTGGAGGTTTAAGCCTGCCTCAGGGAAAGTTTCAGACCTGCTGCGAGGAACCCAATTCTCTTTTGTGGGGACGAAGCAGGTTTGGGTTTGCCACCCTGGGGATAACTGGAGTATTCTGGACCTGTGAGTGTCATTCTGCTTTCTCCCCCATTCCAGTCTAATCCATTCTACTTCCACTTCAGAATTAATGAAGCAGCATACTTTTTCCTGAGCTGTGATTTTGAGTTAACTGACTTCTGAGACTAAGATCCATCTTCCATTTAAGTCAATGGAAGTCTTTGAGTTGATAAAATGAGTATTGGATGTGTCCCTAAAATAACTGGGTTTGATTCCTGGCCACACTGAAGCTGATGGCAAAGAGAAATTGGAATTTCAGCTCGATGTCTATGCATCCCCAGACTATCGCAAAGTCTGCTTCCCCTTGAAGGCAGAGCTAAGTGCTTTGGAACCACATGCAGCTTTTCTTAGTCTCACTTCTGAAACCACTCCCAACTCAAGACTGCAACCCTCAGGACCACCAGTAATGAACTGTATAAAATGCCAGCTGATCTGGTCTTTGAACCCTGTTTCAGGACTGGCTTATGATTACATAATTGATTCTCAAAACCAAAGTCCTTTCCTTTGACCTAAATATTCAGAAATGCTTTGCCTTTTGGGTGCCCAGCTGGAAATCGGTTAGAGACACTTGATTTTTAGAAGGGTCCCTACTTCTAAAAATCTTGACTTCTCAAATTGCTTCATGGCATATAATAAAAAGTTTGGTTACCTCAGCCACTTTTGGTAATTGAAATATCCTTTCCTTTACCAAATTTTTACAGCACACAACACCAATGAATGCTTACATCGGAGAAGTATGATTTGGGCTTGAATTTCCAGTCATCTTTCTTTGGTTGGTCTTTCTAAATGAAGCTACCAGAACTGCTAACCTATTATGGTGGCAAAAGGGGTTCTGAAGCTGGTCTTGCCAGGACAGAGAATATTAAATTCCTGCCCAAGAATAAGGTATTTTTGTACTGTTGTCTGCTTTTTATTCGAACATCAGATTAAGAACAAAACAAAACCAAAAAATAAACAAAATAAAAACAAACAAAGAAAACAAAAAATAAAAAACCAAACCAAAACCAAAAAAAACCATTTCTCATTAGTTTGGGGTTTTTTCACAGTTTTGTGGTATTTCATTTACTATCCTCTATTAGAATAAATTCAACCCTTACTACAGTTTCAATAGAGGGCATCTGTTGTGTTTTGTTCGCCTTTCCCTGAAACATAAGGACTCTGACTTTGCTAGAATTGTCTCAAGAAACCACAAGCATGTACTTAATACTATGCCAGCAACTTCATAATACTATTGTGAACAGAGCTAATTTTTTTAAAGTGTTTTTTGGTTGGGGTTTTTTTGTTTGTTTGTTGGGGGGTTTTGGGTTTGATTTTTTGTTGTTGTTTTTTGGGGGGATTTTTTTTTTCCATTCTGATCGACAGATTAAAATTGAAAGAACTGAAGCTGGTAGTTTCATATTGTCTCAGTGGCCTCCTGTCCTCTGACTGGAATCTTTCAGCCTTCAGCCTGAACCATGCCTAGAGCAGAGAAAGGTAAGCCTGTTTAACATTCAACCCTCTCTGAACACTCAAATTTATATTATCAGCATTTCAAATAATGAATTTCCCTTTCAAGTGCAGACGACTGTTTTCTTCGTAGGAGGTCACAAGCATTTTAGATTCCTGGTCTCCTCAAAAGATTTTACTCTTGCTTTTCCCTCTTTCTATATTTTTTTTAATACTTTGGCATAGTCTCTTCTTTCACCATATGGAACCACTTCTACCTCCTTATCCCCTGAACACACTTTCCCACTCAACATGATGACATGTGACCATTCAACTCATAAACAGAAGTTAGGGAAACAGAGGTTAAACCACGGGCACCAAAAGTGGTTTTGAGAATGCAAATGTGGAAAAAGTGGGATAATCCACAAGCATGTGGTTTGTTACCATCTGCCTCATGCTCTGAATGTATAAGCACATTCACCCAGAGTTTACAATTGAAGGGATACAATGTTTTTTTTGCCTGGTAAAATACTGCGCATTTTGGCTTGGAAGGCACGCTTCCTTCCCTTCCCGTGGTGAGAGCACAGGTGCTGCATGCTGCTATTATGGTTGATCTTTTCCAATAAAGATCCCACACAGGCCAGGATACTAAACATGCAACTCAGCTTGATCCTGATGGATTGCCTGTGATCCCACAGCTGTCTTCTTCCTCCTGGAGCCCCATCTAGTGGCTCCCCACATCTGTCCATCTGCCATATTGCCCATCTCTGTTAATCCAAAGATCCATATAGCGCAAAATGGTACAAACCAACAGGAGAAAAGAGGAATGGCTGAATGCACAAGCAGCTCCCCAGCATTTGCACCTGGACTTGTCTTTGCTGTAAATGTCCCTCTGACAAATGAACACTCAAAGCTGAATGCTTCATTCTTAACTTTTCCTGTTCTGTTTTTCTTTCACTCATTTAGAGTTTCCACCGAGAACAGGCTTCAGGTGATTAAACAAAGGAAGGAGGCTAGCTGAGACGCTGGGAGAATATAGGAACTAATGTAGTATCTGATGGGAAATGTGTCAAGGGAAGGACTCAAAACCAGAGAATGCATCATTGCCTGCAAGATAACCACATCTTTTCACAGTTCTAATGAAGCAGGAAGCTAGTGAGCTGAAATTAGTAGGTTTGGGGCTCAGGTCTGCTGCCGACAGACTTTACCCAGGTCATTTCACCCTCTGTGTCATAGCGTCCCACCTGCAGAAAACAGTGTTGATAATATTTAACTACCACATGGTACTTAATTGCAGCTTAATTAATGGTTTGCAAATCACTTTGAAATGCTCAGTTGAAATAGGCAAAGGATAATTAACATCATGTATTTATTTAGTGAGCTTTCCTTGCCAGGCACAATCTTCCTAAAATTCCCCTTGCAATAAATGTTTGCACTGCTCTAGGAAAAACAAAGCGGTTCAGCCAGTATGTTTTCTATGGGGAGACTTTTTGCTGCATGAATCAGATGGTTGAAACTTGAAGAGAGTGGCTGCCAAGAGGAGGGATGGGCAGGTTTCTGAATGGGGGGGAGGGAGGGAGGTGAACAGATGCACAAGTGTTCGTTCTCCCTCAGAGCTGCGTGCATTGTACCAGCCAGCTTTAGTGACACAGCTACGAGGTTGTTGTTGTTCACTCCTGTGCTTGGCCAAAACAGGCCCCCCCCTTCCTTTGTAGGACTGCTGCTCATGTCTTACTTCTGTAGGACTTCTGTGTTGTGGGTCAATGCAGGCCTCAGTTAGACAGCAATGTCTTCAGAGATGACCTGTTTCTGAAGGAGATTTCATACCTCCCCTTCACTGTGCTTCACAAATTTTTCTAAATATGGAATGATGGCTTAAAGACTAGGACAGGAAAAATCTTAAGCCTGAATCTCCATTGCCATAGCGAAGCTTGGACCCCTGCCCAGGAAATATCACAGATTCAGAATGCTGCTCCCCCACTCCAAGCTGCACTTGCTGTTTTTGTGGTGGATGAGGTACAAGTGGTGCAAGGTGGGATGCAGCCCCCCACAGCAAGTGAGGCAGCACACAAGGAAACGCATCCAACCGGGAATCTGTGTGAGCTCCCGGTGTGAGCAACTTTGTGCGGGGGCACATAGTCATAGGGTAATGGAGAACAGTTTTAAGCTAAAAGAGTGAGATTCAGATTAGATACTAGGAAGAAATTGTTCCGTGTGAGGGTGGTGAGGTGCCAGCACAGGTTGCCCAAAGAAGCTGTGGCTGCCCTATCCCTGGAAGTGTCCAAGGTCAGGTTGGATGGGGTTTGGAGCAACCTGGTCTGGTGGAAGGTGTCCCTGTCCATGGCAGGGGGCTGGAGATACGTGATCTCTAAGGTTCCTTCCAACCCAGGCCATTCTGTGATTCCATGATTTCTCTGTGTAGCTGCAGTGTTAAGAGAGAAGGCTGCATGTTAAGAATGGCTTGAATAATATGCAACTACTGAGAAGAAATTGCTTATTCTTGGAATTCCAGGTCTAAATTTGGAGTTTGCCATGAAGGGGCTGCAGTCATTCACTCCAGATAAGAGTGACTGCTGTTTTCACAATGGCCCATCAATGTTGTATTTGTTCACTTCCTCACTTCTGCAAGGAGCTTGGGAAGAAATGCTCAAACAGTTCCTACAACCTTTCCCCAGCATTAGAAGTGAGAAAGGGGAGGTTCAGAGCAAACAGGATTTTGATGCCTGAACCAAGCAGATTTTGCCCAGTTAGTCTGTACAATAATAAACACTGAAGGTTGCTCTTGAGGCATATTGTGAAATCCAGCCTTCCAATGTGGAGAGATACTTTGAGTAAGTCACAACTGCTTTTGCACAGCAGTTTGGGTTCAGGAGCTCTGTTCCATAGGTCAGGCCTTGAAGAATGGTAAATAAACTCAAGAGCTGGAAAATGAACTCAATGAGCCCTATGCGCGTGTGCTCATAATTTTGTACAACTCTTTCAAAGAGATCATATCATTGAAAAAAAGCATATATTGAAAGGCTGCTTAGAGAGTTTCAGATAAACTAGAGCTATTTAATTATATTGATAACTTTTGTTTGCTTTCGCCAGCATTGCTAACCTGAAACTTTCGTAAAATGTGAGTCAGCACCCTCAAAATGAGAAAATTAGTTTAAAAGTCATGGCATTTTTAAAAAAATATCAAAAAAAAATAGGTTGAGTTCTCACTCTCCCTTCCAATGACCTTCTGATTTTTAAGTTTTTAGATCTGTCCGAGTTTTTCTCTACAATCACCAAGATCAAAAAGAGGTTTTTGATGGGAGTTTGGTGGTTTTTTTAATCAGTGCGGGCAGAGATTATAACTTAATCACCTGCCTTTGTCAAAGGAAGCTGTAAGAGCACCAGATGCTGAAAGACACCAAATCATTGAAGCCCTGGGTGAGATCTCTTCCGTGCAGGGGCACAGGGATGGGAGGCAGGAGGGGAGCCCACGCCTCAGCCTCACCTCCCGGACCACTGACCTGCTTATCACACCCCAGGTCCCACCTTCCCTCGCAGCAGGTCCTGCCTTACTTCAGGATCAGCTTTGAAAGGATCAAAGAGGTTGCCTGCGGAACAAGTTATTAACCCGAGTGAGGCTGGAGCAGCTCTCAGGTTGCCTCTGAATTCAGATGCATTTCAGCCGGGAAGGTCTGGCTTGTCCCTTTCTTTGGCTGAAACCTCCCACGATGCTGAAGTGCCCTCTAATGTTGTTCATGAAACAGAAGGCCTGCATGTTCAAGCAAAGCTCCTGATAGCTGCAGGTGTATTTTTCTTGGGAACCTAAATTGCTAGAGAAACAAAAGTTTTGGTTAGTTTAATTTGGCAGCACAAAAATGCCATCCTAGGGGAAGACTTTATTTAGAAACTTTATTTTTCCTCTGTTAATTTAGATATTTTATTGGAAAAAAAGAAGTTTAAAGGTTCAAAAGTTCACAAGAGATTCCTTTTCTGTTGTATTTTTAAAAAAAATTATAATTTCCCTGTTGGTCTGGACTGTTGTTACAGAACTGTTGAACCCCGGAGTAATATTTCATTAGTTTTTGTGCTACAGTTTTAAATTTTTTTCTGTAAAACTTGTTTGCCTCATACAAGATTCTCTAGTCCCAGAGCAAAAGGAAAAGGAAACTGCTTGCTTCTAACAAAAATCCTGACTTTGCTAGCATGGCATGCAAAATGCAATTCTACCTCAGTGGAATTGGGTCTAATGATTTTAATTGCTGAAATTTCCTTATTCTGCTTGAGAAATACTCTTCACCGTTGGAAGCCTGATCATGACATGAATGATTCTTCTCCAGATAAAGTCAAGAATGTTCAGCCAACCTCAAGGTCAGCTACTAGGTGACAACTGACACTTGAAACCAGGAGATAAAAATAGTATAGAGACTTCATGTGTGCCCAATGGGCAACGTGTCTGCAGGCTGGTTAAGATGTGGGAGATATTTCTCTATGGAGTGAAATACGAATCTGACTTTTTTTTCTGCAAAGACTGAATTCACAGAAGCAAAACAATGGCTGCATGCAGACCTCTTTTAATATTATACTAAAAACCAGGATTCCTCTACCAAATAGAGTATATCTCACTCTGGGGGCTTTGGCTTTAGCAATAGTACAACACAGGCTTTGATAACAGAGACATGGCCCAGAAATTATGAAAATAAGATTCAATAATGGTCATCTTAAAAAAATAAAGAAGCCATAGAGGAGCCATCATCATCTAACTACATATAACAGACAGACCTGAAAACAAACAAAGAATGAGAGCCTGGAGGGAAGACGTAAGAGCATAACAGAGGATAATTAACAGAAAACTCCAAACAAAGCACACCACTGGAAATTCCGTAAGTGTGCCTGCAAGAATGAGTAAAAAAGCCATATCTGAGCTTGCTGCTTCTGGCCTCCAGGTTGTTGGCACAGAGAAGGGCAAGAGGATCCATCAGAGCATCAAAAAACATACCTGTGTATACAAAAAGTATTGAACACTTTGAAGGGCAGTTTTGGGGAGTGCAGGATAAGGGTCCTGGCTCATTGCATGAATGGCAGGACATATCTGTGCCACCCTCTCTGATCCAGCCAGGCAAACACCAGCAGAAGGTGTGGTTGTCACTGGGGGCACAGGAAGCAGCTCTCTTGTGACTTGGGAGAGCCTGGAGCAGCCCCACAGGGAGCCTTGACCTTCAGAGGGCAGCTGGGAAATATTACTGTGGGTGGTTTCTTAGTTCATATTTCCTCAGAGAATCCTCAGACACTTCAAGCAGCTACAGCCAGATTAGATGACTGGAGAGCCTTTTCAATTCCCACTGTACAGCAGGTGAAAAAATAAAAAAATGTATCGAGTAAGGAACATTAATCTGTATTCAGAGCCTTTTAATAGAGGATAAATAAATATATGTGCTTTGTTCCTTTGAATCCTACCCACTTGTGTTTAGCGATGTGTTTTTAGTGGCAGCACCGTCTCCATGAGCTCTAGACCCAACAAAATCATGAGCTGTTTGAAAAAAAATAAAAATAATCTGAGCAGGGATTTTAAATAGGGTGTGGTGGAACGGCGAGGGTGAAAAGTTTGACAGTGCATCAATAGGCTGTTGGGACCTCCTGGCAATCCCCTCATTTCCCCTTCAGTGAATACATGATTTTCACAGATACACGTTTTTGCTGCCACATTTTCTGCAGCTTCCAATTTCAGCCCGAGTTTATGCATTCCCCAGTAAGAAATCAAAAGCTATCCTAATGCTACCTCTCATCCTCTGAACAAAGTTTTTCATTCAGGCACTTTGGCTGAAGCAGACAGAATGCTACAGAATTTTAAATTCAAAAAATTTTAAATTTCCCTTTAGTGTTATGTTTATATCCTTGTGGGAGAGGGCTGAAAGGATAGTTCCAAAGTAGTTTCTGGCCTGTGTGAAGCACAAGCTGGAGGAGACACCATCAGGAAAGGGAGAATGGTAGAGGAGATGCAAAATTATAGAAATTAAATAAAGTGAAAGAAAGCTTTAGGCAGGCATGATGGGATAGCTCAGGAAATAGAAGATAGAGTATCCAGCTGTCCATTCGACGGGGAGGAGGGAATAAGAATTACCACCTGAAGCCTGCAAAAAAGCAGTCTCAAAGCATATGTTCCTTCCAGCTCAGCACAGTGTGTGATTCTATGATAGATGCTGCCTTTCACTCCCTGTTTTCACTGAACTCCATTGGATAATGGGGGGCTGAAAGCTGTAAGAGCTGTAGAGGAAAACACAGGTTTAGCAAAGCAGAGTCGCCATTCACCGCTTTGCCTGTGGTGGTTTACAAACTGGTTTCGCGACCAACGCTACGGCACTGTCTTCTTGAGTATTATGTTGATGTGAAAAACTCTTTGCAAATAAGCATGTTCAGTAAAAATGCAGTGTTTGGTACTTTGTTTTCTTGCAGGCTGTCTTCCTGCTCCTCATCCTTACCTATTTTTTAGTACCAGCTTTTCTTGGAGCCTTTTTAAGGACATGGCCTCATATCTACTACACAACAGAGGCAGGAAGCGTGATTCATAGAAAGATGACATTATATGAGCGAGAAAGAATTAAGTGTTCATTTCTATTTCGTTGTTGCTGTGGGGACATATTTTTATTTCTGAAGGATTTTCTAATAAATGCAGTATTTTTGTTTTGGCTAGTGTTGGAATCAGTGAAATCCCCTGCTGTTGATTAAAACACTTCCATTATCATTTTTGGGTTTTTTTGTGAATTGGACATCATTATAGTTTTAGGAAAAAAGCTATAGTGGTTCCAGGCAGCTATTTTTCCTGAATTCCCTGTAGTGGATTCTTTTTCTCTAGGCAGGAAACTCTAACAACTCTAGGTGAATGGGCCAAAGGAAAGCAGTGGTTTTATACACTTCCCTAACATTCATGTGGCTTGGGCCGTTCCAGAGGCTTGGAAGTCTTGCTTGGGGACTCTGAAACTTGCATTTTCAGAGTACTCAACAGACGTTTTGGATAGATGACAACTGCCTCTTTTCCCTGAAGTCCTTCATTCTAACTTTTCCATTAATATTTACTTTTTCCAGTCACCACATCTCACTGAAGGGTTGGGAATTTTCATTCACTGCTAAAGCTGTCAGTCAAAATCACTGGTTTTCTGGGTTGGTTGGTTTTTGTTGTGTTTTTGTTGTTTTTTTTTTTTAAGATTGTCTCGATACACTGAATTAAAGAGTTAAAGAATTAGAGTTCATGACAAAGACCGCATCATTCAAACACTCTGTCTTTCTTTTGTGCGGTGTCTCCAGTACTGATGTGTCCCCTTGAGGCAGTCAGATCTTTTTTACCTTACCTTTGTCTTTTTTCGTTGTTTCTTGCCTTCCACATCAAATTAGAGATCATTGTCTTCTTTTTCATGTCTCTATGGCAGGTAAGTGCTAACATACTTAAACCTGGGGTGAAGCACCAAACACCAGCAGCACGTTGGAAAGGCAGATCCTGAACTAGTAGGGCAGAACAAAACGAACAAGAAGCCTTAGATACTCTTATTCAATGCATCTGAATGCTATTCCAGCTCTCCCTCTCCTAATGTAAAATGTAATACACTTTTTCCCAGGTTCTCTCCTCATTCCCGCTGTCCTGCAAGCAACATTTCTTTCTTAAGAAACCGGTGATTTAAAGAAAATATGTTCTGAGAACTAATTTTTTTTAAGGTTGCAAGCCAATTAAGGATGCCTTCAGATTTTCTCTATTTTTTATTTATTAAGCTGTGGTGGCCTGAAGAGTATTGCTCTCAGTTCAATGTAAGATTGTAATGAGAAAAAGAATACTAAGGACTGGGGCTTCAAATAAATCAGAAAATTTTTCCTTCTCTGTGAAAAGAGCAATTTAGAAGTCTCAATTCATGAAGCCCTGCAAAAAATGTGACTAACACACCAAAATGATTAGTCTTAGATCTGTCACGTTGCTTCACTCAACTGCACTTGTGTATGTCAGCTGGCACAGTGTAACCTGTCTGGATCGTGACCAGAAATTATTTGGGCACAACAGTCAAGTCTGTCTGGGAGGTGACCCCACCTTTGTTGAATGTTCTAATCCCTTAAAGGCCAGAGGATTGTGTAAAAGACTGGAAAATCAAGGATCATCATAAGACCAGTTCACAAAAGTTACATTTACATTGTCCAAGAAAGGACTTATCTTCTCTCTGAACATTATTCTAATGAAGATGTGTGGGAATACTTAAGCCACATGTAGCATCTGGTGAAAATAAAGATTTATTTTGGCTGAACTGGCTGTATTAGCAGATAGAGATCCGGCTTTGAACTAGATCTTAGTTCATAGCCTGCTGCTGCCTTGGGATTAATTTCAGAATTTCTGTTTGTTTTTATTATGGAGAAATTACTTGCAGCTGATTTTTTAATATCTTTGCATTCTTCAAACAGGCAAGCTACTGAAAAGAGAAGGGAAAGTCAGAAAAGACTGGAAGTGACAGTAACTTCAGATGTTAACTCACCTCGTGGAGAACAGTGACGAGTGGTGTCCCTCGGGGGTTGGTGCTGGGGCTGATACTGTTCCACAGCTCTGTCACTGACATGGATAATGGGATCAGTGCAGCCCCGGCATGTTCACTGATGACACTGAGCTGTGTGGTGCAATCAGCACGTTGGAGGGAAGGGATGGATCCAGAGGGACCCAGACAGGCAGGGGATGTAGGTCTGTGTGAACCTCATGAAGTTCAACAAAGTGAAATTCAAGGTCCTACACCTGGGTCAGAGCAATCCCCAACACACCAACAGGCTGGGCAGAGGAGTGATGGAGACCAGCCCTGGGAGAAGGACTTGGAGGAAATGGCTGATGGAAAACTCACCATGACCTGGCCAGAAACCAGCCGTGTCCTGGGCTGAGACCCCAGTGTGGGCAGCAAGGGAGAGAGGGATTCTGCCTCTCTGCCCTGCTCAGGTGGGACCCTCTCTGCAGAGCTGCCTCCAGCCCTTGGGGCCCAGCCCAGGAAGGATGTGGAGCTGCTGGAGCCGGTCCAGAGCAGGGACACCAAGGTGGTCAGAGGGATGGAGCAGCTCTTCTGTGAGGAAAGGCTGAGAGAATTGGGACTGTTCAGTCCGGAGAAGAGAAGTCTCCAGGGGGACTTCATAGCAGCCTTCCAGTATCTGAAAGAGACGTACAAGGAGGCTGAAGAGGGATTCTTCATCAGGAACTGTAGTGATAGAAAAAGGAGTAATGGATGCAAGTTGAAAGAGGGGAAATATAAGTTAGGTATTAGAAATAAATTCTTTACTGTGAGGTTGGTGAGGCATTGGAACAGGCTGCCCAGTGGATGTACCATCCTTGGCAGAGTTCAAAACCAGGTTAGATAAGGCCTTGAGCAACCTGGTTTAGTGGGAGGTGTCCTTGCCCATGGCAGAGAGGGCTGGGACTAGATGAACTTTAAGGCTCCTTCCATTCGTTGACATTCTGTGACATCACCTAGAACATTTTTGTGTCAGTTTTAAGGAAGGGTTATCCCAGTCTTGCAGAAGAGCTTGTGTTGTCTTGACAAGAGCTGGAGTTCTGTGCATTTATTCTCACCATGCCATGCCTGCACCAGAGAATGTTCTCTTGGTTTGAGGACATGTTTGGACTGCACCACTGCCTTCTGCTCAGAAGTGTCACTGACGATGCACAAACTCATTTTCAGTCTGTGTCCCTCTGTCTCTTGCTGTGACTCTCCTTTCCCAGGACATTCTTTGGACTGCTGGACTTTTTTTGCCTGACTTTGGGATGCAAAGTGAACACTTGCAGAGGCAGACAGATGGGCACTGAGATACCTAGTGTTGCCACTGATTCCTGATGATTTATTTCTGTCTTGAGGGTGTCTTCAGTGGTGACATAGAAAACACAGTGGGTGGTGGAGGAGGTTAGCAGGGAGAATTTGCACACAGAGGTGGGGAGCAGAGCAGAGCTTTGTCAGCACAGTTCAGACTGGACAAGTTTGAGTGATGGAGAGTGAGACTTAAAAATATTTTAGACTCTGGCTCTCATACAAATAGAGCTGCACTTGCCCAAGAACCTCTGTAGCACCTAGAATCACAAAATATCCTGAGCTGGAAGAGACCCACGAGGATCATCGTGTTCCAACTCCTGGCCCTGCACAGCACAGCTCCAGGAATCCCACTCATCTCTCACTCTCAGATATAGTTGTTTGTCTCCTCTGTGACTTTCCTGCACCTTGTATGCAACGTGACAAAGGAAGAATCCAATCTCCAAATGCAACCCAGCAGTGTTGCCTGTCCCCATGTGAAGTCTCCCAGCTGCCAAATAAACCAATGCACATTTCCAGATTAAAAAGAAGCCCCAAGCTGAAAAGTTGTGAGAATGCCTTTGCATCTTGGACACAGACAGTCACATTTTCTGCTCCTCAAGGCTACTGTCTTCCCAACACATCTGCTGTCATGCAAGTAAAATAAGATGAACTAGTGGCACAGAAAAAAAGGAAGTCTGTTTGCCTTTCCTCCAATAGAAGGAGGGCCTTGTGGGTGGACAGATGAGGTGGGAAATGAAAGTTATTTCTGTGTCTTCACTCCACATATAATATTCACGCTGAAGTGGTTTTTTCTTCTGTGACTCAAGTCAAAGATTTCAAAGTAGTTTGTTATGCATCCATTTCATGGCAGAATCTCTTCAGACCTAACAAACCAAGTGCATGTCATCATTTGACCTTTTAAGCAAACTGCAGCATCCTGTAGAGAGGCGGTACACACCACTAATATTAATGCCCAGGGATGTTATTAAGACAACAAAGCTTACTGTTGGTTCCTTCTCTTGATTAAAATGTAATATTTTAAGAATGGACCACAATTAACAACATCTTCTAATAAAAGAGTCCAGGATGTTACCATTCTAATTGTAATTTGTCTACCTAGAGCTCACTCAAAGTTTTAATTTAACTTGGTTTGGTTTGAATTTTCAAATATAATTTTCTGTAGTGCATTAGTCCCACTGAGCCCACTTCTCTACTGTAAAAGAAGAAGAAAAAAAAAGAATAGAAGGAATCCTTTAAGATTTATCTGCATTTATAAAAAATAGTAAAACAGTAAAATTTGACCTATACAGAAACAGTTTGCTTCTCCAGTCCATCTCAGAGTCTACAGCAAGTGATTTCACATGAAAGTATATATCATGGAGTGCTACAGCACCCCTCCAAAGGAAAGGAAACATGGGAAAGACAATGCAACCCATGACTGCTTTTTTACCATTTTACATGCTCCTTTACAGTTCCACAGCCAATGGTAAGTGAATCTGCAGAGACAACAGCTAATTCAATACTTCAACAAGTAAGTGAACTCTTATCCTTCTGAAAAAATGCAGCTACCATCTTTTAGACCTGCAGCCACCCCAACACAGACTCTTGTCTCTTATTGCACTCTTCTAGTATTCTAAGGATTTATGAACCTGGTTTCTACTCTGTATTAGCTTCAAATAATTGAGAAAAATCAGTTTCTTGCCCCACCTGAACTCTTAGCCCTGTTGTTTTACCAGTCCACAAAGCCTCAGCCATCCTGTAGCATACTTCACTTTTGAGATGCATGCAGCAAGGTTGTGACTTGAGGGCTGCACACAGCTGAGAAAAAGTTGTCTGAACCTTTTCAGGGCATATCTTCTGAGGGGACAGAAAGGGTAAATGGATTTATGTGGAAAAGTGTGAGATAAGGGGGATATATCCAGGCCATCATTTTAGACAATCATCTTGAAATGCAAAAACTACACTTGTTCTTGCTAGAGAACTGACCTGCCTGTCCGTCACTCCTGACTTGGCATCTTTCAACAACAATGTATTAATAGCACACTAAAATTAAAAAGACTTTAGAGAAGGAAACTGGACACTAAAGGGAAACAAGACTTTCTGCTATTTACATGGCACTGTAGAGACAGGCAAGGTGAAGAACTTCGGGGAAGGTCAGGTTTTAGAGTGTGGGAAGAATGGATTATGTTTTGCCACTTTAGATTGTTGGCTGCTTTGCTGCCCACAAATTACATTTAGATGGAGAGTTGCTTAAGTTCAGAAAGGCAGAAAGGTGCCTTATGTTATTTAAATCTAAGTATGCAAAATAAAACATCTACCATGGTCTTTTTCCCACTGAAAGAAATCTCACTGACAATTATTCAAAGCAATCAAACAGACAAAATAGTCTCTCCTCAGACTGAAAATCGCAGTAGTTCATAATTTTTAAAACCAAGTAAAAAAGCCAGCTAAGAGACTTAACAATTTACTTTTTTATTCTCACTCCTAAAATGCTGAATCCGTTTCAATCACAGCTGGGAACAAGGACAGCCAACAACAACACATCACTCCTAGCAGGATACCTTTTTAGGTCCTCTTCTGGGATGCTTCAAATGTTGATGACCAAATTATGACCCTTTCCACCTCCCTTACTGAAAGCATAGCATTTCTGCCAACAGTCATCAGCCAAGGTTTTGAAAAATGTGAAGCATAGGATTATGCCTAAGTTACTAAAGCAGCTGCCATGCTATCAGGCAGGTAGGCTCTTAAGCAGTTTCCTGTGACCTCAAAGCTGTCAGGTATCTGTCACCTTAAAAACAAGATATGATTTAGGTATTGGTACAGGTTGAGTACCTTGGTGTCACCATCCCTCTCTCTGAAAACTTCAGGCTGGTGGGCTTAGCCCTGACACTCTTGACTTCCTTACAGAGAGGCAGTGGCTTTCTTTAAATAAATGTCCCCTGTTTTCAACAGCATTTATTAGTACAGGAGGTGTAGTGTCAAATTTTAATGTTATTATGGTACAGAGAGAATCTGGAGCAGTCCTGTCTACTTTCCAAAATCATGGTGTATGCTTGTGGCGTATGTGGTGATACACTCAATATTCCCTGAAGGAAAATGAGGCTGTGTGTGTCACTAAGGCTCACATAATTTCAACTGAGCCACTGGGATCTATTTCATTCTATTCTCCTTGGTGGGCAAAGAGTGATAATGAATGACCTGACAAAGATTCAAAGGTAGCACTTAAGAACCATTGAAATATTTGTTTCAACAATTTTACAGCTTATTCAAGGCTTTCAGCCTTCCTTGTTCTGCACAACTGAGTGGGATGGTTTATGGGAATAAACTTCCTTGTGAGGTAAGGATCAAATTCTGCAGTAGCTACTCCAGAAAAATCATCAAATATTCTTTGTCCCTCTACTTTCAAAAATAGGCTGAACTAAGGAGCAAGACAGAGGTAGAAGGATGCAACACAAACCTTCCTGAAAAGAAAGGCATATTGGGGTTTTTTTCAACAATCTTTGTTCTCCCACTTGTTCTGCTCTAGCCAGTTGTCAGAGCATCTGTAAATCTAGTTTTGTCTTCTCAAAAAGTAGATAAAGAAGTTGTATTGGGAACCTGATATGGGATCACTGAAGGAGAAGATCTTTGAAGCACTTCAGAGGAGTACAATTTAGATCCTGGGGCAAAACCCGGAGTCCAGTAGAGTCAACAGCCTCTTGACCTTTATCTTCAATAGAGTTTCACACTGCTGACACCTTGATACACTTTCCCTTTACTTCAGACTTTCCCAGAACAAAACATGTAAGAAAAGCACCCCCTACCCCAGGGACCTTTTACAACAACCAAGTAGGAAGAGAATGAAACAAACGAGCATTTAGTGCCTGGGTAGTGCAAACACTATTTTTAAATTAGAGGTTAGTGTAGGCTGCTTTTTTCACTTTTGACCACTTGTGCATCTGAGCAAAACCAGTAATGATGACGGCAAAATTTGATCAGCCACCATCATGAGGTGAATTTCCATGAATGCCAGAGATGTTTTGGCTACCAAAAAGTTACTCATTAAAATGACTCATTAATGATGTACAGAAACATTCAAAGAGTTTTGGAGTTATTCTTGATGAAATGGTTAATGATTTTTTTTTCCCCTTCAGCTGCTCTGTAACAGCTCTTGGGAACCCTGAAACTGAAAAATCTGTGTCTTATTTATAAGCATCTTTTTATTTCAATGGGGCATACGCACTGCTCCAGAAACAGTGAGTTGCTCCCAGCTGACTTGCTGTTCAAGGACTGTTGTAACACTGTTCATGTGTGCTGCAGTGTAAAGATCAGTTTGCTTTAGGGACTGGTTACATGTGCTGAGATACATGACACATTGACTGGCACTGGTTTTGATTTTTAAATCATAACAGAGAAACCACAAACAACCTTTAAGCAATGCCTCAACTATTTAGACTGCATAATAAGAAATTACAGAAAATTTGTAAACTACACAAAACCCCACTAAAATGTCAACATTTATTACAGCTGTGGGACTAGGAGCCAACTAGTTGAACTGAAAAGACTTAAATTAACAGGTTTTAATTAAGTTCAGACAAACTAATGACTTAAAAGCAGCAATCGATGATGACGATCCAGTAAACGATCTGACATAAATGTTGGCACAACCACCTTAAAGAGAATTTTTTTTCCTTAGCATTAATATCATTAGCATAAAAGATTGTGTTAAGAAATCTGAAGAGAAAGTGCAAGAATAAATGGCTGACATGTTAGCCACAGTCTTTCCATTGGCAGAAGACTGACAGCTTACCAGGCAAACAAATTGCTCAACAGCATTCCTCATTATGCAATTGAAAAATTAATGCCTGATTGATTGCCCTGTCAATCAGGTGTCCATCACTGGGTCATCAAACCAGCTTCTTTACCAGGCACTAAACTGCTTTCTTCAAATAGATCTATTTAAAATAATTTGACACCTCCTATCCCTGTGCTGTGTCCTCCCTTTGAGTGTGGTGTGTGGTTCTTTGCTTTGCATGGTCAGACGAAACTGCTTCTTTAACACATCCAGAGACTGCAGATTGAGACTGATCTGGTATTACTTCAGTAAGCTGAAAGGGGTTGACAAGAGTCGCAAAACTCGACTGAGCTACCATCATCTTCAGTTCTGCTGCAGAGAAACATAATATCAAAGCCTTTTATCAGAATGTATGTCAGATTCAAGAAACTCAACAAACAGGCTATAGCCTAAAACTAGTGTAGACTACTGTAGCCAGGGGATAAACACAGCATAGAGCAGTGGATCAATCCTCTCTTTGGAGAATTTTATGGAAAACTATGGCACATTCCATTCCTTTCTGTCGGAGGTCACACAGACATAAGAAGTGAATATCTTCTGGGAAAATTTTGGACAGCTGAGCTACTTGAATCATTAAGTAAAAATTTCTGTGGCCCCCCTCCCTCCCTTATCTCATCTTGTCTTCTACTCCAATTCCCCATTTTCAAAATGGCATGTTGAACCACCTTCTGAAATGAAAGGCTACCTCTTAGTGAAACACAGCAAAAGTGGGAAAGATCCCTGCAGAATCAGGAGTACAGCAAAGTATTCCAGGCTGCTGTTGCCCAATTCATTTTGTTTGCTTAGAAGGCGGTGCAAATAGTTGTAAGCTTTTCCTCAGGTGCAAACAGAAGGAAAATAACTATTCACCCAAAATCTGATTAAGGATATAAAGTCATCCAGTCATCCCACGCTAGACTGACTCAGCCTGGTCTGTAAAATCCATGTATAAGCTTAAGGAAGCCACAGACTTACTAATACTCTAGCCTAACAGCTTTATCTAAAGAGAATGTTGTTTGGGTTTTTCAAAGCTGTTTCATCTTTTTTTCCTATTCCGTGTGAAGTATGAGTTTCAGAGGAGAAGGCATTTCAGGGTAAGTGCTTGATCTAAAGGCCAGATCTAAAAGGCATTTAGTCCCCAAACATGATTTTGAATAGTTTGTTTCCACTGGGAAATTACTGTTCTACATGCTCTGAGTGGCATGTCAGTAAGAATACCAGTAGGAGAATTTCAAGTGGATTCTGCATGCACAGTTAGAACCTTGTATTGTTGTTTGTGGGTTTTGTTTTTTTGGTTTTTGCTAAGCCAATCTTCAGTAGTCAGCTTCCTTTTCTCCTAATCTGCAGCTGCTTCACTGACTATCCATCATCTTTATTACAGTGTCATTTCTATACGTCATTCTCTGACACTAATCAGAAGCAGACCAAGTGGGAAAGAAATTGCTCCACAGGGATGAGGTCTGGTGCTGTAAATGATATGTTGGTGGAATTCAATGCAAGAGACACTAGGCTTGTTTACACATGTTGAACTGATGTCTTTTATCTGTGGGACACATCGCAGCTCTTTGTTGCGGTCATTCGTGGCCGTCCTCCAGCACCGCTCCGCAGCAAGCCTGTAAGCAGTGAATAGTCCCACTGCTGCCACTATTGTCATTAAGTTGCATAAAGCAAATCACCCACCATGGTGCGGTGATGAGCTGGGGCCCAGTAGCCTGGAAACAGAAGCTGGTCTATGAGCAGTAGGACTAATGAAGCCTAGATTCTTATTAATACATACCCAGTAAGCCCTGTATCCTCACACTGTAGGAACCTTCCCCACTGCCTAGAAGATCTTTCCCAAAAGTGACAGTAACTCGTTCCATCTTGGCCAAACCACCCAATCCCATGTCATCTTCAGCCCTTTTCACCTCCTACATGTTTTGGGGAGCCTTGCTATCTCAGCAGGAGATGGGCAGTATGGTGAGAGTGCCACACTATGGCTTTCCTTGTCATTTGACTGATTGCCATTTCTTATTTGTGACATTCAACAGAGGCAGTCAGTGAAGGTTGAGTCCTCCCTTTAGGGTTCTGTCAAGGTATCTCCTTCCTCCTGTCCCCAAAATATCAACTGTTTTCCCAAGTAATAACTGCTTACTCTTCCATTATGTCCATAATGAGATCACTGTCCCTCCACCAGGTTTACTTGAGAGATTCAGTCCACGGGTTCAAAGGTTGTCAGAAACATGCAGATGGTCCAACAGGTCTGATGGGTAAAGAGGTCTGTTTCCTTAGAAAATTAGGCTGGTTTGTATTCTTGAGGTAAGACTGCCTTCACTTCAGTTGCTCACTCACTTTTGCCTTCGGAGCAAACTTTGTCATCTTATCAAATGCCTATTTTGCAAGACAGGTGTTATTAATTAAGTTCTTGAAATATGTAGCCGCTCTGAGCAGCAATACTTGGAATCAGGAGGATTTTAAGGATGCCATTCCTTTGCTTTTAAGCCATGGTGTGGGTAAAAGCAAGATCAGCATCACCAGATAAGACATTACTGAGGAACAGAAAGAAAAATCAATAAGGTTAAGGAAGTAAACTAAAAAGAAGTTAAAACAAATATAAACAGAAGAACAACCTTGAAAAAAAGAAAATAATTCTTTAGATTGTTGTTTACTGTTGGGCCATTGCCAGTCATCTGTCAGATTTTAAGTATTAATTAGAATATTAAAAATAAGTAGGAGCTTAATATATATAAACACCAAATGTACATTTTCTTCGTGGTTTGAATGAAATTTTCCACTGCACACTAAATAAAATGTCATTGTTTTCAACAGGTCCCTCAGTGTCTAAATGAAAGATATTCTGTATAAACTTCCAGATGGTATTGGAACTTTTATATCCTTATCAACTAGTGTATGCCTTCAAAAGTGCAGCAGTGGTTATGGGAAACTCCCAGTCACAAATGTAAACAAAAATATGTAATTATATATAATTATACAAGTCTAATTTATATAGTTATGAATACACATATAAACACAGATAAAATATGTAATCAAACGTAATATTCAATGCTGCTGAAAGGCATGCTGTGATCTATGAATTAATTATTTGTGTTTTGCCACCCACTATTGATGCCAAACCTTTGAAGTCTTTTCACATACTAAGGCTTTAATTTTTGAGTAACTACCCAGCTGTTAAATGCTGATCTTGCATTCATAAAGTCCACTGGAAATTTGGATTGTTGATGCAGTTCAGAAGTTTAGTCCTGAAAAGCTGGATGCATTGGCAGTGATATCACTAAGATGTTCTCACTTACTTACAAGGCTCTGATTTTGTCAGTCAGTTGCCTAGGATAACTCCATGTAAATAGGAAGACATTAGAAGGGGAAAAGAACTCAGAAACAAAAAGTACAAAAAGTACACTGCTTTTTTGTTTGCCTGAAGTCATAGCTTTTTGCTTGGGTACAAGTCTCATTCAAGATCATGTTGGGCACTTCGTCCAAAGCTATAAGGAAAGATACAGTTTGCCATTGTTTTCCAGGAGCAAAAGTAGACAAGGAAGGTATGAGTAAAGAGAAACTGATAACACATCTCCTGAGGGAAGGAGGTTCTTCCTTAAGGCTGAGAAACACCATGCCCTGAAGCCTGGAAGGCAGGACATTAGGCTTCTCAGGGTGAAGAGAAAGGGAAATTACAGGTGTGAGGCTCAATAAAGCAAACCAAGAGGAAAATATGGGAGGATTTCCTTTCCTCCCATTTAGGTGATTCTGTCTTACTTGCATCAGAATCTGGGTAGATTTCTAGACGTCTCCAAACCCATTTTATTCCTAAACTTTGCCATCCTAGAGCATCATTTTTAGTATTGATCCTGATATATATTGTTCTGAACTATCTAAAATATATTGACAAAGCTTAACTTGTCTTTCATAATGAAGCTGAACAAAATCCCCATGATGCCAGAAGCCAGATTTGTGTAGTGTTGTTTGACACTTTCCTCTCTACTACAGTAGTGCTCCCTCCAAATTTCATGAGTCCACAACACACTCTCCAAAGGACCAGGCCACCTCCATGGTTCCCATTTTATTAGCAAAAGCAGGCTGTTGTCTGGGGAGGCCAGGTGTTGTATTAATGGTGACTGACCAGCAGCACAACAAACTCGCCCTCTTCTCCTCCCCACTTCCATTCCTGAATTCCTACCCAGTGACTCGCCTGAAGTGCTGAGAGTGCACGTCAGTCCTTGCGCTGCAGCTGCCAAGAAGCCTGTGAATGGTGCTTGTGGTTTCTGTAATGTGGACACCTGCCCCATAAAGTCTGGCCTGAGACCACCAGCTAATCCTGTGCTGGCCACCTGACAGAAACACGCAGCCATTCGCCCTCTTTTCAGAGCGTGTGCACGTGTGTGTCTGTGTGCGCACGTGAAAGGCCATATTTCTTCTCTTTTATTGGTCCTTTTTGCACCTGCTGCCAGATAAACAGCATGGGATAAGAGTCTGCTTCATGCCTGACATAATTTTGGGTTTATTAACTTGCCATTCTTTTTACTCTTGATAGAACCTGACAGGCAAGCAGACAAGTACCTAAATTAACTTAGCTCCCAACCGGCACCTAGACAAGCCAAGAATAACACAGAGATAAAATGGAGGGGTTGAGGATGGTGATGGAGTCAAAAAGGAGAGAGGGGGGAGAGCATGAGAGAAGGGAAAAAAGTGAACTTTGGACCAGAGAAGTTTTAAAAAAAATAATTATTCAAAGCATAGCAACATGACAGAAGGCTGCCAGAAAAACCTCATCTGTGTGAGGAGGGCAGAGCGCACACAGAGGGAAAAATTCAGACAGACATTTGCCTCTGGGACAACATAGATTTAATCGCAAGACAACTTCGTAAATGGAAATGAATGCAATGACCTCAGCTCAGGTCGCAAGAGAGTAGAAGCCCACCAGGTTATGAAACTACTGCAGAAATTAGGCATGTTTGGCAGCACAAGCTTTTGGGAGAGGCCCAAGGATGAGCAAGTTCTGAGGATTTGATTTCATTTCAAAGGAGGGTGGTCTTTCCATTTCAGGGTCAGTAGCAGGACAGTGCAGTGGGTGTAGAGGTGGAAAGGGAAGCACACAAGCTGGCTGACTGTCACGACCTCTGGATAATTGGAGATTTAACTTTCCATGTCTCAACACTCCCTGAATCTTCCCACACAGGCCAAAAAAACAGACGGAGGAAAATCTTCCTAGGTGGAGGAAGGTACATAATAGGCATGTTATGATATTCTTCCTTGTCACATGCCATGTCACAACAGACACTAGCTATTAAAGTCCGTAATACAAGGTGGGGGATTGTTGTTCACAACTGAAGCTGTATAGAGATAACATGTCAAACTGGAAGCACTTGGAGTGTGTGGGAAGAGGGTGCAGTGAGATTTGGTTAGGCTTGTAAAGAACAGTGAGTTACGTCTGGAGCAAAGGGGTGTGTGCACATGCACACGTACTTGGAGCCACAAGTTGTGTTTCAAATGCATCACAACTCCTTTACAGCAATCATTACGACTCCATCCCATGACCTTTCATGATAAGGCAAGGCAAAAGCAGTGAGGGAAGGCAAAATCAGCTGCACAGCTGTAATTACAGGGTATGTGTGCCTACACCTAAAGTAAAGAGAATGAAAAGCTTGTCATGTGGATCAGAAGCAAAACTCCCCCAAAAGCTCACAGAGGTTTGACAAACGGCTTCAAGACTGGGATTAAAAGAAGGCTTCAGAACTGTTCTCTTTTGCTTCACAAAAATTGTAATTTGGTAAGGTGGCTAGTGAGAAGCAATAAACTTTGAAAATGCAGATATATATGAAATAAGAGGTGGAATTTTACTTTTATGAAGAATAAGAGAAAAATGTCCTGGCCAAGCTTGTGAGTTTGCATTTGCAGGAATTGTGTAAAGTACTGCCACTTTAAATGTTTTCTCAGGAGAAGTAAATATTTAATGTTATACTTAAATATCCTAAGTAATTACCCCTGTTCCTCTCAAAAAGTGCCCCACAGGGTGTCTCAAGACTGTTTCTTTCTGATAGACAGTAGCTCTGCAGAGAGGCAACTCATGCTGACATCCTGTTTCAGGATCTGCCAGTGAGCTGAAGGGTGGAGCATGATTGCTACAGCAACAGCACGTCCAGCTGCAAATGTACGTGCTACCATGAGTTTAAGCAGAGGACACATAGGTAGGCAAAAATACCTGTGGTGATAAATTACGCATGAAAAAATAAGTGGCCTCCTTCCTGCGGATGCTATCAAACCTGCTTTGCCGGTGCCAGGGGCATATCGGGTATTTTAACATGCACAGAAGCAAAAAATTACCAGTTGGATTCATGGTACTTGGCCTTGGTTACTTGCTGAAGTGTGGAACCAGTCTTAAAAGGCTTCATTGTGCTGTGTCAATGTTTCGTGTCTCTTGAACTGAAAAAGTGGTATCACTGTTAAGGTAGAATTTATAAGCAAGGCATTTCCCAAAAGTACTAATCTGTTTTGCACTGACTGCATTTTTGGGCTGTTTTGTTGCACCATCTTCTCCCTCCTTCTTTCCCAACCAAAGAAATAAAAACAAAAATAAACTTCTAGCTCTACAGAACTCTTTGCAAACTGGCTCAGAGTACTGAAGTACAAGAAAACCATCAATGTTAGATGTCACCATGGCTGGAATTATAGAATGAAATCCATATTTTGGAGTATTTGCTTGCTTGCCTTCTATCTCCCCATTCCCAGGACATGGTTGTGCCTCAGAAATAGGCTGCCCCTTGGTACCATGTGGTTATTTCCTGTTCTAAGCACAGTGTTCACAATATATCCCCTTCTCATTCCTCAGTCTGACTTCCAAAGAGACAAACAAATGATTGCCCCTCAAGAGAATTCCTCTCAAGTTTTCTACTAATTAAGTTCAAAGCTTGCTTGGTCAGGTCTTTGAGAGTTTAATCGTTGCAGTGTAAGAAATGATGCAGTGCAGACAGAATCATTTAATGCTTATGATGAAGAACCCACTATTCTATATCTGAATTTTGATTTAAAGAGCTCTAAATAATCTAGGATGTGTATAACGCAGGGGGGTTGGGGAATTTCACTTTATTCTTTAATAGCAAAATTTCTTCTTTATCCCCCTGGATATGAAGGAGGCATCAATTAATTAGCTGCTCTTCATTGGGTTCACCATCATATATAGAAGATCAGGAAAAAAAAAAAGCTGATAATAATTTGCCTATTATATCAAAGGCTTTAATACTGTTGCCTTTTTATTGTCTGTATCTGGATAAACAATTTTATGGAAAGAAAACACATTTCATAGCAGTGATACATCCAGCTTTTAAAACAAGAAAACTGGATAGATAATAAATGCAGCTGTAGGTCTTAACTTCCAATCTAGACAACAGATAAGGAAATCACACTGTTTCATCACGATATTCCCTAATTCCTTAACTTTTCTTTCAGAGAGGGAATTAAAGAAAACAACAACGTTTTAGGGAGTGAGGCTTAGTGGGGCTGATATAGCCTTTGTTGTATCATGACATATGTGCCTTAGTTTAAAGACTGTGAAAAGACACTTAGAGTGATCGTTGACTGGTAGTGAGCTTGGCTTGGCTAAGAAATATTGGATCAAGGTGAGCCATGTAGCAAAGGTTTGTGTATATCCAGGTTCCTAAAACAGCTTGTTGGGACACCTAAGGTCCTGTTAGGTATTGTTTTGCTTATTGGGCAGTAGAAGCCAAAGTGTTCTTGGTACAGCAGGAATAAGGAGACATTCCCTTTGCCCCCCTGAAATCTACCATCTGGATCTGGTGTAAAGTTCCTAGCAAATGACCCAGGATGACTAGAGATTGAATGTGTCCTCCTGAAAAAGGCCAATGGACACAGAAACGAGCAATAAGGTTTGGCTTTTTCTTATTATTTTTTCTGCAACTGATATATTAAAATGTTTTGAGCAAAGTTGTGAATAGAGGTAAAGTCTATATTGAATCTGACTCTGCATCCTAGACTGAAGTGTCTTCTTTTCTGCTACTCACCTCACCAAGACCTTTGCCCCACAGATAACAACCATGCCCTGAAAACTACTCACCCCCAAATCAGGACAGATTTGTCTCAATTTTGGCTTGATCTCAAGGATTCTCAGTTTCAAGTTGGGGCAGTTTTCTCCCAATCAAGCATATCTGTAGGAGCATATCTAGTTCTCTTCCTCAACAACACTTACCTTCACACTTGATTAAAACTATTATGTTTTAATCAATAAAACTTTTAATGGAGTCTCCTCTGTATTTTGTAGATATGGGCTGGCTGAACTTATGAGTTCAGGGCACAGTCTATTAATGTTACAAAATGAACTTGTGTTAGAAGGATACCAGCATCATCTCTCAGATATTTCCATTAATTTACAAGAGTTTTACTCCAGATGTTGACTTTCTCTGTTTCTATATAGACACATAACAAGTGAAGCCTGGGACATGAAACACCTTTCTCCCCATACCTGCTGAGTTAGAGTTTAGCCCTGGACCATTCAGGCAACCAGGGTGTCACCCAGACATGAAATTTTCCATGACTGTTTCATCTGGAGACAAATTTCTGTAAATGAAGGAGACAAACCTGTGCAAGGTTATACTTTGTAATTCCACTGACTGATCCTTTACTTGCCTTTGGTCTAGTTTTCATTGTTTTATTTGTAAAAGACAATAAAAATTTCTTCCTGTTCTGTGACATTGTGAAATAGAGGGAAAACTTGATGCAGATAAAACACTGTTTAGACAGGAAGAATGAAATATAACCTTTATATGTTTAAAATATGTGTGTGAGTACACCAGCTCTTATGTGTGAAGGTGCAGAAAAGACAGCATAACATCCAAAATGGCTAGAGAAAGAATCAATTACTGTAGGTATGAATATGCAAAAAAATTTAAACATCTCATGGTAGAACTGAGAGATGCAAATAGGCTCGACCGTTTCTCATATATTTTTTCCCCATCATCTACCTCCCCAAATTTTACATACTTTGCATGCTGCAGGGAAAGACATCTGTTTTCTCTTCCTTCCTTCACTCAGTGGTCACTTCCATCAGGGTGCCTGGGGAAGCTGTGGTGCATCACTGTCACTTCTGCTGGCAGTCTCTGCAGAACAAGCTGCGAGCTCCTGCATTTCCCACTGCCTCTGGCTTGGAAACCTCTGTGCCACAAATTGCTGGAGACGTGGGAGGGTATTCTGAGGAAGTGTCACTGCTTTGAGCTATCTTACTTTTTCCTTCTAGCATCCAGTGTGACTGCTGGCTGAGAGAAGATATGGAGCCAGCTGGCTGAGCCACTGTGCCTGCTCTATTGTTCATCAGACTTCACAGAAACTCTTGGTTTATTTGATATTGCATAGGGTAATGAACAAAGGGGTAGACCACCCTGGCCATCAACATATCCAGGGGTATGTATTCATGGAAAAGGACAGACATGCCTTCTGCTTGTCCCCTGAGACCATCACTGTAGAGGGACTAAAAAAGGGACAACAGCAGTGGTAACAGCACAGCTGCCCAGCTGAAAAGGGGCTGTGGCACAGATAGACGGATTACAAAACCCTGGGGCAAGCAGAAGAGCAATCATGCAAGGCACTTACTCCATGTCTCACACATGTTTGAAAACATTTAGACCACAGAGCCTTTTTTGTGCGAGGTAAGAGATGGATACTGGCCAGTGTTTTTCCATAGATGGATTGACAGGCAAATATGCCATGTGTAAAGGCTGGATGATGAAGCAAACCTGGATGATGTAGCAATTGCACAACTGCAGGACAGTAGTTTGACTGTGAGGAAGAAAGAGGCCTTGAATTGCTTCGTTTCAATGTGGGTCTCCGTAATTATAATAAAGGCTGTATAAGAAAATCAGGCAATTTATTTAAACTGGCTTCATACTGTACATTTACTAATACTTTTGTACAGAGCAGTTTGTAAATGTCATTTTAGTGACAAGACTACTTTCCTTGTTTCTCATCAGTTTGTCCCAGTTGAATGTAATCCTGTTAGTCCATGGTGTAAACCCTCTCAGTAATTTCTTTCCCTTCTAGTGTTTATATTTTTCAAGCTTCTGTAGGGTCTTACCTTTTTTCCTCTGGGCCCCCTCCTTCCTCTGACTTAGTTATTACTAAGCCAGGTTGTAGACAAATGGTTGGTTGAATCCCTAAAGCAAGTTATGACAGACATACATAAAACAAATACACATACACACACCCTGAACTGCCCAGAGGATAGAGAGGATGCAGCCAAGGCTCAGCAATTACTGCTCCTTGCTGCTCCAAACTTTGACACATAATAAGATGCTCTGACCTAGCTGGGAGTGTCCCACTAATCCCAGAAATTTTTTAGTCTTTGTATTGCACAAATGCAAGAAGCTGCCGCATCTCCAGGCTGTCTTAAAACCCAGAGAAAACTGACTAACTGCCTTAAAAAAAAAAAAAAAAAAGAAAAAAGAAACTAAATAGTCTTAAAACTATTTTAAAATATGTGTTCTGAATCTCACTGGGTCTGGTTATTTCTTTCAGCAACCAGTCAGATCTGTAAAGTATGGCAGAGATGTTTTTGATTTACTGTTTTCTAAAGAGGATTTTATAAATCGGTATTGCTGACATAGAAAAATGCAGGCACAGAGATATACATACTAAAAGATTTTTAAATCTTCTGCTTTTTTGACAAATACAATGTCAGAAAAGAACTAGTTGTGGACTTGGGAGACTGTTTTCTTTGCCTTGTTCTGCTAAAGATTTTCCTCACAAGGGTAGTCAATTCATTCCAAGCCAAGTTGGGCATTTTTTATGATATAGAGTCACATAAATGTGCACAGATGGCCCAGAAACATTTTCAAAGATGCCCATCTATCTAAATTTCAAAGCTGAGCACTTATTAAAGATCCTATCCAAAATCTGGTATGAAGAGGAAAATAGGAATCATAAATTCTTTTTTCAGAGTGTGGAGAGGGTGATGCAGAAATTAAATGAGAAAGCTCACTGATACTGGAAGCAAAAAAGGACAGCTTTTAATAATGAACTGGTATGGAGAAATCTTGTATCAAAATTATTCTCTGTGACATTGGGATATCACAGAATGCTTTTAACATTTTCCCTTTTAATCTCCATACAATGATGACAATCTGTTCAACTTTTTAACTAAAAAGTCTGTCATTTCTTCAGCTGCAAGAATAATTCATGTGACAGCAAAGGCCACCAGTGAAAGCTACGTACAGGGATGTACATGATCTGATGCTTTACTGAGAGTCAGAAGTGCATGGGGAAGTGGTTCTGCGGCCATGTTTGTGGAATGAGACAGCATTTCTCCCTATGGCCATCCTTTCTCTATGAACTGGAATTCATAGAATCCTCAGAGAACCACAGAATAGTTTGGGTTGGAAGGGACCTTAAAGGTCATCCAGTCCCACCCTCTGCGATGGGCAGGGACACCTTCCATTAGGCCAGGCTACTCCAAGCCCCATCCAGCTTGGCCTGGAACACTTCCAGGGATGGGGCAGCCACAGCATATCTGGGCAACCTGTCCCAGGGCCTCACCACCCTCTCAGTAAATAATTTCTTCCTGATATCCAACCTAAACCTAATATCCGTCAGGTTGAAACCATTTCCCCGTGTCCTAGCTCTGTATTGAACATCCCTGCTTGATATTTTATCTATTCCTGAAACCATTCCCCTTCCTCTTTTCTGAGTCCCATCTGCTCAGAGACAGCAAGGTAGCTGTCCCTGTTCAGATACAAAATCAGGTTCACCTCAGACCTTTCATCCACCATGGAAAATGGGCCCTATAAGAATTAAAGCATCTTAAAATTGCTAGATTGCTAAATTTCCCTGTTTGGGCTTGCCTGGCTGGCTACTGTCCTCAGAACTACTACTAATAGTAACAGAGAACACAACTTTGAGCTTTCTTAGTAGCAAGACCTTTGAATAAATACTATTTAGCTACTATGTTTAAAGGAGGTTCTGGATTTCAAATTCTCATATCAAACACAGATAAAGCATAGAAGCAACAGGAATAAGAACTGCTGCTGAGTTAAGGAGGTCTTTGAAGAAAGACTCGGTGCCGTGGTCTGGTTGATGTGGTGGTGTTGACTCCGTGTTTCTGTGTCCTGCAGAAAGTTTCTAAGGTAAACATGGCCCTGGTAAGGTTTATCAGCAAAAGTGCCATCAAACATCACTTGGTGTGAATTTACCCACAGAGTCTGTGGGGAATTCTTGCTCAGAACTTGCAGCAGGACCCAATGCTCTGTGCATTCTCAGGGCGCTCTGATGTGGATGTGTGTCTTGCCCAAGGCTAAATCTGCCCATGCCTGCCCAAATACACATGTCGGAGATGTACACAATTGCAGCTGCACGTATGCCCAAAGAGCCTCTTGATAGAGATAACTCTTCTCTTGTGAAAAGTGTGGATAAAAGAGAATTTTTTGGTTGTTGCTTTCTCAGAAAATTTTAAGATATTTTCGGCAAATATCCCAGAAGCCTTCATTGAGTTACACTTTTAAAATAAATGCATTAAAAATATTATTGTGACTTTATGATGAACACTTTTATTTACTTGCCATAAAGTTTTCCCTAAAATGGCCTGGGTGGAAAATATTTGATTTGTTCCACTCACTGGAGGTAAAGTCCTGTGAAAATACTGACTGATCATCTGCTCTCTCCATCACCAGACAAAACAAAAATCCTGTGATTGGAATTCTCCTTTTTTTTCTCCCTCCATGCATTCTTTCCAATATTCTATCAAGACCTAGAAAACAGTTGATGAAAATGTAACTTTTGTTTAGACCTTATAGAAAGTGTGGTTTTGTTAAAAAAAAAAAAAAATCCGTGTTTGTTCCTCTGGAACTAAAAAACTATGATTTACGTAGTCTTTTACAGGTATGAAATTGGCCTACACAAAATTACCTTTCAAAATTACCAAATCAAACTGGGGAAAAATTTACACTGAAAATTTGAAATCTGAGCACAGCTGTTGACAAGAAAGGCTGAAGTCATAACAGCATCAGAGGTAATGGGAATTCTGCCACTGACTTCCCAAAGATCAAATTTAAGCTTTGTACCCAACAGCACTGTATTTTTTTTTCTGGACTCCATGGGCCCTTTTTGACTGGCACCCACAAAGCTGCTGTTCTGTACTTCCCCTTTTCTCCTACATCTGCAATGTCACAGAATAATCTCTAAAGAGAAGCAGGAGGTAAACACAATATTTTAAAATGAATCTTGTTTCATTAAATATAACAGGTGAAGAGAACATCTGCTCTGGTCGAGTTCCAAAAACTCATTCTATTATTATTTTTCAGATGCTCATACATTTATTTTCTGAGACTGAAATTTTCAAAACTTACTCATGCCATAAAGAAATGTGTTTTCATTCCCTCATTCTTGAGTTCTCTCTCTCGCACACACACACAAATAAAAGGATAAAAAAGAGATTATCCTTTCTCTGTGAAGAAGTTTGAGAATGGTTGGAGATCTTCAAGGTGTGTTACTTTCTAAAGTCAAGCTTTTTAAATAATGCCAAGTTTGAGATAATAGTTCGTTATTATCAAGTTGAGTTAACTACCTGCATGCATAGAGTAAGATGTTTCTGTTCTTTATCCTTGATGCACTGAGGATTTTAATTGAGGGATACAGGCACTGAAGATTTGTTTATTTTGTTTCCTCACATAACTGTGCAGTAATTGCGACTACTCTTTCCAGACAATCCAACTTTTAAATCTCACTAACACTGATGAACCAGACAGGTCTTGGAGTTGTTCAGTTCAGTTGTTTTTGAGTTTTACCTTTCTAAATGAGCCCATAACAGCCACAGCAAAGAAACCCACCATAAGGATACACGGGTACCTGCAAAGCAAACACAGACAGGGAGTCTCACTCAGTGTCTGAGCTGCAGTTGTTCTTGTGTGCTAGAGCCTCCCACAGCTGCTTCCAAAAATTTCACACTGATGCTTTGTGATGGTGGAGTGTCCTCGCATGCTCCTTTCCAGGGAAGATGTCACAAAAGCGGTAATTAACAATCAGATTGAACACTACATGATTTACAGGCTTTTTTCCCCAGTCAACTCAAAAACCAAGGCACTCCTTTTTAGTTACGTTCATGCAGTTATCAACCTTGTGTGTCTCTTCAGGTCTCCCTAAAGCATGGGTATCACCTTTGTCCAACAGAAGCAATTATGAAATCTACAATTTCTATTTGGCAAACTCTGGAAATATTCCCAGGCCGTTCTGCTTTTGTGCTTTACTGCCATAGTGCCTCAGGAGTGCTCTCCAAAATTGGAACTTACTGTGCACACAGGTGGATGCTCTGTTTTCCAGAGAACAGTCACAGGCATATAAAGGCACAGAAGAGAGGAAAATATTTGGCATCAGGCTTGTCTCCAAACACAACTTGTCTCCAAACACATGGAGACGACTGCATTCTTAAGCAGTTTGCATCTTGTCTGCCAGTTTGTGTATCTATTCTGTAAATTCTTCCATCATTTGCCTAATTCCCAGAAAATGACTTTATCTGCAGCACTACCTTCCTTATATCTCCTTTACACTCATGAAGGGCATAGCGTGGGACATCTGAGTTCTCTCTTGTCCACACTTTGCAAAGAAAACCTTTCCTGTCCTGCTTCAGTAAATTCACCTCCCTTAAGAAAAAAACAAAACAAAACAAAACAAAACAAAACAAAACAAAACAAACAACAAACAACAAACAAACAAACAAAAAACCCAAACCCAAACCAAAACAAAAAAACCACAAACCCAAAACCCAAAACCAAACCAAAACAAAAAAAACACAAACCCAAAACCCAAAAATTTTGACATTTATTTTTCTGTAACTTATCATTCATTTTTCCCCAAGCAATATCAGAAATGGTTCTTTTTTCCATGATGTTACTTAAGTTTAGCTGACAATCTTCAGTGTGGGTTCTATAATTCTATAATTTCTATATATGCCTGTAGTTTCACCTATGTAAGTTCTATGACCTTGTTCTATCTTATTACAAAGATAAACCAGCTTTCTGTATGAATCACGAAAAAAATAATTCATTTGCAGACTCATGGTCAATTCTGGCTACCAACAATTTGTCTGGTGAATGTGAATCTTTGAGAGTCAAATGTCTTCAAGTTCTCGTCTTTCTCCAAATACTCATCATTGCCTTGGAATATTATGTTTGTCACAGATCTGTTTACTGATTTTTATGACTTCTGACAAGCTCAGCAAAGCATTGGGACATCAATCCCTGTTTCAACACTCTCCCAGGCCCATCTTTTACAGATTTGAAGCTTTCCTTAGAGGAGTGAAACAACAAGTTTTATAGCTTTGCTTTTAAACCTTTTTGATTGTCCTTCCCTTTCTCAGGTTTTAATACTGTTCTATAATGAAATAGCCAGAAACTACTGAAAACAGCAAGTACATGAAAGCAATTACCATAAAAAATCAGATTATCATCTGAGGATGTCTCTATTGTTGGTGTCTTTTGTTTACATATACAGATTAATGTACTGTTCCAAATATTATCTGTTGTTCTCCATACACCTAGGGAAGTTTGGCTTGACCAGAGTTCTTCTGTTTTTCAATTACTCAGTTAATTTTACTGGTGATATTATACATTTTAGGCAGCATTAAGATCTGTTTCAATGGGCAGCAAAAAACATAACTAAAAAATTCAGGTAGACTCTGAAAAAATGTGGATCCCTGTGGCTGCTTGCTTGAATGGTGAGTGCTGAAGGTTATAGCAGCAACGTTGAGAAACAGTAAGAAGTGAATGGTGAAAAATCTTGAAGAGTAGAATTGCATTCCATGGTGTCTGAAATGCCTGTAGCCAAATTAAAACCAGGGAGATTTCCAAAAGTTTTGGGTAGATTTTTCAAAAGACACGGAGTTGACGTGACTGAAATAGGGAAAGAGGAGATTTTAGTCTTTTCAGCCTCCATTCCATGTCATCCTTCATTGCTTCAGCTTCCAGGAAAAGGGACAGATAGGGATGAGTCACTGTTACTCTCCAGCAGAGCACTTACCATGCTAATTCTGACTTTCTAGAGCTCCATTTAGAGGCCAAAGGGACTGGCAAAGAACTGTTCTGCCTTTGCTCTCCTCTCACTTCAGACAAACCACCGTGAAACTGATAAATGGCAACAGTTTGGTGAATTCCATGCTAAACTGCCTTAGGAGAAGAAAGAGTTTTGTTATGCCTTTACAGCAGCTTGAAGTGGTGTATTAAAGAAGTTGCTCTTGGGGGATTTCATCCCCTTGGGTGCATGTACTATAGCATGAGAAGCTCACATAGTCTGTAAAGAAAATAATAAATTAAGGCTTAATCTCACTGAGTGGCTCTATGCAAGACAGAAGTTCAGCCTTCACGCAAGCTTTAAAAATGCTGTAGGATTAATTTCTTTTACTGTTTGGCGGGAGAGGGAGGTGAGGAAAGATGAGCTTAAATATATAATTTAAACAGCTTCCAAGAAGAAATGGAGCCTTTCAGTGATGTTTGCAATGGCAACTGCTGTTTTAATGCTATACTGGCATAGCAGTAATGGAAAATATGCCTCAGTGGAAAAAAAAAAAAAGAAGGAGGTTTCATCATTAAAGGTGTGGCAAAAGGTTTTGTAAATTAAATCATAAATCAGTCAACTTTTAGTTCAATTAGCCCAGCCAAAAATACTCCCATTAAAAAAAGTCACTTCAGAGTTTAAGGAAAGCCATAAATCATTGCCTAATCACAGTTTTTAGTACCTTAGAATAAAGTACCCTCCCAGTACTGCCCACCATGCTGGCATGTGAGTGGAGTTAATAGGGAGCTTGCCAAAAGTTTTGAAGTGAAAACCATAGGGGTTTTACTCTTTCATTCAAAAAACACATTAGAAACCTTGGCTATAAATCTTAGTGTGACCTGTGGCACTGTTTAATCAATTTACTTCATGCCCTCAAGGGAGATGGTGTATATGTTAGCCTGTGGTCCCTTTCTGAACATACACAGCAGACCCCACCACCTCCCCAACAAATCCAACTGCTAATTATTGAACAAATTCACTCTAGTGTTTTAATTAAAGCAGTATTTCTTATTTTAATTTGTGACACTGTGTCGGGTTACTCAGGGCTCTGTTTATAGTGTAGGGAACATGTGGAACAAGTCAAGATGTTATGGCAGGCAGAGAGCTCTAAGAAATAAAAGTTGGCTTCCTATCCAACTTGCAGAAATGTTGTGTATTATGGACACCGGCCTTGTGCATCTGATTCAGGGTAAAACTTACATGCCATTTTTCAGAGAAAATCATCCACACCTGAGGTGGACTCTTGGCAGTGGACAATGGATGCATGCCAGATAACATAAAACATCCTTTTTCTGAATCCACCTGGTCCAGAGAGCAGGAAGTCATAGAAACACTGCAGAAAAAGTGACTCTGCTGTGTCCTGGACCTCTGATTAGTGACAGAGAGGAGCGTATTGAGCCTCTTACTAGCACTGAGTGTCAGCTCCTCACGCAGGGAAGGAAGCCTGACACAGCTACAGCTGCCCCTTGTCCTCCACAGCACCCATCAATTAACTGCTGCTCATTATCACCCAGCACTAAACTGCTGCTCTGCAAATCACTGCATAGCTGAACTGAGGCCATGTCCACTCCAGCTTAGCACAGATGAAGGATGAGCAAGAATGGGAGTCATAACATGGTGTCTACACGGCTGAGATTTTCCTCAGCATTTCATACGGGACTTATGCCAGCCTTCCTCAGGCGAATAGATTTTGATTAGGCTGATTTGAGGGGTTTTTTGTGGGTTATTTCTGTCTTTTCTCAGATTTATGATGAGCAAACTCTCTTTTTCTCCCAAGCCCTTGGAAACTGAAAGCATGTGTGTAATCCCATCATCCTGTTCTAAAGTTAAAGGGTGTTCCTAATGGCAGCAGTAATGCAAAGATCCACTGTTCCTTATTATTTTCACAGCAAAGATCCACTATTCCCTATTACTTTCACAGCAGACATGAATAATTAGCTGCCTCTAAGCTATCAAGAGATTTATCTGATATTCATCTGAGCTCAGCAATTTTATAGGGTGAATCCTTTTAGGGGATAAAAAGCTCTTCAAAAAATTGTCTCAGATTTGGTCTCAAAATATTATGACTATCTGCAGCTTTGATTTTTCTTCTGAAAGCCAAATATTTCTGACTCCACTCCCCCTCAAAAAAAACCCAACCAAATCAAAACAAAAAAACAACTTTTCCATTTGCAACAGGGAAAAAAACCTAAGACCAGCATAATGGATTCAGGATTAGTCATTATGATTCCCTTCATAAATGGCACTTCTGACTATTGTAAATTTCCTATAGCTAGCTATCTAATTTCCTTCAGGAAACCTATAGTTAGTTGAAAACAGAACTAATCTAAGGCCTCAGTCTTTATATTTTAGGCTTCATATTGAGTGACATTTTGTGGCCTCTTGCTGGCTGAAGATCCATGACTTACTATCTGTGGAAAGTCTAACAAACTCCTTCTGACTTTGACAACCATTAATCTTCAAAGCCCTCCATTGTTCTGCATTCCCAATGGGCACAGATCACTGTGGTCAGGACAAGCTCTGTACTAGTGGAGAAGACTGCAAAGTTATTGTTTGGATTTGGTTGAATTCCTCTTCTAACTTGTATGGTTTTCAGCATGCAGCCTCCTTTTTTTTCAGCTTTAGGGCTGGGTTTTCTTTTAGTCATTAGTAACTTAATTTTGTTTTCCGTATTTTTCTTATACTTTTCCGTCTTTACGATACCATTGCCTGCTTCAAAGGGAATTGGATTTCTTTCAAGGCATGTTTCTACTGCTGGATTTCTTTCATAGTATATTTTTTTAAGTGTATCAGCTCTGACTTTTCATTATTCATAGAGATTTGAAAAATATATTTGCTGCTCATGAAAGGTACCAGACCATGACAGCACCAGAGACAGAAATTTTCTCTTTCTGCTACCCTTAAGGTACCTATTTGAATTCTACAAGGCACTTCTAGAAACTTTTCCATCTTCACAAGTACCTCAAATAACATATGATTGTCCATGTAATAAAAAAAAATGATAGTTTCTTTTACCTTCATGAACAGAGTGTCTTGATTAAAGACAAAGAAACATCCAAAGCCTGTGTATGTTCATTAAAGTTTTGCTAATGCTCTCTTGGGAGAGGCAATGAAGCAGAAAAGAAATAAATGTGGAAAGAGAGGCCAAATCCAAGTACTTTTCTCACCGCAAAGGGGGAGCCAGTGCTGTAGCCACAAAGTGCAGTCAGAAGGATTTGTCTCGTCTTCTGAGGTAGGCATAGAGGACAGGACTAGATATCCTTTGCCTAGTAAACAGCTCTTCCCATTTTTCCACGTGTAGCTTGGAAGAACTTGCTCCAGTGAGTTCTTAAAGCCATGATTACAGATCTCTGAGACCAGGCTGAGAGAACTCAAGGAGAAAACAGAACAAATGGCCATGAGCAGTGGAACACAGCATGCTTGTGTTTGGAGACCTTGTGTCATTTTTCTGGCCAACATATGCTTCATGTACCTGGTGTGTCATTGCTCAGCAGAAAGAGTTTTCCTTTCAGGGGGGCTGAGACCACCCAGATGTTTACAAAAGTACCTTGGGATACATGGCCACCTCAGGCTGAACAGGAGATTCCCTACTGCTGCTGAGAGTTGAGTTCACACTCATAAAAGGGTCTCCAGGAAGCCAAGCTGGAGAGAGAGCCTTTCCAAGAGTTTCTTAGGACTCTCTTGTATCATTCAAGTTTCTGCTTACATACCACCGGTGAGAGTAAAGAGCAGCTGTTAAATTTTTTCCTCCTGCGTATGAGCAATAAAAACTCCTGGTTTGCCTTGAAGCCCCTCAAACTGACTCCCTAATACTGTCAGTGAATCACAGGTAAACCTGCAGTCTGCCTGCTTGAAAGTCAGCAGCAGCTTCAGGCATTGCAGGGCTTTCCAAGTCCATGCGGTCACTCCATACATTTCTCATGAAAGAGACAGTGAAAGACCCAAATCTCAGTGGATCCTCTCATCTTTACTTTACTCTGTTTGTTTGTTTACTTTGCCACAACACAAGCAGTAGCCCAGGCAGTCTCAGAGGAGCCCACTGCTCTTAAGACCAGGTTTTCTAGAAAGAGCATTCAACTTTTGGGTTGCCATGAGCCTTGTTCTTGAATTAGTTCAGCCAAGATTTTTATCCCCTCCACCACAACTTCTTTATTAGCAAGAAATCTAGTAGAAGCAAAGTAAAAGTGTCTCCATTTATTTCTTTAATACATAAAAATAACAACAAATCTATACATAAATGAAAAGAAAAGGTACTTCCTGTAAGTTTCTGAAAGCTCCCAAAAGTAGTCCAAGGACTCAAACAAAATTAATACTGTTAGGTAGCAAAAGTTTCCATGAAAGCATCTGTACCTGCGTGTCTGTACAAGTAAAATTGTGCAAATAATTTCCGGCCAAAATCTTTTAACATCCCAACAAATGTGAACTCTTTTTAGTACTGGAAACATGGAAATAACCTTCTTTGTTTTTCCCGAAAAGCTCTTCAAAGCAGCGCTGATGTAAAGAGAAGCGTGTTGTTTCGTTAAGGTTCTGTGCCGGTCGCGGTGTGCTCGGTGCAGCAGCCAGTTGCCTCTGCTCAGTTATCCAAGGCACAGACTCACGTGCATTGTGGCCTTCCCGTGCCGGGGCCATCTGGCAGGGCTGGCTGCCAAGCAGAGGGAGTGGTGGGATAGGACATATGTCTCTGGCTCAGACTGTTAATTTCAGGGTCCAATTAATTCAAGCTTTCCTTCTCCTGAGTGCAATAGATTATCAGTGAAGATGATGCAAGGCAACTTGTAGCTCGTTCTTTTATTTCTGCCACAGAGCAGCAATGCCCTGTGTTGGCATGGGCCATCCATGGGAGAAGTAGCATCTCAGATTGCCAGAGTTTACGCCCAGGGGAATTTTCTGTCAGTGTCCAGAGACAGATGGGATATTAAATCATTACAGCATGACGTGAACTGCTCAAGATTCACAAACAGATCCTGTGGCTCCCAGAATATTGAAAAAGCAGCAGTACAGCAATGTAGCTGGTGCTGTGCTGCTCTAGAATGTGCTTTCAATTGAAAATTCCTGCCAGGTGCTTGTTCTGCAGCCACTGTCCCCTGAATCTCCCCTCCATCCTCTGAACTGCCATGGCCCCTCACCATGGAATGACTTGACATCAGACAGAGCTTGTGAAAGCACATCCACTTTCCAGGATGCTCTCTTCTGCTTTCCTCTGCTTGGGGAGGTACTGTATATTCCTGCTTCCAGTCGTCCCCAGGATCCTGCTAATGAACATCCTGGAAGCCTGATCAAGCTTAGCTTTTGTCTTGGGAAAAAAAATAAAAAAGAAAAAAAAAAAAGAGAAAAAAAAAGAAGAAAAAAAAAAAAAGGAGAGAAAAAAAAGACGACCTCAGGGAAAAAGAAGCAGAAAGTGCAGTTCGTAAAGGTAACTCACTAGAAACAAATAGTGGTGGGATATGTTTTGCAGGGAAGTCTTGGTAGTGTCGCTACTGGTGCTACATGCTGATCTTTGAAAGGCTATTTTGGTAACTTCTGTCACCAGAAGAGTGACATTTTTTCACGTCATTTCTGCTTATTTTTTATAAATATGAGCAAATAAATAAATAAAAGCTCTCCAGCCAAATAGAAGCTCTTCCTCCCAACTACTTTCATAAAAAATTTAAGTAAACAGATGGGCCTCCTGGCATGTCTGAAGGGGATGCTGGATCATATTGCAGGCCATGGCTCTCTCTATCATCCAGCTGGGATTCACAGCTTTGATGTATGGAAGATGGCACTTAAGCTAAATCTCTGGGTAGCCCTGAAATCACACATAGTTGGCTCAAAAATAGAGGCTGGGCTAACTACTTCCTCTCACACTGTACTGGCAGGTTTACATTCAGGAGCCCCTCCTCAGTTCCCTACACATCGTCCAGGTCAAGCACATCTGGCAGCATTCACTTCCCAGGAATTAGGAGCCCCAGCCATGGTGTTCAAAGACAATTACTGCTCCTTTCCAGCTGAGAGATTAACAGATTCTTGTGCAATGCTATCTCTCCCCTTGCCACACAGGAAGAAAAAACCTCAAATATCCTAAAAATATCTTTGAAAATCTTTTGAGAAGAGCAGGCCTCTTGCAATTCACCTTTGAAGGTGCTCCTACGCAAGCTCCAGGGCATAGGTACAGGAATGCAGATGCCACAGCTTGTCACTGCAACTTTCCATCTGATACTGGAGACAAAAACACAGACACTGGCATCATTTTCTCACTTGAAGAACTTTCCAATATATAATACAGTTACCAGGCAGTTATCCTGCAAAGATACTTAGAGCAGGATACATAGGTTGGAAGCGGAAGGAAGCAAGAGGGGGCACCAAGCTGTGTTCTCTATAAAGCATGTTATTTTAAAAGAAAAAAAAATGAGGATTTTTTTTCTGTCTTGCAGCAGGAATTTTCTGGTTTTGTCTGTTGACAACTTATTATTTCCAAGTACAAGACAGTCTTCCTTGGGTATATCTTTTAGATGGAGTGGTTGGGCAATAGAAAGAGCTGCCTCTCTTCCTTGCCCTAACTTCTGGACAAGAGGGAAAGTGGGACCATTGCTCCCTCCCTGGGAGAATCTGAATAGATACATCCTGGGCTAGGGTGACAGCAAGCATCAACTCTCAGTCAGGGAGAAGATCATGGGCTGCTGAGGAGAGCAGGCAGCAGGCACAGAGCCAGGCCTCCCAGGCGATGGAAAGAGGGGTGCTGTTCCCAGGGACCCAGAGAAGCCTGTGCAGAGCTGCTGTATCCCAGGAAGCAGATGGTGTACATCAAAACCTTGTCATGCTGTGAGCTAACCTGAGGGAAATGATCACCTCCTACCACGGGCAGGGAGAATTATTGTCAAATTCCTGTATGTTCATACAAGTTAACCTGAACACCTTCATTCTCTATGTTGCAAAAAGATCCCTGCTTTATTTTAGGTTCTCATAAACCCCAGCTCCAGAGCTTTGGAATTCCTTTTAGTGTTCTGGGGGAATTATTGCTTTAAGGGAAATATAAAAGCAATTCTCCCTTGAACTTCTGCCTGATTCAAGGTCCTGTAATAATCATTTTAATCCCAGCTTTGGTCAGGTCTAAGTCTAAAGTAATAGATTGTGGTATTTTTTCCTAAAAGAGCTGTAAGAAATTGCTATCTCCCAAAAACACATCAGCAAAAACATACGACACTGTATATCTTAGTTTCAATTGTCTCTCCTTTTATGAAAGCTGTCCTGAAAATTAGAAAATAGAGAAGTTCTACTTTTAACTGTTCGAAGAGAAGTCTCCCATGTAGGCCATTTCCGAAGGTGGTAAATAGTGCTCTCCAAAGATATGACAGGAGCTGAAAAGTAGTTATCTCTTTCATTTTTAATGTAAATTCTTAAAATTTGAAAGTGGTGTGAATGTAATATACATCTAATAACCAAAAAAAAAACCAAACAAGCAACTGACAAAAAGCATTTTGCTGCTGACTGAAAAACAACCAACCTACAATGCAACTCTCAAAAACCCAAAGAAATAAAGCCAAAACCCAAAATGAAACAACAGACACACACAACGATTTTATAGCTTTGGCTATAAAATAAAATAAGAAAATAAGACTGGCAAAAAGAGTTCCTCGGGCCCAGTATCTTGTCTCTGGAAGTGGAAATTATTATCTACTTATTAAAAAAATGTATAAGAAATAGGTGCCTATTTCTTCCAGGTGTGATCTTTCCCTTTGTATGCTGTCTCATCCTTTGGAAGCCAGTGGTTTGGAGATTTTCTGCTCAGAGGATAAAGTGTTGGATAAATATCAGATTCATATCAGGGCTTTCTCCCACAGTTTGTTCTGTACACATTTTATTCACTATGATGCCATAATTTCTAAATAAATGCTACCAAGCACTGCTGCCTGTTCAGCCATTCAGATACTGGATCAATTTAGAAGGAAATTGCTGTGTCATTAAAAAAAAAAGGTGTGAGAAAGCTGTCATGCAAATTTGACCTCCAGAAATTATTTTGCCTGACAGATGTGACTGCAACCTCCTTTCCCATTGGTTTGGTTATCATTCTAATCTCAGGTTGCAAATAAGTTCCTGAAATGCATCAACCTGGAAAGCCAGTGAAAGATAACCCTCTGCTGAGAGGAAATACTTCTCTGGCAGGTAAGCCTGTGACAACTGGAAAATATTTCTAGAGTATAATAGATTTTTTTCCCCAAATTCCTTGGGAATTTATAAAAATGCTTTGAACACAGGAACCACAGATATTGGGCAAGAGTATTTCACTTAACAGCAATCAGTGGTTGTGCTTCGGAGAATACAGAACATTCCCATAATGAATCTGTGGAGTGGGAAACAAGAGAAAAAGGCCAACTTCTTATTTAGTTTCCTTCTTTTACCACACATGGCCTGAGTTTGCTCTGGGAGGGAAAATGGGACCTTCTGGGTAGTTAGCTTAAAAAATAAATATAGCCAGTTCTTCTAGCCTTTGTCTTAGGAATTCTTAAACACATAATTAAACTACTTTTTCCTTTACTATCTCTTATCGAACCCAAAGACCACCCCAAATTTTGTAGGAATAGCAGAAAACAGATTGCATCTTTCAACTGCTTTCTGGGCCTGATGCTGAAAAGGGGGATATAGATTTTTGTTAAGCATATGTTTGTTAATTACTTCCTTGGTGCTATACTTGAGACAAGGAGGAAGATGAGAAAGTGGGAGATGTGCCAGATGGACTCAGGCAAGGAAGTATCAAGTGAAGAACTAGACATCCACAGTTACAAGCGAAAAGGAGATCCAGTTTTTCTTTCTGTTTCTCTGAATTTCAGTACTAGTGTGAGGTCCTGGATTGACAAGCCCAGAGACTTGGGTCTTCTGTTCAGCCACAGAAACTTTAGACTGTGGGTTAATTTTCTGGGGTATTTAAAAAAAAAAAAAAAAAACCAACAAAAACCAAAAACCAACAACAACGAAAAAACCCAAACCAACCAAACAAAAAAAAAAACAAAGCAAACCAAAAAACCAAACAAACAAAAAAAACCCCAAAAAAACAACAAAAAAAAAATCAAAAAAAACCACAAAAAACCCAAAAACATCCACGACACTAGAAGTACTTGAAAAGAGCAGAGGACACAGGGGGTTTGTGAAAGGAGGTGACAAAAAGGAGTTGTGTACCAAAAGATTAAGTAGACAGCATGAAGCAATGGGAACCAAAGGAGTCAAGAGCAATTCTGTGCGATATTCCCAGCAGCAGGACGAGAAAGGGGAGCAGCTGGAGTGTGTTCACCAAGGTGTTGAGCAGGCAGGAGGGCAGCCCAGGCTGCAGGGAGGGAGGGTGGGCTGCAGGACAAGGTGGGAGTCTCTGCCAGCACTTGCTCCAGCACTGGGCGAGACAGGTAGGAGGGAGGCAGGGGGACTTTTCAGGAGAGTGATTTGACCCGAGGTTTTGTGGGAGAGGGAGGGAGAGCCAGGCTTCTCCCTGCCCTCGGTGGGTACTGCACTTTCTCAGCCCAGTTGACAGAAAGGAGCAGTTACACAGGAGACAGGCTGGTCCTTGGAGCAGAGCTACAAGTGATTAATTGTATCAAGAAAAAGAAACAGTGTCTCCTTGCTGAGCTTTGTAACGGGCTTCATATAAATTTGCGTGAAATATTATGTGGGATTACTGCAGCCAGCCAGGAGTTTGGCTGCAGGAGCCAAGAGGAGGATGGGAGCCCAGCCAACAGGAGAAGCAGGAGATGAAGTGGATCGTGTTTGCCAAGGCCAGGAGGACAGCCAAACCATAGCTACAGTAGCATAGTAATGAGAAATGGGAATCGCATTCAGCATCAGCTCTTATTCTTATCAGGATTATTAATGCTCTGCATCTAATTGTCCTGCTCTCCTCTCCAGCCTTGCTTCAGGCCACAGCAAAATGTGGGACAACAATAGAAGGTAAAGAAAATAGCATAGAGGTGTTTAAACATAAAAAAATCAAAGCCCACAGCTGCTGCTGTATGAAACCATTTACCCAACCACTAGCGCAGACAACACTTCTGTAACAGATGCTCCCTTCTTGAGCAGGAGAAAGGTGAGCAAGAGGGAGGTGACATAAAATGCCATTTTCCAGGCACTGTACTCACAGCAGCATGTTAAAGACAACTAGGGAGAATTGGGACTTCAGGATGACATCTGTTGGATCCTCTTGCTTTCTCCCACTCCTGCACAGTTTGTGCTCACTTCGGTTCCCATCTTCTTCCCATCTGGGTTCCCATTCCTCTCCAAAGCAGATCCTGTTCTTCAAAGCTGGAGAGGGCTGCAAGGCCAGCTGGACCACTGGCTCTTGTCCTATGCCTGCACCTGGGGAGTCTCTGATTGATTTAAGCAGAGATGTCTCACCTGGAGCTTCACATTTATGAACACATAAAGTGTGGCAAAATTTGAACTGCATATCTCACCCTTATTACCTTTGGGGAAGAGATTGCACTCACACGTGAGCTTTTCCCAAGAAATCTGTGTTTGGATCCAGACTTGGCATCCTCCATCTGTAGCAGCCTGAACTCAGCCTTTTCCCCCAGAAATAGCTCCAATTTTGAACAACTTTATGCTTTGGGACTCTTTCTAGGATTTCTGATTCTGCACAAAAATGCCTTGGCCTTCATGAAACCAATAACCAGCCACGAAAGCCCTGAGCAGACTTTCCCAGCATGCATATTCTCACAGCTGAGCTACACACTGAAGGTGCTCTGCAGGCAGCAGCCCCTCCTGGCAAGCCAAAGGGGAACCTTGTCATTAGCTGTGCCAAATGGCGTGGCACGAAGCCTGTCTCAGCCACACCTCGTGCTTTGCCCACCTCCGAGGCCTTCACACCTGAGGATGTGCTGCTTTCTCCTGGGATTGAGACTTTCTTGGCAGGGCTGGGAAGTGGGGCATACTCAAACCCTTGTGGAATAGCCTACAGTCCCAGTCTGTGTGTGCAGACAACCTCCAGCCTGGCTAAGGAAAGGGTGTGTTTTTTCTCTATTTCCCTCCAGCTGGAATCAAATGTGAAATCTTCTCATAAATGCAAACTGAGAGATTCTTGTTTTCTCAAAGGACACAGGGCAAAGACTTGAATTTCTTCTCCCAGCCAACACTGAGGGAGTTCCCCTCCTGGAGGGAGGGTGCCTGCCAGCCTCGTGGGGCATCAGAGTGCCTGGAAAAGGGCAGCACTGACCAGGAGCACTGTGTGCCACGGGCTCGGGATTCATCCCTTTGCTCTCCAGCGAACGTCACTGCTGCTCCCCATTGTGTCACCTGGTCAATGTGGCTTCTCATTGGTTCTTATTTGTGAGGAATGGGACATCCGGTGTATTGTGCCAACGCTAGTGCTAGCTCGAGGTTTTATTTGAAATTGCCACTGTCTAGAGAAGCTTTGGAAAAACTCATCATACACAGCTTCCTTTAAGTGATTCAGGAACCATTATGTTCCCATGTGCACAGAAATATGTATTAAAAATGTCACACATGTAGTCTCACTGGGAGACATAAACCAAACACCGTATATTTAGAAGAAAAACCCACCACTAAAGTAGTTCCTCTTCAGAAAAAATATTTGAAAATGAACTGTTTTGAGGTTAAGGAAAAAGGTTCCCTGTAGAAGTAGACATCCTGAAAGAGTAGAACATACACAGCTGGGATATCTCTCTTGTTTTGTTTTCATTTCCTTTTGCAGTCTTTTTGTATTTTAACAAGTTAATTTGGGCAGTGCGAGCCAATGTTGGCTGTGCACCTATGTTCACTAGACTGCCTGGGGCTCTCCCCTTGCAGAAGTCAGGTCAGTACCAAGCTCTGTGCAGAACCACCCACACTCCCAGAGTGGTAGTTTTGCTTTTTTTTTTTCGCCATGCACTGTCCCTGTCACAGAAAAGAGTTTCTTAACTTGGTCTGAACTCAGATAGAGTGAAAAGTAAATTGTTTGTTCTTTCCCTTGAGGCTGAGCCCAGAGTTCTGTTTTCTTAAGTGTTTGAATCAGCTTCAGGTTTTGTGATGTGGCCAAATACCATGATCTGTATTTCTCTTTTTCAACAAAAGCAAATTTTCTTTCACTCCTCATACCTCTTACTTCTGCTCAAGATAAACAGATGTATTTCTGTCCATCAGCTGGTGAACTTAGTTTCCATTTCCCTGAGGACCTTCTGAGCAGCCATCCAGCCTTCCTCTCTTTCGTCTTCATATTTTACAATAACATATGTAGGGTGTCAGGCAGAAGCCAGCACCTCTAGACCACTCAGGTCTTTTATTTCACAGCTGGAATACAAGTAGCAAAGACCAACTCCCCTGTGCATGGTATCCCCTCACCCTTCTAGCTTTCTCCAAGAAGCAAAACTCTTCCGATTGCACCCATGAAGATACCTTCGCATTTGCCTATGAAAAACAAAACAAAACAAAACAAAACACCCCAAAAATTTTGATTAAGTGATCCTGTTTAGTTTGTTTTGCTGCCTTTCTTAACCCTGCATAGAGCACCCTGATAAACAGACATGTGCAAACTCCACACCCTAGTAGGGAGGAGAGTCTTTACTCCTGGCAGGCAACAGCCTGATACAAGGTGAGATTAAGCAGCAGTAGGAATGTAGCAGAGATGTGATCTGAGCTGGAGAGAATTGGAGTTGAAAGCTGAGAAATAAGCCAGTTTATCTGGGCTCCTCCATAAAAGAGCTGCTGCTGTGACAGATACGCAGCCTAATGGCGCCTGAAGGGGTTAATACACCTGGAAAGTGAGTTTGCAAATGAACTCCTTTTCCTCTTGGCCTCAGCATAAGGCAGTGCTCTATTAGATTTGACCTTTCTTAATGTGAATTAGCAGTTCAGTGGAACAGGATCCAGAAGCCAGAGTCCCTTCCCTCTTTACATCCATGCATTAATGTAACAAAAGCAAAAAGGTGTCAGGAAGGCTAAGAATAACTGAACAGATCTTGTGCCAATTTGGAATAAAATATAGGACCCTCCAGAAGTGGAAGTAACTTGGTTGCTTCTGAACTCTAGGTGAGGCAGGCATTTTAACTCACCCACCTCCAAACCGCAAAAGAAAATGAAACATGGGCAAATTCAGGTACTGAATCTAAAATTAAAAATAAATAAAATAAAATGAAACTAGTCAGTTCATCATTTTGGTAGGACAAACAAGAGGAAATGCCAAATTATCTCTCTAGAATATAAATTCCTTTTTCTCTCCTGAAACAGATTTGCTCAATGCCTTTCAATAAAAGTACTCCCTCATCCCAGTTCCACTGATTTCCTGGGAGGATTTCCTCACCCATTTCCCTTGTCCAAAAGGTTTCATCAATCTTGTCACCTTGGTTCTACCCTGTCTCATGAGGTAATGGATGGAGCCCAGCTAGACACGAAGATGTGCCATCCAGGAAACCAGACCAAAACTGGTATGTTTAAAAACGTGTTTGAAGAGAGCACAGGATGATGGGGGGGGGGAGGGTGGAAAGGGAGCAGGGGATGTTTTTCAGCCAATGCTTTACTTCCCCCTTCTTCTTCTCACAAATACTTGCCGTTGTCCACCAGCCCAGAGAAAGAAATATATATATCGGAAGAGCGTCGTTGTAGNTTTTTTTTTTTTTCCTGGGGGTGGGAACAAACAATGATAACCAGATCCTCATGGCACATCTGTCTTTGGGTCCCTATGGGAGCCACAGCTGTGCAAAGAGGGGAGAGCGAGGGGAAAGAGGTGGAAGGAGGTGGTGTCCAACTTCAACTTTCTAGAGATGGAGTTATTTTAAGCAATATCTTTGAAACAAAAACCCATGTGTTCTCCGTTCTGCAGTGTGCTGGGCAAGGCTCAAACACCGGGCTGGGTTGCCCGGGGTCGCAGGCCCCGCCAAAAAAAACAGAGCTCTGAGGTGGGTCTGAGGCAAAGCTGGTCACCAGCGAGGAGCGGTGACGCGGCCAAGCCGAAGGAGCGTGCCCTGGTTGGTAAACAGGGCCTGCAGTGTTGACGGCCCCTCCGGCATTTCCCTTCCCGCGCGCCGTGCGCTCGGCACGCGCTGCTCCGAGCAAATGTTCCGTGAGGCGTGGATGAGGGATGGGGGCTCGCGCTCTGGGCACGAGCTTTGTGTGCCTTTCAGCCCGGGCTTGGCTTTGATTTGTTTTTCAGGTTTTGATCCGCCCGGGCCTGGCTGGACGCTCTGCCAGCGAGGGGAGTGTCACGCTGGCCTTCAGGCCCGTCCGGCCCCGGTGAGGCCACGTCCGGTCACACGCTGCTTCCTCGGCAGCAGCTCCCACCATCGCACCTCGGTCCTCTGCACCTATGAAATCCCACTCCCACATGCACTCAAAGGAACCATTTTATCCACGGTTCCACACTGAGCACAGGTCTGGGTGTAAATTTCCTCATAGGTGACATGTTTTGAGATGGGGAAGCATTGGTTCAAACACATCTCCAAAAGTCAGGTGTTACTGTTAATTGAGTTTTAAAAGTTGTCTCAGATCAGAAAGGATTTAAACTCCATTTTCAGGTAGAAACAAACCAGCTGCTTTTCCAAGAAACTCAAAGCTGTCACATTGGTTTTGACCAAGTGGAAAATCACATTCTTCTCCCTACATCTTATAAAGGAAAATGGGTGCAAGAGAGAAGGATTCCAGTCTGCCAGTGGGTTTTGGGGTGTGCTTACAGGCTGCTGAAGCTTTGAGACTCCAGGATGTGTAATGAGAGAGAAGGGGAGACCTAAGGCCATCCTTGAGACTTGAGAAAATAATGGCAAAATCCTCACCCTATTTTCTTCCCTGGCTGCCTTCTTAGGAGCCACACAAGGACATTTTAATGGGTTGGGGGAACAATCAGAGAGGGAGAAAAGAGATAATTAGTACCTATTTGGTATTTTAAGATACAGATTTCCAAGCATGCAGATGCTACATCAGTCAAACTTTTTGGAACTTCTTATGGTTAAGGGCTTTTGTGTTTGTGAAAATGCTCATGTTGAGGAATGAGGCTTAATTCAAATGACCTTTGTTCAGTAAATGATTATTTTCCATCTGAATTTGTTGAGTGCCAACAACTCAGTCAGTGGGGAGCAGAGGGTACTCAGCATTCCTGAGAACTAGCCCCAGGATATATAAGTATTGCATTAAGTCTCTTTAACATTTCACAGATTTGGCTGATTTTCAAGATCTTTAAAGCATGACACCATACATTTGTGCCATTTTTTTCCCTTTGGTGTGGGTGTGTGCCCCTGGTGGGAGTGCTGGTATAGGAATTTATCTCAAAAGCAATCTCTAAATCCAGCCTCTTGTTTTCCCAGGGGTATTTGTTTACATAAAAGGCTTTGTTGTGGCAGCAAGCACTAATGTGTTTGAAAATCTGTCACAGAGTAATTAATTTATCCTCATTGCACCAAGCTGTTGGGTAGGTTAGCACTATCCCCATATTGCAGGAAGAGAAGCTAGAAACAGAAATTAACCCATGAGGGGCCTAAGGACGGTGTCAGAGAGCCAGAAAAGGAACACAAATCTCCAGAATTAACAGGCTAATGCCTTAACCACATGAATATCCTTTCTAAGGTTTGATTTGTTGCCATATCCTTTTTCTGCTTGATCACTTAGGACAAAATGACCTGTCCCCAGATAACATTTTATATGCTGGAACTAAAAATAGGAATTCTCTTCTCCTACTCCTAAATTGTAACATTATAAGTGTACAGCATGGGAACTTGTGGGAAAAGAAAACTTCTAGGGTTCAAGAGGAAAAACAGATAAAGACCAAGTGTGGGAGAAGAAGGAATCTATGGAGAGAAAGAACCTTTGGTAGAGTGTGCAGGGGATCCACCTCCACTTCTCACCATTGAAGGCTTTTCTTGCTGCTTCCCTCCATGCCCTTTGGAGAAATAAACATGAGATTGAAGAACACTTGTTTTAATCCTCACAGGTGATGCACGTATGTGCAAAGGTTTGCCATGCTATTTCTTTAATGGGAATTCAGACACCTGGTGGGAGAGGCACAGACCAAAAGCTGCAGGAAAACAGTCAAATATCCTTCATTCACTTAACTAGGTTTTTGCCCTTACCTTGAAACACAGCTTTGCTAGAGTTTGCAAGTGACCATAGAGCTGAAAAAAACCTGAGGCTGGTGATTTTTCTGTTGTCTTTCTAAGTACAAAAAGTACAAGATGCTTTATACATGCCACTGTCACCTCGAGCTAGTTTTGCAACAGCTTTGCAGTGCCAGTCCCAGACCTGCCAAGCCTCGCAATCTCTGGCTGAAGATTCCCTCAGCTGTCTCCTGTCTCACAGCCCCTCAGTGCAGGGCTGGCAATTCACTTGGCGTCACATCTCAGCTTGTCTCTGGCTCTGGGACCATCTCATACTGCATTGCACCAAATTATCTGCCACCCGTCCACTCTGGGACCGGGGTTTCCAGATAAGAGGTGATTCACCTACTGTGTCCTGCTGAGTCTACCATCCTATTTGCTTCTGAGGAATCTGCATAGGGAAAAAACTCCTCAGTGCAGGATGCCTTTAGCCATGGCAAGAAAATCCCCCCCCCACACCCCTCTCTTTCTGTTGTGCTTTCACATTGCGGGAATCTGGGTAGTGTTTAGCTGTTTTATTAAGCATTGCTTACTGCCAGTGCCCGCTTTCATGAAATTAGTGCTCCACAGAAGAACATATTCAAGCTAGAGTAATGTTCCTTAGAAAAAAAAAATGTAGTCCCAAGTTACCTTTGGGTCTTGAGGAAAAAGCTGCAACATGCTTAGAGTGAGGGTTCCCAAAAGAACTCAGCTCTGGTAGCAGAACAGGCAGCAGCTGTCACACATATGCATGAGCCAGAGGAGGCCTTTGGCTGCTCACAGGATAGGAACATGCCACATCTTTGGGAAGCTCAGCTCCAGAGCAAACTCACTACCATGTGCCACACACTTCTTCCTTCCTACCAGTTTGGCTCTGGCGTAAGGTCTTTGCAGAGCAGCCCCGGAGAAGCCAAGAGACATTCTGCAGCAAGCAGTGTAACTTGGGTAGAAATTTCTGACTAGTCATGCAACCAAAAAATACCAGGTGTTACCTCGATAAGGTCCTGTCTACGCAGCCATAGAATCACAGAATCATTTTGGTTTGAAAACACCCCAAAGGTCTAGTCCAACCTTTGACCAAACACCACCACATCAACTAGATCAAAACGACTCAGTCCAGTGATTTCTTGAGCATCTCCAGGGATGGGTTCTCTACTACCTCTCTGGGCAGCTTGTTCCAACGCTTGACAACCCTTTCCAGGAAAAAATATCCCCTGATGTCCAACCTGAACCTCCCCTGGTACAGCCTGATGCCATTTCCCCTTGTCCTGTTCCTGGTGGTCTGGGAGAAGGGACCAACCCCCACCTGTCTGCATCCTCCTGTCAGGGACTTGTGGAGAGACAGGAGGTTCCTTTTGAGCCTCCTTTTCTCCAGGCTGAGCCCCTCCAGCTCCCTCAGCCACTCCTCATCAGGCTTGTGCTCCAAATCATTCCCCAGCTCTGTTCCCTTCTCTGGACAGGTTCCAGCCCCTCAATGTCCATCTTGCAGTGATGGGCCCAGAACTGGACACAGGATTCGAGGTGTGACCTCATCAGTGCCCAACACAGGTGGACAACCATTGCCCTGCCCTGGTCCTGCTGGCCACACCATTGCTGATCCAAGCCAGATGCCACTGACCTTCTTGGCCATCTGACCATACTTGGCTCATCTTCAGCAACTGTTACCCAGCACCCCCAGGGCCTTTCCCACCAGGCACTTTCCAACCACTCTGCCCCCAGCCTGGAGTTGCATGGGATTGTTGTGACCAGGGCAGTCAGACAGACCTAGTGCCTTCAGATGGCAGGACCCTGGTTTCAGCTTGGAGATGACTGGCAGGCAGCACACCCAGGGTGGTACCTGTGCCCTGAAGCATAATTGAGTGCCAAAGCTTATCTTAACATCGGACCAAGAGGTACAATTGCTGTCTTTGCTCAAGAAAAAACACTGCCTGTGGTGTTTGGAGGTTATTGCTGTGCTAACAGCTGTGATGTCATGGTTAAGGGCAGCTACAACACATTTCCTCCTGAAGCCAAACTGCTAATAAAAGTCTAAGCAGAATTGAAATAAAACCTAATTATAGGGTCCAGCTAAGCCTTTAATAGGGATGTCTACATTCATCATTAAAGTCAAGACAGACCTTTCTCTACCATGCAGGAGGGAAATTGTAGAAAAATGGCTAAATAGATTATGGAAGACATTTAGTGTCCTTTGTTAGACTGGACAGGATTTGTTGTATACAGAAATGTGGAAAATGCCTCACTTGGGCTATCAGATCCTAGTTGAACTGTTTTGGCTATGGGCAAAAAGTCACTTAATTGTTATGTGTGAATATCCCAAGAAATGGCAAAGATGGGCAGGCCTTGGGATCATGCTTGTACCTGAACACTTTAAAGAGGAACCAGGAATCCATACGGGTAGGTCCCTGGTCATCTGGGAGAAGCCCAGCCAAGAACCTTCTGTCTCATTAAAAACAAACCCCCATGAGCTGCAAGCAATCTGAAGGAAGCGGGTAATACTGTCCTTCAGCAGGAACATAGTTAACAAGATTGGAAAAATAGTGCATAATGAGTTTTTTGTCTGGGTAGATAATGAATGCTTTTTTAATGTCTACAGGGCTTTTACAGGTGAAATTTGAGCCAGCATTATGCTAAACCCAGCTCGACTTCCCTCTCAAATTGGCTGCAAGGCACAATCATATTCTCCATTCCTTCTCTGCCCTTTATCTCTTAAAAGGATAATTCCTGACAATTTACGTTAACAGGCAGACTTGGGTAGGGGGGCTTGCTTGCTTACTTTCTGGAAAGTGCTTAAGGTGAGGTCTTCTGTCTCCTCTCAGGAGCCATTTACTTGCACAAAGGGAGGTAGGATACAAAAGATCCTAATATTCCTTAGTCTTTAATCTTCTTAAACAGGCTTAAGGCAGAGCATCTCCCCCTCTGCTCAGCCCCTGCTGTGAGAGGCAGAGCTCTGTTTTGCAGAGTACCCCAGACCCACTGCTAAACAGATGACACCATGGGCGGAGCCAGGGGTGGAAGCGGTGATGTGGAGAAAGAGGGACCATGATTTCCAGTGTCACAGTTTCCAGCCAGGTGGTGACATTGTCAGTGCTCCTGGGTGATGTCACACTCCTGTTGGACATGCAGCCAGGAACAGTTTCTTCCTGGGACAGAGTCTCAGAAGAGGCTGCAGGCACAATCTAGATGGGAGGACTGCACACCCATGCATGAATGCATCTTGTAGGATATATATGACATTCAAGGCAGTGCTTCTGGTGCTCCCAGGAACTTTCAGGAGCTTTAAAGAACAGACCTGGCAAGTGCATGTCTAGAGAAGGCACTGCTCTGTTCTTTGTTCCTCTGGGAGGGCATGTATGGGGGTGTGAAGGAGGTATTTTCTCTTTGTCAGTGAGCAAGGGAGCCTCCTAGAAAACCACCCACTCACTGCCAGTGTTTCACAATGAATGTTACCCACATTACACCTTGCACAAAGGCATAGCCAGCTTGGACACAAACACTATGAAAGAAAAATAATGGCTCAGCATTTCAGGCCCTGTGTTACAATGGGTTTATAGTCACTGCACCATGGAATGAGCAGGAGAGCTGAGGCTGCTGAGCTATACTTCTGGACCTGATCTAGTATCATAGAAAGGCTTTGTGCCATGTGGATGTGCCAGCTTGACTGGAGAAACTTGGAACCTTCTGCCCTCTGCTGCTTTACGTGCTGTCGACATCAACATTCACATTCACTTTTACTCAGAGTCTCGTCTATACCTCTGCCCTTCCATTGCTTCATCAGAGTGTTAGCCTCCCCTGGCATAACAGGAGATAAAAAAGTGGTGCCTTGGTCTGGATTCTTTCTTTTCTACCAGTAATTCTGACACTTGGAAGTCTCTGTCTGAAAATTCAAACTCAATTCCTCTTTCTTCTTTTACCATACAGTTTAAGCACCCCAAAGTCACATATTATGAGATGGGTGGGTTCTTTTGTCCTATTTTTGTTCTTGGAATATCATTATAAATGGGACATAGAAAATGGCTGCTTTGAGACTGTTTCATTGCCAGGAAGATGAGCTGAACTTCTACCTCAGGTCAAAAAGTGAATATAACTAAGTTACTTTCTTAGCTCCTTGTAGGTTTGTGTTTATCAAAGAAATTAAACCAGTTGGTAACCTCTGTGCAGGAAAGCTTCAGGCTTCAAAAACCAGGAGTCTTCTCATGCATTGGCAACATTGAGTGCATCTCTGCACATAAACTATCCCAGGACTTTGACTAACTGTTACTCCAACCACTAATCCTTCACTTTCCTGTCCTAACTAATAAAAATCAGGCAATCCTCATGCATGTCCAGCTCTGGGATGGATGCTGCCTTTGTGGTCTAAAAGACAGTCTATTTGCTGTCAATATGGAAGGCATTTTACACGGACGAAAACTCTGTTTCTAACTTCATGTGCCTGGTTCAAGAAGATTTTTGAACTGAGTCCCCCAGACAACCTGAAGCACAGATCAGAATTAATTACCTTCTGAAGTGTGTTACAAGAAATTTTTATTTAACCTCGTTTGTCTTGGACCTCTGTGTCTCCCTACTTGCATCATATGTTTTGGGGTTTTCTTTTATTCCCAGGGTAACCAAGAGATACAGAGAAACTAAAGGAGCCAGCAGAACAGACAAACAGAAGTATCTGCTAACCTGTTGACTCACCATTTCCTGAATCCTATGATGACTTTAGACACCAGAGATGGAAAAGCTCTATTACATTATCTTATCTATCTCATTGCAAAAGAAGGTTCAAGCATGGGATGTTATTAGCCAAGCTACTTTTCAGTTTCCACTTCTGTCTTTTAAGTGAGTTGACCATATCTATACATCAGATGGTGCTAGAGCAGAATAGTCTAATGTAAAAGCTACAGCATTTGCTTGGTTTTCCAGAACCTTATTTACTAAGTTCTGAGCAGAACAGAGCAGGTGGTTGTGAATGATGAGCACTGCTCTTGTAAATAAGTGCTGCCCTGAACAGTGATCATAGAACCATAGAATAGTTTGACTCAGAAGGAACATTCAAAGGTCAGCTACTCCTCCCTCCTCTGCAATGGGCAGGGACATCTTCAACCACATTTCCATCCAACCTGACCTTGAATTTTTCCAGGGATGAGGCATCCACCACCTCTCTAGTCAATTTATTCCAGTCTTGCCACCCTGTCTTGGTTTGAAAAGACAGGTGTCTGCTAAGGAAGGCAGGGTCCTCACTTTGAAAGTAAAATGTAACCACCTTCCCTTCAAATTACTAAAATTTTGAAATTAAGGGGCTCTCAGACAAAGATAAGAGAATAGAAATAACAGTTCTTTACTAGCATGTATAATGAGGCAAACAAAACAACAACTCTGGCATTAACAACAAACAGAACCAGGAACCCAGTGACGGCCTTCTTGGCCGCGGGCACTTTCCCCTTTGGCGCAGTTCCGGTCACAGCCGGCAGGGGCGCTGGTGGCTCCCGGTGGGCAGGGCAGGTGCGATGGTTCCCCCGCGGCTGCAGGGGGCACTCCGGTGCGAGCTCAGGGAGCACGCGGTGATGGCAGCTTGAGCGAGACGGGAAGGGATGGAAGAGAGGCTCGCTTCACAAACTCCCAGGGACAGCTGAGCCCGGTGCCCCAGCGGGACTCTTGGAAGCGGCTAGCTGGGATGGCAGGAATGAGCCAAAACCCCAGGGTGGTGGAGGAGACGTATCAGAAGCTCCGCAGTTGTAGTGGGAACCCCAGGATGTCTCAGCAGGCAGGAGCTGCGGGGCTGCAGTGTAGCAAAAGCTCAGAGCAGCATCGAAGAAGCAGCAGAGGCGGGGCAGCAGCAGCCCAGCTCCAAGCAGGGCAGAGAAAAGGTGTGGGCTCAGGATCCCAGGGTTTTCCCTGAGGCACTGTAGCAGATGGCGGAAAAAAAAAAATTCCCAGTGTAATGGCCACTCTTACGAGCAGAGCTCCACTCACAGTAGAAAAAAGGCAGCAGGAGATGGAACCCGGCAGTGGTGATGAATTCTCCCCACAGCACGGCAGCCTCTCTCCCTTCCGAATGCTGAGAGCACAAGGGGCCTAGGGACTGCATCCAACACCTGTATTGCTGCCCTACACAGGAAAGCCTCAGTAAAGAGAGAGTAGCCAGCTGCACCCCTCCCCTGAGCTGACAATTTCTTTTGTCTCTGTTAAGTATCCAGTCAACAGTGTCTCCCTGAGACAGTATGGGGGAAAATTCCTTAAGAAGAAAGATACAAAAGGAGAACCCCATAAACCCCAACACACCCTCATTGTAAAAGATTTCTTCCTCAAATCTAATCTAAATTGACCTTCCTTCAGTTTAAAACCATCCTCCCTTGACCTGTCCCAAAAGGCCTTGATAAAAAGTTTGCCTCCATCTTTGTTATAGGCCCCCTTTAAATACTGAAATGTGCCCTGGAGCCTTCCCTTCTCCAGGCACAACAATCTGAATTCTCTCAGCCTTTCCTCACAGCAGAACTGCTCCATTCCTCTGATCATCTTGGTGTCTCTGCTCTGGACCGGCTCCAGCAGCTCCACATCCTTCCCGTGCTGGGCCCCAAGGGCTGGAGGCAGCTCCGCAGGGCAGGAGGGTCTTACCTGAGCAGGGCAGAGGGGCAGAATCCCTCTCTCCCCTGCTGCCCACGCTGAGGGCTCAGCACATGGGGGTTCTGGGTCCCAGCACACATGGCCAGGGCATGTCCAGCTCTCACCCACAGCACCTCCTAGTCCTTCTCCCAGGGCTGCTCCATCTGCTCATTCCCAGCCTGGATTGATACCAGGGATTGTCCTGACCCGGGTGCCATGCCAGCACTTGGTCTTGTTCAACCGCATCGGATTCCTGTGGGTCACTTCTTGAGCTTGTCCAGGTCCCTCTGGATGTCCTTCAGGTGTGCCACTGCCCCCTCAGCTTGGTCTCATCTGCAAACCTGCTGAGGGTGCACTCAATCCCTTTGTCCATGCCATTAAGGAAGACATCAAACAGTACTGGTCCCAGTGTGACCGTTACCACTGGCGAGTTTCACAGATAGCTGGCTAAGTACGAAAGGTAAAACCACTAACGAAATAACCCAAAGACAATGAAGCTGGAAATATTTTGAGAGGAGAAGCAAATAAGACACAAATACAATTGGATGACTGAGCAGAAGCCAAATATGATGCTATGAGGTTGTGTTTATTTTTCACCAGCTGACCTTTGGGTTAAACCTGTCAGCAATAGCATTCCCAGAAGCTTCAAAGCAGGGGCAATTGCACTGGGAAAACAATTCTGGCTCCAAGGTCTAGAGATATTCAACTTAGTAGCTTTGTCCACATCATTCTCATCAGTTTTGTTCCATTCCTGGTGTTAGCCAACAGGATCCAGGCTTTTCTGCTTGACATAATTTTATTTCACATTAATTTAGAGCCTTTCTGTCTTAGATGCTGGCTTCTCTGTATACCTATGAGTTAGGCAGCAGCTCAGCAAGCTTTCCCTGGCTGTCCTGCCAGGATGTCCTAGCCCTGAGGACAGAATTCATTGCCCAGCTCATTCATACTCAAGCCTCCAAGTCAAAGATATCATTTCACAAATCCTTAGATATAAGGCCCTGAAACAGTCGTCTGAACACTTATTGTCACTTTCCATGCAGTATTGTAGTGAAATTATAAATGGGATATGACAAATAGAAATTTCTACACAGTTAGTAGGCAGGATTTTTCTACCCCTTCCTCCACTCTCCATCCCAGGCAGCAACAACAACCATTATAATATAGTGGTATAATATAAAAACTACTGAGAAACTGAATACAAACTTGATTGGTCATTAAAGGAGATCACCACCAACTGTAGCTCAGTTTCATTCCATGAACAACAATAAGGCCATCATCAGGTACACCAGGGATGGAGACCTGACCAGATTTTAGTTCACATAACACCTTCAGGAAGAAGAAAGCCTAGTGGGCTTAATCTGGCAGCAAATATACAGAGAGTGTCCAAGAAGCCTTTGCAAGACCTGGTGCATTTGCAATGCAGAGGCAGCTCAGGGACATGTGTTTCATGTGTGTTGGCACTTTGGAGGAGGATGGATGGTCCCCAAGGGAAACCTTAAAGGTCTAACTGATTACAGCAGATCACAATAAGGCAAAGCAAATGAGAAATAGGCACTCTTTGAACTTCAGAGATCATTCATAAACAGAACCTCATAAGCCTGCTCAAGTCTTCTAAGCACCCATGGGACAGAATATAGAAAGCTCTCGATGGCCTTTTAAACTCAGATAGAGAAGACAATTAACATAAAAAGTCCCTTAGGAAAAAATAGAACCTTTACACACATGGGAACACCAGAAGGGTTGCTGTATAATTAGTCGCTTACCTGCCTGCATAGAGATGCTTGAAACATGCAGCGTTTCTTTCAAGACCTGTGTGATTTCCCATTCTAGCTTTTCTTACAGGCTACACATCAGTGTAACTCTACCAACTTCAACAACAGAAGTATTCCCAAACCTTTTAATGCAAACATTAGAGCAGCCTAAGGTAGAAGTAGGCTTAATTCTGATGGACACTCAGATTAGGCTGTAGCACATGTAGTTTACACTTCTCTGAAATGAGAACTAGTCTTGGTTCTAAGGTGCAAGGGGGAAAAAACCCAAAACATTATGAATTGACTCTGTAATTCCCAAAAACTTGTTTTCTTGTTTATGGCAACCAAAAATTATATCACCGACATTATTCCTTCGCCATTCATCTCAGTTTTCTTTCCACCCTTAGCCAGATATTACTTAATTTCTTTTTCTTCCTCCTTCTCCTGTTGAATTTTGTCTTCTAGCTAGAAATAGTTGCCACCTGAAAATATAACAATGCTTAAAATATATGCACACTTAAATGCACAAACCACTCAAATTCACAAATGTGAATCAAAATGTATTGTGTTCGGCAACTGTTGTCGTAATCCAGGAATGAGAAGGTATCTAGGATGTAACTGGCTCTCATGCACTGTTTCCAATTTTGCACCAAAGTGAGAAGCTATTTTCACTTACTTGCTTCTGAGCCTGATCCTGGGCAACAAACTCTGTATGATTTAAGCTTTTGTGTGATGTACTGTACACTTTGATGATGGCAAATTGCAGAGGACATCACTCCCCCAACAGAAGCAGGTGTATTAAGCCCTGATAAAGGATCTCTTAGGGAGCAAAGCATCTCCTGCACAGAATTACAGACTGATACGCTGCTGAGGGGATTTTATTATTAAAAATACACGGTAAATTATAGGCCACATATGCTCCTGATTTCACTGATTTTAAAAATAGAAAGTGAAAGCTCCCAGCTGGGGGCACAGCTGCTGCTGAACACTGGTAGAAATCATAGCCAGGAGTGTCACTTGCAAATGCAGCAGCCTGAAACTGAAGCGGTGGGAGAGTTTGGTTTCTCCTCAGCCTGCAGCTGAATCTTGGGGGTGGGGTGGGCTTCCACAATGCCTGAAGGGTCAACTGCCTCTTCTCTAAGGCAGATGCAGACATGTTTATCTGTAAGATTCTCAAATATTGACACTGCTTAGCCGACACTGCTTAGCCAACACTCTACTTCCAGGAACCTGATGTCATTGTTGCCATCTCCTTTTAAAATCATTCAAGTTTGAGCACTTAAAAAAAATACATCCATATGGATTTTCAGGATAGAACTGGGATACAGGCTTCATGACACCAGACGCTGGTGAAGAAGAAGGACACCTATTGAGGATAGTTGATGGCAACTTCGTCATCCACAGAAACGGTGAAGGGAAGAACGGAAGAGAAGGGAGGAATGGAAAGTGGCTGTGTTGTGCCTTTTGTGCAAGTGCCAGCATCTCTCTCAAGTAATATCCTGCTGCCTTTTAGATGGAAGGTTCTGCAGGAAGGAGGATATCATGTGCAGGTTATTGGGATGGACTGCTGCAGAGATCAAGCATCTCCTCTTCCAACATTGAGTCATTGCTGCCAACATGACAGTAGAAAAACCTATCCAGTGCCTGATTGTGCTTTATTTGGTTTGTTTAAAATGCACCTATTTGTAAAGTCTTATAAATATCAGAAGCAACTTCTTTCCAATATTCTGTACAAAGTGGAAAGTTTTTGCATGAACGGACTTTAAAATGCAAATGTAAACAGTCCTTTGGCTTCTTCCCTTTCAAAGAAAGAAAGAATGAAATTGTGAAAAGTGGTTTTAGCCTGCCGGTGAGGCTCTGTGCAGGGTCTGTGTAATGAGATACTCCAAGGAGAGCAGCTGCTGCCTCCTGATCTTTAATGTCTGCAGTGCTCCTGACTTGTACAGCAGGGAAAATAAGTAATGCTATCTTGTTTAATCATGCTGTCTTCTACCTTGCTTAGCATTTACTAACTAGACTGGACCACCTAACTTGAAGACCTGCTTTAAAGGCAACCCTTTGATGGAAGAAACCCCAGACCGGGCAATTTTTGAAACAAGGGCACCCTCTAATGGAAACGAGAATGACACAGCAACCACAAGCAGTTAGGATAGGGAACATACATTTTCTTTTCTCTGGGTATTTATGCTAAGCTTATGCAAGAATCAGTCCTTCTCCTACTCGCAAAGGAATGTCTAGATATTCTGCCTTTTAAATGTAAAATGAAACATAAAAATTTTCTTTTTCATAGCAGATCAAAGCTTACAAAAAATAACCACCTTCTGCACAGAGCCCAAAACCACTTCACCAACCTGAAGACTGAAAAGCATCTTGGCAACTTGTGGTCCCAGCTGTAAATTAACACAGGAGCTCTGGCCACTGAGGCCAAAGATTGCTTCTTTTTTTTTTTTTTTTCTTTAGATTGCTTCCATTTAAGTTAATTTTTTTTCCTGCTTCAAACTGTATCAGCAGTAAATTGGTTTCTCCTGAGCTGCTGCTGGTGCCATAAGGGAGCAATAATTGTCCCACAGCATGGAAGGACACAGTAACCACTATTCTGTGAGCACTTGTTCTTGCACAATTGGGCTGCAGAGCTCCTCCATATGAAGCAGTGTGAGCTGCAATCCAATGGCTAAGGCTGTGTTAGCAAACTCTCTCTTACCTATCAGCAAAAGTTTTTCACAGAGGGTGAAAAACAAAATGGGAAGGCTACATCACACATCCAGGATGATTCCAAATGATTTTGCTGCCTGCCCCCACAAGCAAGATCTCTCCTGATTTTCATACAGAAGATGAAGGATGGTGTCCCTGCAGAGGACTAAATTCCATGAGTGCTTACCGAGTTTATTGCCTTAGGTTTGCTCCTTCTCATCCTCTGCACCACCATGTGGTTTCAGGGGGTGAACTGAGAGATGAGTTTGTCACCCAGGCTCTGATTTGTATGTTCTAATAGTATCAGAGGACTTTTGGAGGGTGCCACTGTATTTGCTTGCCATTTAATCATTAGCCAATTTCATTTTGCCCTAAGCACCCACGAGCCTGTGTGATACAAAGGATGTGCAAACCTTAGGAACCACATCAAACAGGAGAGGGGTGCTCTGCCCAGGCTTGCCGGCTGCACCTACTGAATGAAACACGCTCAAGCATTTCCTGAGAAAGTCTAGTGAGTCAAATCAGGCCAGCAGCACAACCCAGCTGTGTGCATCTTCTGTTTTTCTTGTGTTACTCGTCCATAAAATAACTTACACTGATTGCCTCAGCTTCAAAACTTGTGTGTAAATCAATGCTATGTCTGTACTAGAGCACCCACATGGGTGTTGACGTAGTATTGTAGTTAAGGCTTCAAAACAGTTTTTGTTCCAAGTCCAGTATTTTCCCTTGCTCCTGAGTTTCTGAAAGGTTCTACTTTCTAGGCTGAAATTTTCCATCACTAAGCTCAGCCAATGGCTTCTGGGAGAAAGTCTGAGGAAAATCCATTCGACCATTCTGTGAAACTGGAAAACAAAAACTTCTCTGGAAAATTATTTAGGAATATATTAACTTACACATCCAGTGAGAAAAACACAAGCAGAAAGCACAGCTGGGCTTTGATGAGGAAGCTGATTAGAATTTTTTTAGGACGTGATTCCCTGTAGATTTACTTTGATGCATCTCTCCTGATTCCACTCTTTGCTCGTACTGAGTTAGGTGACAACGGAGTTAGATAGCATTTTACCACAGCGCTAGGGTTATCTTTTGGAATGTACTGGGAATGCGAGCCTGTTGTTACTCAGAGGAATGCGAGTGTCACCACTGCGTAAGCAACACGTACAGTCCCTACCCTGTGGCCTGTGCTGTGAGGGGCAGGAGCTGCCCTGAATCGTGACAGACACCACGGCTCTGGTGTACAAATTGTCTTCTTGCGCATGACATCAAAAACCTGGAAATCCAGGGAAGACACGAGGGGAAAGAAAAAAAAGTTAATTCAACTTGGGTGAATTATACCCACTACAGAGTTTTCACACATGGTTAAGTAAATATCGTTTGGTATGTACTCCCTCTGTTGACACTTCCTCTACATGCTTTTATTATTTCTAGGTAGTGTGGGACACAAAAGGCAGAGATATTCCTACAGGATAATACTATTATCAACACATTTCTACAAATCGCAATAATAGGCATAAACACATATCCCCTTATTTTTATCTGTATCTGACTCCAAGCAAAAATTTAATATTCAGATGCCCCTAAGCATACAGGATGAGTTTCTCCCACTTTTGTTTTGCACACAGTGCCTCTCTGATTACCCACAAAACAAGGCCAGCAAGTGGCCCTGGGTCAGGTCCTCAGTGAAACTTGACAGGGTAATGCTGATGAATTGCATCAGCTGGAAGTCTGGCTTGCTGGTGTTTGGGCACTGTGGTGAGGGAGGTGACTAATATGTTGCAGTGTTTCTTAAGCTTTGAGGCTGAACATCCTGAGGAAACTCTGATCTCAGAGCAAACCTTAAGGAAGTGCCTTGTGCATGTTGTGGGAGAGGAAGGCTAGGAGGATGGATGAGAAGGAAAGGATTTTTAGAGGATTTCTAATGCTTGAGTCTTGGCAAAACCAGATCTTGGGACAAGCTCACATTGATAAATGGATCTTGTTTTGCTGAGTCTAGAGAAAAACTGACATAATGAGAAAGAAATGGAAAAGATCTTGTGTCAGAAGTTTTAAGATGTGCTAGAAATTTTCATACAGAAAAAGAAGAAAAAAAAAGGTACAAGTTCACATTTCCACATCTCTTCTTTTCTACTCTTTATCATCTAGACTTTTCCAAAGACGGCATTTAGTGTTTGCATCTCTGGACAGGAAACTTTCATGAAACCACTCTGAGGAGCTAAACCTTTCCATGAGGATCCTGGGCTAGAGCCTTTGTCATAGCTGAGCTCTCTTACTCTATGGGCAAACTGAACAGACCAGTGGGCTGTAGCATTCCTGGAACTCCCTCCTGATTAATTCAGCTGCTTCAGAGTGATCAGCAGGGTTAGTCCTGTCTGATAAGGAGACCAGGAAGATAAAGCAATTGCATTTGGTTAAGCTGGAGCAGAGAAATTGCTTCGGCCAGTGAAAGTGAATTAGGCAAACTTGTTTTACGGGCCTCCATCATGCAGTTCTTTAAGAATATCATCCAACTTACCACCCCAGGAGTTTAAGTTTGGAAATATTAGGAAATTATGAAGGCCAGGAAAACGGGACAGACATGGAGGGTGAGGTTCAGTGTAACATAGCCTGGTCATAGCAGCCACTGTGAGTGGCTCAAAGTGCAACTGTTTGTTCTCTGACATGTGTGAGCCAGACCTCCCTAGCGCTGAAGGGAAGAGTGAAGGGAAATAAAGCCCTTTACATGCACTGCCAATGTGCTCGCACCTGGAAACCTTAAACACGGGAGCCCTCCTGTGGCAGTTCTTCAGAAGTGTGTTTTTCATCAGAATAAAACAGCCGCCAGGAGAGCGCTGAAGTACAAGTCGAGAGCAACATAGCCACAAAAGAAGCCCATATCGGTGCATGGTAGGTGTGACTGCGGGTATACACAGCTACTAAATGTTAGTGGGCAAGCCAACCACATGCTGCTTGTGTTAGGCAGATCACAAAATTTAACCTGGCCAGCCCAATGACAACTCAGCAAATTAAGCCTAACCTTGAACATTGAAGCTGTTTGCACTTGTGAGAGCCTGACAGGCTGCCTGCAAGCACAGAGCCTCTGCTCCTGTTTATTTGGAAGGTTTTTGGGTAACACATATTTTCTGTGCACTCAGAGTGCCAATGTGAGCCAGCCTGCAGAGGAAGGCTGAAGGCTACACACGAAATTCCCTTCACACAGCAGTGTGGCCTGAAGGTGATGGGTAACTTATAGGACTTATTTAAAGCCTCTAAGAGATCCAGATGGCCTGACTGAGTCTGAAGCCATCCCACACTGTTGGTTGTGAGCTTGTAGATGAGGCTGAGCACCCAGGACAAGATCCACCAGCAGTGGTCATCTGTCCAGCAGCTCCCTGCCATGGGGTGTCCATGCAGGGAGGCTCATGTGGTCACACATGACAAAGGACGGCAGGTCCAGCCTGTCTTGGGGTGATTCTATGACCATACTGTATTCCCCATCGCCTGCTTGATTTCTAGTGTACTTTTAAATTGCAAAGGGGGGAGAGAGAAGCCGAGAGAACTCTTCAAAGCGCCTAGCTTGACCTGGTAACTAGAATGTTTTGCATTCTTTTCTCTCCCGATTCTGCCAACATTTGTTGGCTAGAGGACTTTTGCTATCTCTAGTCTCTTCGGCTTTCAGCGGAGAAGGGACTGTGATCTGCCCCAGCAGCTTCTGTTCCTTTTTGGACTGTTTTTGGCCTGCTTTTCATCCCAGACCAGCTACCATCTCCAGACCTCCTCAGTGGGACCCTCCAAGGGGGATGGTCTGACCCTGCCTGGCCGGCCCGGCCCAGCTCAGGACTGCAGGTTTTACCTACAGAAAGAACTCTAAAATCCATAGTCCTCTTTTAGGGGACAGGGGAGGGGGTTTCAATATTTCTTTTCTTTGCCCTGTGACAGCAGGGGACTCTGTTTGTTAAATAAATAGTTTTTTTCACTTTTACTCGAGAAATTATTTTCCCGAACCCATGGGGGAGGTGCTGCCAGGGCCTGCTTGCCTGGCAGGCAGGAGAGAGAGAGATAGTGAGACGCCTCTCTCAGGGTGTTTCCTCCTGGATTTGTGCCCAAACTGGCACACAGCCAAAGCAAAAGTCTCTCTGGGGTTCAGGGATCATCACCCACCCACCCAGTTCACTCAGCACCCACTGGGTTTACAGCTGGGATAAGTACCCATGAGGGATCTGGTGGGTGCTCGTGGGAGTTTCATTCTCTGCTGACCCCACAGTGGCTGTTTCTGTCACAGCCCCTGGTGTTCTGAGCTGCCTCTGGGGACCTACAGGCCATCCTGGCAGATCACATTTGTCCACAGAGGGTGAGGAAAGAAATGCCACAAAAAGGACGGTTTTCTTGGTATTTGTGAGTAGAGGGAGGGCAGGCCTAACCCTTTTGGAAGCATCACACACTTAAAACCACATCAGCTGGTCATAAATCCACTCTTAAAGGGTGGTGGCTTCATGCCTGCTTTGGTATGCACTAATTGCTATAGTGGCTGTACCCTGTTAACAGTGATGCTCCATCTGAAAAAGACTTTTATCAGTTATTGGCACTTCACTAAGAGGAAGACTTCAAAGCATTTCCCTAACATCAGAAAAGACAGGAAATTTGGATTACTTTGTTCAAAAGTACAAAACTTTTGAACCTTAACGGACAAACAAAAAGCCTTTTGAACAGAAGTAACACATGTTGCCATATACTGCAAATTGTACCCCCTGGCTAACCAGCACCCACTCTTACGCAGGTTCCAGACCGTGTTCTGAAGGACACTTGGTTAAACTAGAGCTTAAACAAACCTGAGCTTGCTTATTCAAAGTAGCAGCATCCAAAGACTAAACCTCAGTGTAATTATTGTGTAAGAGCTGGTGTCCAGGAATTTTAATGAAAAGCACCCACTTTTATCTTATGTGCTCAAAATGTAACTCTTGTGTGCAGCACTAAAAGGTAATTAAGTTGAACAGTTTCTCTAATCTTACGGGCTATTTTAAAGGCCATAAATTTTAATACAGCCATAAAGAAACGTTTTTAGAATATATTTTCATCTCTCTGGGTTAATGAATTTGAGTATTTGGTAGTTGTTAAAGTCAGTGAAGTTAAGAAGGTAAGCCTGTTGTTGGGGATAAACACATGCACAGATATATTTGTACAGATACATAAATAAAACTCTCTCTAATGCTGTTTCCTTTTAATTATATTTTATTTCTTTACATGTCTCTTTGCTGTTATGCTAACTTGTCTGGAAGACAAGTTAGAACACATGGTAAAGGCCCAGGGATCACTGATATTTCACTGTCAGAGGCTCAGTGAGACCTAACACCTGAGTGCCCACTGCTGGAGAGTGACTCTGATCCATAGTGAGCTAAAATGGTAAGTCTTGGTATTTTGACTGGCAAGAGCTGGCAAGTTAACAGTCACCTACTATGCAAGCCCAGGACATTTTTCTCCCAAGCAAAGTTTCACAGGGCTTCCTATTCTGAATTCACACATGCTAATAATGCAATTGCACGTCTTGTTTGTTGCTCTTGCCTAAGCATAAAATATATTTTTTTCCTCTCCTAACAGAAGCAGAAGTATAAATATTTTTATAAACATAAATCTTGATCATGGAGGTGGATATTTATAAAACTAAAGCTGATGCTGCCCTTGTGGAAGGACAATTTTCCATCACAAAACAAGCAGGTAAACTAAAGTGGAAGATTGGGATGTGCTGTAACATTATGAAAATAAAGGAAATCCTTTGTGGAAACCATTGATTCTGAAGGGGTTTGACATAAATCTGGCCAGGAGTGGTCCTGATTCCCTGGTCCAGGCAAATTTTTTTCTGGAAAGGATTTTTGCTCTATATGCTGTTTTTAAAAGTCTTCCTAAACTGATCTTTGGATATGGGGGTTTTGTTTGTTTGGTTTTGGTGGGGGTTTTTTGGTCAAGTTTTTTTTTGTTACGAAATTAAAATGAATTCAAATTTAAAATGAAAATGTGAAGCAGAAGTCTTAAAAAAGTCGAAGGCAGTTTTCCCTTTCACAGGATATGTTGAAGTGATTAACATTTGACAAATGCTCTTTCTGATTTATACAACATCACCTCCTTCACTCTGTTCATGGATAATTGTAAAATGAAGCCTTGCCTTATAAGTTTATCAGGGAATAATTATTTTATTACTCTACTGTAACCAGACACCATCTTGTCAATTGCGGAATAAAACCAGAAAAAGTCATCTGGCTTCCAGGAGAAGAAGCTGTGTTGCTCATGCAAGTATCTTTAATAATATTTACTCAGAAGTGTACATACTGGCAAAGAAAAATGTAAAATGTTTTCCTTTCTGCATGTTTGTCCCAGCATGAAAGTCCCTCTTTAATTACTTGCTACAGCTGCCAATAAATGGGGAAGGCGGGGGAGCAGGCACACAGGGAAGAGCTGTTATAAGAAGTAAGGAAAAGTTTTCAAGGCTCTTTTCCTATTGTTGTTCTGCTGCGATTTTGCTCCTTGGGAGATTTATACATTGGATGGGCTCATTCTGTGTGAGTTGGGTTTGTGCAGCAAGGAGTCTCAGCCCAGCTTTAGCCTTGTGCTTCCTTCTCTTTCCTTGCTCCTGGACACTCCAGAAACCTCTCTTGGTCTTGCCAGGTCTTTCTCCTACAGCCTGTGCTAAATTACCAAGGCTGGGCAGATCCTGCAAAGCCCCTTGGTCTCACCAAAATTGCAGGATCATGGTGCTCCTCGGATCTTTCAGAGTTTCAGTAATGTTCTGTTCCCTTTAACATGGCTTTGACAGGCTATTTCTTCTTTTTGTACAACCTGTACTTTTAGAAGTAGTAAGGTATTTGTGGATGTCTGGCAAAGGGATCTCAAAATCCCAGCCAGAATGTAAACAAAATACAGATCTTCAATAAAATTCAATAAATATTGGCCAATATAAACCTCCAAAAAATATCAGACTGTGCCATGCAATATTAAACCTTTTGAGCTGCTGAAATCCCTCACCTTGAGCCTTTTTTCAAAAGCACCAGAAAAAGTACAGTCTAATGTACACAAATACACAGGGACTGTGTTAGGATGGTATGTAGAGGCCAGTCCATGTATTTACTCCATATTTTAGGGAGCAGCTTTTGAATCTCTTTGTGCGTTCAGAAGATCCGCTCTGTAAACTCTGATTCTATTGTCAACAGTATTTTCTTTGGAAAATAAATTGCCTTGGCTGAATTTGGAACTGCTCCCGAATCCAACTTAGTGCTCACTTCCTGATAAAAGGCAGTAGAAAATTTAGACCAGCTAACATAAACATTAGCATCTGTGTCCATAGAGAGGAGGTATGTATAATAATAGTGGGTGGACATCACCCAAATAATTCTGTAGGCCATTTAAATACCAGAATCCATTGTTCTTTATTTATACAACTCTGAAAGATGGCTCATCTGAAAAATCCAGCTAGGCTATAGAACAGTGCTGCTCCGGTGGCACTTGCCTAATTCCAGGCCAAAAGTATATTTTTTTCCATGGAGTCCTTATAAATGTGATCTGTCTAAGAATCCTGTGGGAAGGCCTGCACTTCTGATGATATTCTTATTTTCTTTTAAGGAGCAGCTTTTGGTGCACAGATGGGGTCCCCAGCTGGGGGGAATGTACAAAGATTCAGACAGAGGCAGGGATGACACCAAGAAAGCTTCAACAGCAGCTACTGGATACTGAAAGGATTATCCATCAGAGAGTGAGTGACAAGTTCTCTGATGATGAGGAGTTTGCTAGAGTGAAATGTAGGCAAGAAAATCAGAGCTGGAATGCAAGTTCCCAAATATAGACAGTTAATTCGCATTGACTTCAAAATGGAATAATGAGGTGACTAAGTACCATAGACCCATATCTGGGCTTTAATGTTTATTATTTGCATTTCCTTAACCATTGTATCTTTTTTATACAATTTAATACTAAGAGAATGAAAAGAAAAAAGCAATTCCTTCTCTATTTCTCTTTCTTTTTTTCTTTTATTATTTTTTGTTTATAACCAAGCATATATTTTTTCGGGTTTTTTTTTCCTAAGGAAGGGTCCACACATAAAAATTACTTGGGCAATGTTATTCTATATTTCTCTGCAGCCAGATTTTTCTTCCTTTTCCCACAACCTTCTCGTGCATTTAGTACAGCAGTGATGCTACCATGCAAGACTCTGCTAAACAAAGATGAAGATAAAATGCACTGGTGTCTCTGCTCACTGTTTTCACTCATTTAATTGTATTTGGATATGCAAATCAAAGATGGCTTCAAGCAAGTGTCTTGGAAATGGTTTCATTCCCTTGAAGTTTTATCATGGCCAATAGGAATTGGCTAAGTTGTGACACTTCCCCGCACCCTGGAGGTCAGTCAAAATTGTTCTAGGCAAACTAACAGCCATCCAGCATGTCCCACGTGTCAGGCACATCATGCATACATGGAACTGGGACCACCCTCACCAAAACCAGCTGTGATACACCTCTTAATTTCCAGGGCACAAATGCCTTGAAAGCCTTTCACTGCCTCCAGAATAGAATGAAGGGGAAAGGACTAGAGGAACGAGTGGTCTCTCCACAGGAGGGATCAGCTGGCTCCAGTCTGATGCAGTAAGTGAAATCAGGAGTCAACCATTCACACCTTGTCCCCGGTTAGACAAACTTCTCCACACTGCACACTCATGGGATTCTTTGAGCCTGCTGGCTGTTGCCAGAGTTTCAGTTTCTTTGGGAGAGAGTGCTCTGTTCATCATCTGGTTTATGTCCTTCTTTAGGACAGCAACCCTTTCCCAAGCAATATTCTATGCAGTGCACAAACCACTGCTTCATGTTCTGAAAGGTCTGTCAAGAGATAAGAAGCAAGAATCAGATGTCAACATCTAGCTTTTCCTGCTTTGCAGTCCAAAGACTCCAGGGATTTTACAAGTGAACAAGAATAAATGCAATCTGGGAAAGGGTGAAATGAGACTGAAACAAGCCAAAGGCTATTTCAGAGACCAAGGAAAATACTATACTGAAGATAATTCCTGCCCCTTCTTAACACAGCAAACACCAGCTTTGGCAAGTTTTAATGATGGTTCCGAAGCCACAGGCTGGATGGATCCTTTGATATGGTGAGTCTGAGCTCTTGCATGGAATCGACAGAAGTGCAGCTGATTCTCTGGGCCACCACTGAATGCATAAGGGAAATCAGCTGAAGTGACTAAGTCAGTTTTAGCAACACCTCACTAGCCAACATGCCAGTGATGAAAATTTTCAATCACAGAGCTCATCCCTCATCATTCCAAACTGCTGTTCTGTATTTTCCTCTTAAGCAACTCTGCACTGACGTGACTTAAGCTTTTTCTTTCACACAGAATCAAAAAATTCCTTGAACCAACACTGCTCATGAAATGGCCACAGATCTTGGTTTTATGATCCATCAAAACTAATGGGTCTGGAAGGCTGAGGTAGTTGCAGAGCTGCAAGAGTTGGGGCAAACCAGCCAGGACTAAATATATCGTTTTTGAGTAGGTTTCCTCACCTGTCGTAAGAGAAGCAGCAAGAGCAGTAGCTGAAGAAAATAAGAAAATTGTTTAACCTTCCCATGAGTAAGAAGAACTCTGAGTGATCCAGAGTGGAGTGGTTCTCTACTGAGAAGTGGAAAGTCACTAAAAAATATTTTGTAAAGAAGAAGGGAAGATAACTCCTCTTTCTGGAGAAAACTGCAGTTTGGAGAGGGGTTGCAATCAGGTGGAATTGCAACTGGCAAAGGTCTTTCCTGTGTGAGCATCTCGTGGTAAATAACTGAGCCTCAAAAATTTATGCCAATGGTCTTTGAGGAAGATTTTGTGTTTGATGACGTTGAAAGGAACCTTCCAAGCCAAACCATTCTATGGTTCCTTGGTTCTAAGATTAATGCTATCAATGAGGGGGCTTGACAGCCAGCTGTCTGCATGGCTTTGCTATCAAGAAATCAGAGAGGGACTTTAATAGGATATGTCCTGCTCAGAGATACATTTATTCACTATTTTTGCTACCTAGTTCTGGTTTTATGTGCTTTGCTTCCAAGGTTTTTTTTCTTTAAGTTCTTTCTTTCAAAGTGAAGACGGATGAACCACCGAGTTTCAGCTAATTTATTAAATTGTTGAATGGAGCTGAGAAGCTGTTTTTTGATGGTTGCCGCAATAAGCTCTCGATGGTACCACATCAGAGTGGCTATAAATGAACTCCACACTTCTTTATTGCTTGCATAAACGTTGCCTACCAGTAAGCAAACCTAAATAGTGTAATCAGAGAACTATTAATACTGGGATGTACCTCTGCACACTGCCTAGTCCAAAGCCCTGCTCAAAGCAGGGTCAGCCGGGCCAGGTTGCCCAGGAAGACGTTGAATCCTGTTTCAAATATCCCCAAGGAAGGAGACTCCATGACGTCTCTGAGAAATCTGTGCCTGTGCTCAATCACTCTTGGAGTGAATGCACTTTTGTCTTCTGTTGAAATGCATTTTATTTTTTTCTTTTTCTTGCAATTTGTGCTGATTGTCTCCTGCCCCTCACTGGACAGCCCTGAGAAGCGCCCGGTTCTCAGCTGCCTCGCCCTGCTGGCAAAACTCCTCCTAACGCAGCCCAGGGAATCTTTGCCCTGCGTGGCTGCAAGTGCCTGTTGCTGTCTGACGTTCATCTTGTCAAGCGTGACCCCCAATGGTTTTCCGCAAAGTTGCTGTTTCTTTGAGCAGCCCACAGCCTGAAGTGGTGCATGGGGGAAGGGAGGGGGGGAGAGCACAGGAACTTCTCTGTCCTTCTCTGCCCTTTGGGGTGGCCAGGAGGTGTCCGTCCTCCTCTCCCCTATGGGGATCTGGGTGGTCTCCGTCCTCATCTGCCCTATGGAGGACCAGGGAACCTTCGTCCGCTCTCCCCTTTTGGGTAGCTTGGGGGTCTTCGTCCTCCTCCCCTTTTGGGAGGGCGTCTGGGTTTGTCTTGAACCTTGGGCCGGGGGGAGGAGATGGGGTGGGAGGTTCTCTGTCCACCTCTCTTTTGGAAGGGCCGGGGGCTTCCCCATCCTCATCTAGCCTTTGCAGTTGCCAGGACGTCTCATCATCCTTTTGCCTAGGGAGAGAGCTCAGGGGTCTCCCTGCTCCTTTCCCCTATGGTGCACTGGGGCACCTCTGTCCTCCACTCCCCTATGGAGTGGCTGGGGTTGTCTCGGTCCTCCTCTCCCACAGGGAGAGCCGGAGCTTTGTGACTTGTTTGCATTTTCCTCACAAGTGAGTCGTTGGGAGAGCAAATAGTCAAAGCATTTGATGTGCTGTTAAGGGTGATTTCTGGCAATTTTATTTTATCAGGTCCCCAGGGGTTGGTGCTTGAGGGGTCTCCGTCCCTCTTGCCTCGGGGGATGCTTGGGAAGAACTCTCGGGGGTGGAGGGGGAAGGAAGTGTCCCCGTCGGTCTTACCCCGCAGGAAGATCGGGAGTTTCTCCATCCTCCTTACGTCTCCCGTGCCCCCGATGGTTCCCCCCCTCCGCCCAAAGTGGAGGGGGGGCTGGCAAGGTCGCCGTCATCACAACCCCAGGCCGTTTTCCGTCCTAATTACCTTTGCTGGGCCAGGGCGGTCTCCGTCCCACTCCGATTTCGGGGGCCCGGAACAGGTGCCCAGTACCGGCGGCGGCACGAAGGGGGACACCGGTGATTCGTGGTGCAAGCGACGCCACTCCAACCTCCCTCCAAAGCAGCCTTGGACACCGTCCTAGCCCGGGGCAGGCCATTGCGACTGGCCTAAAACACAGGCCATTTTCTATGGGAAAAATAAGACATTACCCCAGCATCTTGGGGTCAGGTCAGAGGAGGCCTTTGGGGCTCCAGGGTAAGACAGAGTTCTAGTAGGTGGAAGCTTTGGTTTTGGAGAAATCCTGCAAAGTTTGGAATTTTCAGTGGTGGCACCCCACTGGCGGCCATTGCGAGTGGCCTCAAACGGAGGCCATTTTGTATGGGAAAAAGAAGTCTTTCCCCCAGCATCTTGGGGTCAGTTCAGCAATGGCGCTTGGGATTCCAAGAGCATTTAGACTTCTAATTTGTGGCAGCTTTGGTTTTGGAGAAATCCTGCAAAGTTTGGAATTTTCAGTGGTGGCACCCCACTGGCGGCCATTGCGAGTGGCCTCAAACGGAGGCCATTTTCTATGGGAAAAAGAAGTTATTCCCCCTGCATCTTTGAGTTAGGTCACAGGTGACGTTTGGGGATCCAAACAGAGACAGAGGTATAGTTGGAGGCAGCTTTGGTTTTGGAGAAGTCCATCAAAGTTTGCAAGTTTAGGAGTCAGCTCCCCACTGTCGGACATTGGGACTGGCAACCTCTGACCTGACACAAAAACTCGGGGGGAATGACTTCTTTTTACCA